>CM076584.1:627220720-627795337 GCA_034641835.2 Pinus albicaulis
TTGACCTCTTCCCCTTCCAAAGGAAATTTTGGTCTTGAAGACATGCTCCAAATATGAATTTGTTGTTCTGCTCAATATTTGTTCATGTGTCATCAATGATGCATGAAGCTCATCAACAGTAAACATTGACATATCTTTTATCTCTTCAATGTTTGTTAATATCACATAAAATCTTGAGGGCAAGCTCCTCAATACTTTCTTCACTATTATTTTTTCTTCTATTGTCTCTCCATGAGATCTCATTTGGGTAACCAACCTAATCAACAATGTGAAGAATGAGTCTATTGTATGAGACTACTTCATGCAAATAACTTCAAAGTATATTCTCATTAATTGAAGCTTTATTGTCTTTACCTTCTCCATTCCTTCATAGGCTGTCTGGAGGGTATCACATGCATCCTTGGAATTTTTTGCTGCTGCAATTCTTGGAAATATGCTTTCATGCACTATTTGATAGAGATAGAAGAGGGCTTTTGAGTCCTTCTTTCTATTACTCTTCAACAAATCCTTCTATGCCTATGTTAAGTCATTAAATTCTTGTTCATCTTCTAGTTCTTCTAAACCATCTTCAACTAGCTCCAATAAATCTTGAGATGAAAACACGGCTGTCATTGTAATTGTCCAATAGTCATAGTTCTTCCCATTGAACTGTGGGAGTTGAGTATTTCCCATACTCGTACTTGTGTTGGGTCCTGCCATTTCTAGCCTGGCAGAATTATGCTAAAACTTGACTGTGTATCTAAATAAACTTTCTCATTGCTGGAGAGATAACCTCTGTCTCTAAAAACTCTTAATACTTCTCTTTTATATTTCTTTGGACTATATTCATAAAACAAACAATAACTGTGTTTTTTTTTCATAAACACCTGACTTGCTGAACCTTCACTCTGTTGGAGAGATGCTTCGACACACTTCCTCTGTCTTCCTTCAACTTCTTCAGCAACTGTTGAGATCTTGGACTAGCTCTGATACCATGTTGGAATTTATGATAATTCGTTAACAATCAGTGAGGAATAAATTTCGTCTTGTCAAGACAGAGAATTAAATCACAAAACTTGCAGGTGAAGCATAACACATAAAAAAAAACACTGTCTTTCCATTAAAAAAAACTCAATACAATCTTGAGAATCTTCTGTTCTAGTTTAACAAAAATCTGCTTCACTCGACTGCTACACACACAACTCTTCACTCTCACTGTCTCACACAATGTTCTCACTGCACTCTCATCATACACAGACTTTCGCTTATGCAACATTACATACTCTATTGTATATATATATATATATATATATATATATTGTAAACATATATGTTTACAATATATATGAAGTAAAATTTATCCTAAGTTCATACTTTATAAAGAAAAACCATATCACTGTGACATTTTGAAAATGTGATTATAACCCATGTCTAAAACGTTATATGTCATTACCTATGTCGCGGTGTATAAAACTATTAAAAGCATTAAACCAAAGTTCAAACCTTGTGAAACTTTTCGCAATATATTCCAATACATCTTGCGATAGGTTATCGCATCGATTAACCCGTCTGCTGACTGGGCATTCTAGTTGTGCGATGATGCACCATTGGCCGAGACGAAATGAGTTGACACTGGTGGGGTTGACCTTATTGCGCAGTTGTGAGGAGGTGGTGGCATAGGTTTCAGGGGCTTGCGATAAGCGCCCATTTGCTGCAGTTGGTGGTGACTTGGAGCTGTGGGATCCACAGAACGACGTGGGCAATTTGAACTCAAAACAAAATGCGGGAGATACGGAGGTTGGTGGATAATGTTTATGGCGGGTAGGTGCAGAGGTTTAATGGCGCAGTGTGCATAGTTTAAACCACAATCTTTATATCAGAAAAGGGATATGGCCTTTGTAAACAAAATTTGTCTTGCATGGACTTAAAACAAAAAAATTGAATGCACTGTGGAGTGCAAAACCGAACAAGACTTTGCTGCTGCTTGTGTCCTCCAATTTCCCATCAAAATTGATGTTTGTTGTCTTTAGGTTCAGGTTTGCAGTTGGGAGTAAATTCCAAAACAACATACTCTGCAAGAGCACCCGATACTCTGATGCTCCACTGCCACAACTACAGGCTTCCAGCAATGATCACGAGCTCCCCAAGCTCAGCGTCCATGTCCTCCACGTAGGCTCTCGGCCTTCTCTCAGGCTTGGCCTCCACGCAGGGTCTCTAATGATGAATTAAAAGCGGGACTTCTCCCTGCAACAAAAAACAAGCAACATCTCCTCCAGGCTCTGCCTTCGCGGCCTCCATGACCCTATCGATCGCACCAACAGTCAGCACGCACGATGCAGTTCAAACCACGCCGCTCAGTATTACTTGGCCATAGCATGCTTCAACTGCACTCATTGCAAAACTAGACTTCTCCCTCCAGCAAGTAATGAGAAACATCTCTTTGTCACAGGCTGCCACAACCTTCACGCAGGCTCGGCCTCCACAACCATGACATTCCTCAGCCGATGGCCTATGGGCTCCACGTAGCCTTTGGTTAATGGTATTTCTTGTTGTGGCAAGAAACAACTCCACAACCTCCTCTATAGAACAGGGTTCTCCATTCTCTACCATGATGCTCTTCTGGCACAGGCTCAAAACAACCTTCCACGTCCTCCATGCATCAGTAGTCGGCACTTCTTGGGCGCACGAGTGAACTACACTGCACGTTCACTCCAATACGCAAATCCAGTGCCAGAAAAATGGCCAAATCCACGCTGAGAGGGATAAAAAATAATTTGAGAATTTTTGATGGATCAATGCCATTTTTCCTCACGGATCGGCATTGATCAACACTCTTTTGCCTCCAAAATGAGCGTTGATCCAACAACTTTACAGAGAAAACAACTCAGCCTCCTTACAACTAGGGGCCTTTCTTCTACGACCTAGACTTTTTAGACTTTCACAGAGGATCAAAGCACTCTAGTTTTGACTCACCAACTCTTGAGACACTCACCACACTCACACAGGGTTCAAATTACTCTCGCTTTGATTCACCAGTCGTGGAGCCATGGAGCTGTGATACCATGATAAAAATACAAGAATTCATTTTATTAATGAAACTGGGCAGCTCTCAGATGAGAGACCCACCTTGAAACTGCGAGTGCAAAACTCTCCACCTTAAACACATTACAAAGCGTGAATATATAATCTTCACACAAATAGAAAAGTTAGAACATCTTACTTAAGGAATAAGAACTAATTCCTAATCTTAAGTTTTTGGTGAACTGACTCTCTCCTAAATTACATTCTCCATTATCACGAACCGTTTAAAACACTTTTTAATTGATAAATGTCAACCCACAAACAACTCTCAAACAGAAAATGATGACTTATACTCGAGGCAAGTAGCCAAGTTCAAGTTCAACCAACCCAGTCATCTACACCACTTGCTTAGATCTCGTCAAGTATTATGTACGTCATCTTTAGTCACATGGACAAATTCATAATGACAAATTAAACTGAAAAAATCTCTCTACTTGACGTCTTCCATATATCTTCACAACCGCCCGTTTGTGGGCAGACAATTCTATTCAAACAAAACATGAGGAACACAGACTACAATATTGCACTTGCAGAAACAAGATGTCGATGGCAACTTTAAAAACAACAAACGATTCATTATTTAATGAATATGACAAAATATAACCACTTAAAACATATAAGAAGAAATTATTTGAAGTAATAAATGAATCCATAGAAATCATTCATAAAATTGTTGGAAAGTACATACATATAAATTTACAGTTACATGACGATAAATCTACCAAAATCAATGCAAGTAGATATGGACGTGCAGATACTGCACATAGCTGATGACCACTGCTCCCATGAAGTAATAATCGAATCCATAGAAATCATTCATAAAATTCTTGGAAAGTACATACATATAAATTTACAGTTATATGACGATAAATCTACGAAAATCAATGCAAGTAGATATGAACGTGCAGATATTGCACATAGCTGATGACCACTGCTCCCATGCATAAATAAAGGGAACCACGGAAGTTATATATTTCATCTCATTATATGCACATGCTATCTGATGTGATTGTTCGTCTGAGGTTCTTCTTCGCTGATATTCTCCAGAGAAGGTATCCACGAATTAAAACAAGCCTTAAGCTTCATGCCAAGCCTTCCACCGTGTTTTTGTATCAGAAAAGTCGCAAAACATCTTCCTTACCCTTATTTCCATGGTGATGAAGGACGCCCAAAACAAATACCCATCGGCTGTTGACGACAATACGCACTAAAACTCTACAACAATACACTTTGTGCTATGAGAGGTGTTGGCAATGCTTAAATAGGAAGGAGATCTCCGCCATCATGAACCTTCTGTAATTTTCATTGCATGTACAATGTCAGAGGTGGACGGCAGCAAAGACAAAAGACAGCACCGACCCGGCGATCCCATTGAAAGGCACTTCATGGGTTCATTGATTCAGACACTAAGGCTCATAAACTTCCATATTGACTGCTCGGTTTTAGCAATCACGTCGCGTCATTGCACACATTTACAACACCTACCCAAGTCAAAAGGAAGCTCCTCGAGATCAAAATGAGGGGCTGGGATCTAGTGGTTGAATCAAATGGTCCTGGAAACACTATTTCCGGGCCCGCTCTTAATCGAAGGCATCAATTTCCATGGGAATATCGGTAAACTGATTTATTGCCGGGCCCGCGCCTTATAACTATATTACATTGTTGTAGCAACTTGCTGAGAACAAGAGGCTGGGACTAATCCATTGTTCTGGAAACATCTCGTAAGGCTGATTTATTGACGAGCGCGCGCTTTACAAGTTATAGACCGCCAAAGCAGTTTCAGTTCTTGAGGGGAGACGAGAGGTTTCATACTTCATCATCACAACATTAGTTACTGTAATGTAAAAGCATAGGTTCTGTACATTGTCCGGCGTTCATGAATTCCCCGGCTACGAGGAAAATTGGAATCATAATCAGACATGCCATGAACGGTAAATTCCGTCCGGGATTTCAACAATTCTGTACTATTCCACCGCCGAGTCATTTTCCATCTCCGTCCGATTGCTCCCTCCATCAGGGTAACTTTTATCTTTGTCATCGTGGTCATTGGATGAACCCTTTGGTAAATTGTGTATGAAAACAGTTTCTATTTCTAACTAAGATTTGGTACACAATCAAACGGTCATGTTAAATACTATTATAACAATCTGTACTCCAGTAACATTTGATATAAAGATCACAAAATAAAATTCCATGTTACATAGTATTATTAAAATTACTCCCTTTTATTACGCAATTATTACTGCATGGATATTGGAAATTACAACCATTGTACAATGACAGTGTATAGAATTTTATGCACCTTAAAACATGTTTAATCTCTACGGGAGAGATCATGCTAATTTGATTATTTCTTGTTTATGGCTTTTCCAAGCACTTTTTTATCATTAGTTATTAAACTTGTGTATAATTTTTTTTAGTATAATTTAATTTAATTATCAGTAATTATCAAGTATATGGTAGAATATTTGGGACAAGTATTTTGATGTTTATCATGGAATTGTGTCTATTGCTATGTCCCAACTATTTAATATTTTGTGTTGAGCTATGGTTGAGATTTATCTGAAAAGTAGTTATGCCTTTTCTACATTTTCAATAAAATAATTAATCAAAAAATATCATAAGAACAAATGTCATATAAAGTGATTTATTGTTTTTAGGGAATGTGGTATTTCTAAGGAATAATATCCGCCCATAGTGTTATAACAAATCTTATCTACAAGTTAAAAATACTGATCTCCATGATTATAAATGTTTGTCCATGATTTCATTTAATTTTAAAAACTAAAACTTATCCTGAAATAAGTGTTTTGATATTTATTACAACAATTAATGTCTAACAATTTACAACTAAATTAATTTATATGTACATATTAATAGTCATTCATCACCATTAATTTTGGATTGAATATCTTAAGAAAGTTAAATATTTACACACCTATTAATTATATTAAAATTATAAACATCATATTCAAATATAAACACATTTATAAACATAATTAAAATGTATATATATATTTTTGGAGATTCACCAAGACTTAAATGTTTTGAAGTAATTTCGTTTTTAATGTTACATTTTACAAGTCTTAACATATCATGAAAATTCTTGATCAGGTGCTTCAATCTTCTTTGAAGTAATTTCCTTTTTTAATGTTACATTTAAACAAAATTTACATTTCATGAAAATTCCAGATGGGCATTTCAGTAATCTTTATTGCTACCTGTTGTAAGTTTCTGAATCTAAATATTATCGAAATCTAGAATATATTAAATTGATTATAATTTGTTATAAGGGTAAGCTTCCACACTGAAAGAAAGAAGGGAATAACAAATCAGCTAGATACAGAGGAAGGGCTGTCAGGAGAATAAGAAATGAACGTCGCATTATCAAGGAAGTGATCGTATATGAGAGTTATCATTATATAGAATGTGTATTTTAGAAATGTAAACCAGAGAAAAATAAGAATTAGATCAATTTAGATAGAAATGCTTTTGGATTAATCTTAATAATGTGATTAATTCGAAAGCATTTCTGTTGGATAAATAGTAATTTCAACCTACCCTCTGAGAACAATTAATGAGTAGGAGTCATCTAGAGGTTTCTAGGTTGTTTCTGGAGAGTTCATCTAGCTTATTGGAGAAGCTATCTCCACCGACATTCAGGAATCGAGAAGCTTCTCAATTGTGTATAAATATCTATTCCTGTTAATGCAAATAACAAGTTAAGTTTAAGTGTTCCGCTGCATCCTCTTTCATGGTATCAAAGCTCCCTTCATTGGAGTGGTTCTGATTCTGTCATGGTATCGGAGCCGATGGTTTTGGCCTGGAGCTTGCAGGGGTGAGTGCCTGCAGTCGTGTTTGTGTTGTGGAGCCGTGTGCTCAGTGTTTTAAAGAGCCGAGGGTTCAACTTATGATCTCTGAGTTGTGAGAGCTCGGGAGGCTATTGAGCCTAGTTTGTAAAGCTGTTATAGCGTTGAGAAACAGAGTATTGTCTGCTTGAGGCCAGATCAAAGTGTCTGCCCGAGATCTGTCCTTTTGGATCGGTGAAGATCTTGGCCTGATCATTGTAAGATTTAAGTATGGAGCTGTGTTGGCAAAGAGAAGTCGTCAGTGAAATTTTCCTGTTGTGAGGTTGTGGCATTGTATGAGGAGAACGCGTACTAGATAGTGTGCAGTGGAGAACTGATATCTGAGTAGAGCCACAGCCATGAGGGTTCGGTGAAGTGAAGAGCTGTGAAGTCGTTGTGGGGAGAACCCGTTGTGCAGAGATTGAGCTGCCATGTCCATTGTTCTATTTGGCGATGTTGGAGAGTGCCATCACTGAGTGAGCCCAGGTTGTGTACGCAGAATCTGTGTTGAGTGTGTAGGAGTCTTTTGTTTCTGTCATGGTATCGGCTTGGCGGTTGCAGGGCTGAGTGCCTGCGATTGTTCGTGGTGAGGAGCGGTGTGCTCAGTAAAGAAGCTGTGTGCTCTGAGAGACCTGTAAAAAGAGTGAAGTGTGGTGAGCGGTGAATCAAATCGTTGTAAGGAGCTGTGTGCTCAGTGGTCTCTGCAGTCGCATTTAAGTGTGCAGAGAGCCCATTGTGTTCAGTTTAAATGCTGTTGCAAGAGGGGCAGTTTGCTCCTGGAGTCTGTGAGCTGCTCGACGGTGAAAGGGAAAGCTGTTTGTGTTTAGTGGTGGACTCGGCGTGAAAGTGAGACTGCGTGGGTCAAGCGGCAAAGTGCGAGGTTGCTTGCCTGGAGCAGTGAAGTTTCCAGCAGTGCTGGATCCGAATGTTGTGAGAGTGTGTTGTGGACTCGTGTGTTAAGGAACCATTATTCTGTGAACGTCTTGTGAAAGCAAGCCGAAAGACTGTGCAGTGTGGCTCCAAGCAACTGTTAAAGCCTTGTGCGTGATCCTTGGAGCGTGATTTGTGTGACTGGTGTTTTGAAGATTTCATCGTGTGAGAGTGTGAAGACTTCAAAGACATTTCTAGTGTCTTTGAGGAACTTGGACGAGCAGAAGAGCTTCCTGGAGAATCGTCCGGCGTAGAGTGGTGTTACTTGGTGAAGTTGTACTGGCGTTGAGGAGCCTCTTGCTAAGCTTGTGATTAATGTTGCCTGTGGACATAATGGAGCTAATGCCTGGAGAATCTCATTCAGTGAGTCTTCAATTCTGTGTATGGCTTGAAGATTCTGGCAAAAATTGACCAGATCAGAAGAGTACGTTGTGAACAATTGCAAATATTAAGCCTGGCCGTTGAATTTTTCTTTAAAGGCATTATAAAGTTCTTTATATCTGGTGAGTAATTTTAAATGCTCTTTTCTTTTCTAACAACGTTGTATGAAGAACAATAAGGGACGACCGATTCAAATAGAAGGAAGTAGATACACTTACATGATGGCATTAAAATTGTGAGAACAGCACCTTGCATGCGAATATTTTGGAGGTTTTTGTGTGGGTTTATTAAAAAGAGTTTATTATATATAATGAATATTTGGACGCCTTGTAAAAATCTGAAAGCGTGATTGTTGTTTCGGCTACTAGCCCTATGTTGTGAACTTGAGTCTGGTGCTAAAATTTTTTGGAAACTTTGTTTGGTGTAAATTAAGGTGCGTTGTAAAGTCAAAATTTGCTGTAGATTTGGCTCTGTGGAAGACAAATGGGTCGGCATAAAAGACTCAAAGAGTTCCGAAGAGAACTAAAAAATATCAAGAGAAAGCATAAAGAAATAGAAGTTGCAGAGGAATATGCATTGTTTCCTGTCATAGAATCAATGCATAATGAAGACATAACTCCAAATATAGATTTGGATCAACAAAAAGAATTTGAAGAATTTGAATTTGACGAAAATGATGCAATATTGAAAGAATTAATGCCAGTGCTGCCATCATTCTCAGGTAAAAATTTTGAACTTTGGGCTATT
This sequence comes from Pinus albicaulis, assembly GCA_034641835.2. Lineage (NCBI taxonomy): Eukaryota > Viridiplantae > Streptophyta > Pinopsida > Pinales > Pinaceae > Pinus > Pinus albicaulis. The sequence goes on from CM076584.1 coordinate 627,229,687, forward strand.
AAAATGGAAGCACTGCTAGGTTCAGTAGATTTATGGAAATTTGTCCAAGAAACTTCTATGAATTCTGATGATAAATGTAGGCGTGCAGTAGCATTGTTTCTAATTATATCAACTCTAGATGGAAACATCCTGTCAAGTATTTTAAATGAATTTGGTGAAGTATTTGATCCAAAGATGTTTTGGCATATTCTTGAAACGACGTATAGCATAAAGTGGACTCAGAAAGATGAAATTGATGACATTGTTATTAAAAATAGTGATTGTGATGAAAGCATCATAAAGACAGAAAATATGTTGGTAGCTCAGAAAAGAGTAGCATGTGATAGTGAGGGAAAAGTCAAACATGAAACTTGTGAAGTCAAATATGATGAAAATTATGTATCTCATGAACAATGGTTATGTTTGATGCATGAAAAACAACTCAGTGATGAGTTGTTGTTTGGTGAGATGACATGCCTATCTTCAGATGTAAATAAAATGCAGGATGACATGTTTGCAACAAAGGAGTTGATTAAAGAGGTTGAAATTATGAATCATCCAACTATGAAAGATGAAGATTTACAGAATGATGTAGATATTGTAGAGAAAAAAATTGTGGAGAATTCAATAGCAGCTCATGAAGTTGTAAGGGACTCAATGGAATTTGATGAAGTTGTGAATGACTCAATAATAGTTGATGAGCAGAAGAAATTTAATAGCCTCTTTGGAGAAGAGGTGTTACATCCAACAACTATGGTTGTTGCAGATGAAGAAGATTATATCATTGGGCATGACTCAAAATACAATGGGTAGTTTGCAAAACTTGGGTGTATATTGTACAAGGCTCTTTCTCATGGAAAGAGGGGAGAGCATGAATTGGATTACCTTGGGGATGCAGTTTTACATCCTAATCTTGAAGAGGTTGCTAATGCTAAGTACACAAACAAAGAGCAATTTAAGGAGGTCATAAGCAAATCAAGAAAGGAGAAACTTCACCATTATCTTATGGCAAGAAAGGTGAAGATGAAATTGCATTTGCAAATAAACAAGTATGGCCCATTTAGAAAGAAGACAAAAATGAAAGTCTTGTTCTCATATATTGTTGTAAGCCTAGCTGAGACTTAGACCAGCAGGAATGACAATTAAGAGTGTTTATATGTATAGTGTATTTTGTGTGTTTGTATATGGTTGAAATTAAGGGGGAGTGTTGGATAAATAGTAATTTCAACCTACTCTCTGAGAACAATTAATGAGTAGGAGTCATCTAGAGGTTTCTAAGTTGTTTCTGGAGAGTTCATCTAGCTTCTTGGAGAAGCTATCTCCACCGACATTCAGGAATCGAGAAGCTTCTCAATTGTGTATAAATATCTATTCCTGTTAATGCAAATAACAAGTTAAGTTTGAGTGTTCCGCTGCGTTCTCTTTCATGATATCAAAGCTCCCTTCATTGGAGTGGTTCTGATTCTGTCAATTTCTATTTATATTATGGATCACAAAAGTTTTAGATGTCAATTTAATTAGGATTGAGAGGAATTTCAAAATATATCCATAAAAAAATCGAGTTAAATTACGGAAAAGACTATATTGCCAGTAAAACTCCTCGCCTTCTGATGAAATTGACACCTGAGATTGCAATTATGAGGTTTTAGACTAATTTGGAGACCAGAGTTTACTGTTTTCAAAGGCTGGAATTGTAACACAGCCGATATCCACACCCCCACCGCCCTGAAAAGAAAAAGAAGAAATGCTGGGACATCGCACGGGTAAAAGGTTGACAAAATATGCTTCTACAATACCGTGGCTGAAATTGTCATGATGAATGCTGAAACCTTCGTGATCCATATGGCACTAAATCAGCTTTCCCTGTGTAGAAGGGAATTGTAGAGAGTGAGCTGGTGGTTATATTTTTATGGATGTGGTTCAACGATTAGATAGAGAAGTTTGGTTTTATAAGTCTTGTGATCCACTAATTTTCAGTTACTGAACGATACTAACAAAAGGTCAAGATCGTTTTGTCTATCGCGTGTCCTCCCATTCGATTACGTCACTTACTTGTCGAAACCAGATAGATCTGGACCATGACATGATGTGGTGGAGCCCAATAACTGCCAGACAATATCGTCTGTGAATTCAGATTTCATCACTGTTGGTCCTTCGATGGGGACGATGGTGGTGTTTAATCTGTTGCCTTTCGTGACTTCCGCCTCTTAGTTTACAGGGTCTTTGAACTTTCTGGAAGCTTCGTGATAGTGGGGATTATGTTGAGGTATAAGCGTTGTCGAGGTCTCTCGAACTGCTAAAAGTGATTGTTTATTGTTGTAACCTTGGCATTGTTTTCAGTAGAATTGTCTCTGTATAATTGTAACCTCGCAGTTAGCACATTCCAACCCTTTTTTTTGGGTGCAGTGTACGAATTGGATTAATATTTAAATCATTGCTCTCAGAAATATTTCGTCTCTTATAGCAGCGTATATTGTAATAACTTTTACTCAAAATGATTTTGAATCTTAATTAATATCTTTTTTTTCAGAAGGAAAAAAACGCTGAATATATTGATAATATATACAGTACATGATCAAAATAATCTCAACTGTGTGATAAACACAGTGATAAGTCCACCATCATTGCCCTATAAAAGACTGCTCATGACTTGAGCAAAACAAATGAGTAGGCAACCACATATGCAGGTCATGATCCGACCCGGATACTAATACATTCAGGAATGGAAGTCAGGAGATAATAAGCATAAGATCGAACAATTCCAGGGTCCTGATACGCTACCAATAAAACAGAAGTAAAGCATCTTCAGAAATGATTCTAAGGATAGAAGAAAAGATGATTCTGATACAGCAGTGAGAATAAAAGTAAGAAGATGCTAGCCAGATCAAAAAAGGATGAAAAAAGGCTGATATTTGAAGATAAAGCACGCTCGCTTGCAAAACACGCTCGCTTGCAAAATACCCACGCTTGTCATATAATGTGCCCGCTCGTTTGTCATTCCTGGTTGCTTGAGAGATGTATGAGCGGAAGAAACAAAAGGAGCCAGCCGGACACAGAGATACGCTGGCCGGAAAGTGGATCACGCTCGCCTGCAGAGGATGATCCGAATCCTTTTAGAATAACAAGCTTGAGTCCTCAGGTCATCATGGCACATCTGTAAATAACATACACGCTCGCCTGAAAAAATAGATACACGCTCGCTTGACGAAGTAACACGCTCGCTTGCCGCAGATCTATCCGACTATTGTGTGAACAAAAAGGATGGACGCCGAAACAGAAAAGATATTGAAAATTACCATAATAGACCTTGCAGATCCAACCAAGACGAAAACCAACCGCATGCATTATGATAAAAAGAGACATATGATGACTATTAAGGAAGTGGAATGTCCTGAATATTAATCAGGATGCCGTTTTGGAAATGTGCAACCTTCAAAATACCAAAATCCTCCAGCAGACCCCTCTTGGACAGTCGATCAGCTCTGGTGTTGTTCTCTCGATATATATGAAGAAGAGGAGGGCAATCCATCCGATTCCAGAGCGTTCTGGTCCTGTCCATCCAACCTTGAAGTATCGGAGTATCCATGTGAGCCTCACTAGATAACCATCCAATCACCAGTTTTGAGTCCCCATAAATGCCTGTAACCTGTATTTGGAGATCAAAAGCTATGTATAATCCACCCCACAAGGCCATGATCTCAGCCTTATTATTGGACCCTGTGCCACCATTCCAGTGGATGTGAAAACGTTCCTTCTCAGAAATCTTAGTCCAAGCCCCACAGCCAGTTGTGTCGTTTGCAGCAGCGCCATCAAAAAAAATAGCAGGGACAGATATGTCATGAGGTCGAATACGACGAGAGCCGTCAGAAACATCGATCAATTCTGTAGGAGAAACATCCATCCAGGATCTAATGGCGAAGTAGATTTTGTTGGTCTGGAAGGGAATCTAGTCAAAAATCCATCTGTTTCTGGCAAGCCAAATCTCCCAGATGAAAAAAAATGGTAGTGTTCTGAAAGGACTGTGTGATTTATCCCATTCTAACGCTGTGGACATGAAGTCCACGGGCCTCCATGACGGATCCGGGAAGAAGAAGCTGAATAATTTCCATATATGAAAAACAAAAGGACATGTAAAAAATATGTGAGAGATTGACTCTTCTTCGGCAAAACAAAAAACACACAAACCTGGACCTTGATGACCCCTCCTCTTTAAATTGTCCCAGGTGAGGATACGACCCTTCCAGGTAAGCCATCCAAAAATCGTAATTTTAATTGGGATATGCCTTTTCCAGAAGATTCTGAAAGAGCTTGGTCTCTGCAAGACATAAACCGAAGAAATATAGGTCTGATAAGCATCCTTCACAATAAGGGATCTATTTCGCATAGGACCACTCCAGACCATTTGATCACCCCCTGTGGCATAGCGGAATCCCGCTCGACGAAGAGAGTCCTGGAAAGTGTTCCATTCATCGCCCACATCACCATATAACCCAATTTGATCCGTTGTTTTGAAGATAGGAGCTGTGTGCGACCAACATAGGATAATCTGAGAGTAGAAATGAATACCCCTGAAAGCAAGAGCATGAATAAGATTCTGAGATGGACCGCTTTCGGGGGGCATTTGCAGGGGAGCCGCGCCAATGGGAATGAGGCTATCATCCCGAAAATTCCACCTAAGACGAGGAGAAACTAAATGTTAAATATACTTTTTTCTGACCATTTAAAATTATTTTTTGAATTTTAAAAATTGAATTTTAATTTTTAATGAGTGGATGTAAATGAACTTGTAAAAATTAAAAAATATTTAAAAGAATTAAAAAAAAATCTCTAATGGCACAGTATTTTTATAAATTCCGTTCCTTTAGAGCAAATTCAATGGTGTAGGCTATAAAAATGGGATTGCAATTTTTCTAATACAAAAAAATGTCCCTCATTTATAGCAAATTCACTAGTTAGTTAAGACAATGACCATAAAAATGGGATTGCAATTTTTCCGACAGAAAAATATTTGATAATGCCCCCAGGGTATAAAGTTAGTCATTAAAATTTATACTCACAAGTAAAGTTGACTAATAGATTACATGTATGGGGATGATCATTAAAACTTCCACTTCAAGCGATGCGATTTTCATAGGATAATAGAGTAAAACTCTAGCAACCCATCCAACCTAATTGCATTAACCAAATGTGTTACAAATGAAAATCACAATAATGGGAAAATGCTAATTTACCTTTATCAATGAAATTTTATATATGTATTTAGGGTATGCTTTAAAATTTAAATTATATAATTATATAATTAAAAAAAATATAATATATATATATATATATATATATATATTTTTGGCTCTGATCACTATTTATCCAAAACTTTGTGGATATAAACAACGACACTACATATTACACTTATTTATTAGAATTTTTTATGTCTATTTCTTTTTATCAAAACTATATTTATTTTTTATTTTTTTAATAAAAATTACCGAGACTTTCTATTTGAATACTATTTATGCAAGTGTAATACAGTATAATGTAAACATTGGTTTTTTTTATTATTGTGGAATTACAACACTTTCGTCACAACAAAGTTCTATTGATTCTCAATTATTTTATTGAACTTTTATAGTTTTAACAAATGTTTCGGCTAAATAATTTTGTAAATTATAGAAATATTATTTCTAATTTTCCATCTGCTGCGCAAACCTTTATGTCATTTAAAAAAAATAGACTAAATTTACTTTAGTGACTGCTGTGACATTAACACACAACTATGAGAAAATTCTGGAGGTTCCGTAAATTTGATACATTGTGTAGAGGGCATAAGTGCTGAAGAAGAAATGAGAAGTTTGGAGAAATGAGTGATGGAATCAATGATATTAATACATTATATGGAAGAAGTAACGTTGAAACATTGTGCAGAGTGTGGAAGAATCATAATGAAAAAATCCTACACACTCCACTTAGAAATACTTATTTTCTAATTACATTATCTTTACAAAATCTTAAACAACGTTCCAAGATTTAATATACAAAGGAAATCAAATTTTTTTATAACGATACTCATGCATAAAATTTATTTAAAATAAAGTGAAGATTGTATTAATTTGATAATATCACCCATTGAAACACTTTAAAAAAATAATCCCAGCTAATGACAAATATTGTGGGAGAAGACAATTTAACATAATCCCAGCTAATGACAAATATTGTGGGAGAAGACAATTTTTACGATTCGACTTCTGCCAAAATAATCATAAAAAATTCATTCCAAAATTTATTGTTAATAAACATTACAAATGGATAAATTTGAGCTTGGAAATTTAAATCTTGAATTTGAGGGGAATTGCTATTGTTGTTTATCTAGATCTTATTTATGTACAGGGTAATTCGCCTCTCCTCCCTTGTAGGGATTGATTTGGATTGGGCCTAGCTTTGTTATGTACACGTGCAGAGGTGTGGGAGTGTGGATGTTTTTGTTGCTTTCTCCACACACTCATCTTCCTGCACACCATTTCTCCCTCTCTTTGTCCCACAAAAAATGATTGCACTTAAACAATAAAAGTGGTCGCATGTGCTCTGAAAACCATGAAAAAAATTTCATGAATAAAAATAATTGTAAGTTAAAGAAAAATAATGCTTCGGAAAGACCTTCCTCTTCGAATATAAATCCACACTCTTCCCCAACATACTTATTTCTCATTCCATTACCTATGCAAAATCTTAAGCAACATTCCAAAATTTAGCATGCAGAGGCAATCAAATCTAATATTTAGCTATCCAGATTCAGGGATAATTTTTTCAAGAATGTATATGAGTGAAATCACTAGATAGATTAATCATGGGAACTCATATTTATTATCTTGCATGGAGCATCAATACAATGAAACATAAGGGGCACAATAATAATTATAACATCAAAAGGTTGTCATGCAAAAAATCTAGGTGGTTACAAAGACGATTATTGTTACAAAATTATTTCAATTTCCTATGTAATTTAATAGTGAAATTATACAACTCACTAGAATGAAAATACAAACTTTGTTTTACTATTAATGTCTCTTGAACTCATAAATTTGCATTATATCCATTGATCTACAAATGCATTCATAACATTCAATTTATGTGCCAACTAGTGGGTTGGAATCATGCACTTGATTATCGATTATGATCCCTCTCCCTCATGCTCCTTGTCATGGATGGACTGAATTATATTTTTATTTCAGTTTAGAGCCCATCATCTAAGATATAGGACACATCTGAATGATCCATCCATTTGATTTCCTTTTATTTGATTTTGTCACAGCTTATTGAGCGCCGAGATTCAAATATGTTCTAGAAGAAGAAGAAATCATGGTGGATTTTAAGGTAATACAAACAATCCTAAGGCTAGTGGAAAAAGTAATAAAAAATGAATTACGAGAAATGGGTAATATGTTCGGCATTATTCATAGATTCCTTAAACCAAAGGATGACTGGTCTGTGTTGATTCTGAAACCCTAAATGGCTCCCATGGCCTGAAGGAAACAATAAAAGACTAGAGCACAACTACGAATCCTCAATTAAAAAAATATAAGTCAAAACAAGAGTGTTATGTCCGACTCTTGCTAAGAATTTGTATTTATATTAAAATTTGAGTCGGTTACGTTCATTAAAATATTGAATTTTCGAGACAATTTTTCCCTTTCGATTCGGAATAAGTTAAGGAGGTTCGTGTTGGCACCTCTTCAATGTTGGACATGTCAAGGCGATGAGAATGTGCAGGAGGTGTTTGGTGAGGCAGTAATGCCGGAACACGACGTACAATTGAAATAATTATTCTTACATTGCTCCCCTTAATTATTTCACCAAATACAAAAGAAAAAAATTGTTTTCTATTACATAAAAAAATGTCATTAAATCATACATACTCTTATGTTTTCCCAATGAGTTTCAAACAATTATTTTCCAAAGGGTTTTGTAAATATGTTTGTAAACTGCTCTTCCAATCTGCAGAACTCCATACATATTTCAATATATCGAATGAAATGATACGTTGTATTAATATGTTTAATCTTATTATGGAAAGCATGAATTATTGACAATGCAATAGCGTATTTGTTATCACAAAAAATCTGAGTTGGTTCATTTTGGTCATGCAATAACTCAATCAAAATTCTTCTCATCCACACAGTTTAACATGTTGTTGTCACTGCAACATACACTAATTCAGTGGATTATAGAGTCACAATTGATTGCTTCACTGATCCCCATGAAACTGCAAAACACAATTATTGATCAATCGAGAAAATTACCAAGCACCTGTTTTTTTTAGGTAGAAAAAAAAGCACCCAATTTTGAAAAGTGGTGATGCAGAATCACTTTTTTTTGGAGCATAGTTTTGGCACTTTGAATTTTCTTATGCCCTTTTTTTTTTAAATTTCATGATTTTCAGGTCAATTTTGAAAAGTGCTGATGTAGATACACCAAATTTTTTTAGGGGGTTTATTTTGACACTATACATTTTCTAATTTCTTCTTCTTCCATGAGATGTTTATTTTTAAGTGTATTTTTGTAATTGTTTTTTATTAATTTATTTTTTTATTTTTTTTAAAATGAAATCTTCATTTTCTCACATGGTTAAAAAAAATAAAACAAGGGTCAATATTTTAAAGCTAGGATTTTCTATATGTTTATGTTTTGTTAATTAATATTTCAATGAATGTCAAATAATTGTCGCTAAAAAAACAATATTTTTAATCATATGAAAAAAATATACAAATTCAACATAAATACAATGAAAAAATAGACATTTTGAGACTTTTTGTTAAAAAAACATGGCAAATAAACGCTTTTTTTGGGGGAAATCTTAACAAAAAAAGGTTAAAAATTTGCATTTTTTATGAATTTTATATCAAAAGTAATAGTAATCATGGGCTTTTGCAAAAATTAAGGATTCTTATGATAAAATATCAAAGTCTAAACTTTACAAGTAAAAGTGATTAATAACACTCAAAGTTGAGCTTTATTTGCAAGCATAACTTAAAGCTAATCCATAATATCAACTAATCCATGTTCAACATCTTCTAGAACATCATTAATGTCTTTTTCCACAACATTTTCTCCTTCATTTTGGTAATTTCCATCTTCTAATGGATCTTTCATGTCTATAAATCTTCCAAAGTGTCATTTTACAATCATTCCATATAACGGTGGTTGAGGTTTTTCCACATGTGATTCATTAAAATCGACGTTCCTCAAACCTACTTCTTGCATTGCATCTAGAAGAAATTGAAGAGCATACATTCTTTTTTGAATAAATTTTCATTGCACTGGGTATTTCTCAATGGAAATGTAGTTTCTTCCTTTTTTAGACAACATGCTACCATTGTACCTAATCATCAAGAACAAAAGAAATAATTAAGAAATTTAGTATAAACACATAAAAACTAAAAAATAAATATTTAAATTAAATTTTATTTAATAAAATTTACGTGAACCTAAGAAGAAAACCAAAACCCAATCTTCTTCATTTGAACATAGATCTATAAAATAGTTAGTCAATTCTTGCGATTTTTGGTAAATGTTAACTATATCTCCTTTTGCATCTTTATCCTCATAAGTTAGTTTTTTTACAACAACATCATGACCTATTACTTGACTATGAGTCCTCTCATCTACTTCATTCAGAAGAATAGGCCTTCTCATCTACTTCATTCAGAAGAATAGGCCTATAGATATCTCTTTTATCCAACACTCAACATGGATGAACTCACAATCATTTATAATAGGCTGATTTTCATAAGAAACAAGAGTTGAATTTTTCTTGTAACATAACATAGTAAAATTTCAATTAAATTGCACATAAATAAAAAATTATAACATTAATCGAACACACAATTTCAATGTCTTACCATGCACGTTGCATCCTTGAGTTTGTTTTTACCTTGAATATTGTTGATAACAGTGAAAATTGTGTGTTTGAATGAAATGTCACAAATCACCAGAGTGGTGATGTTGTGACTTCTTAAAAGCCCGTAACTAATTTAATAATTTCTTTGTAAGTATATGGTTCACTATCATATTGAATATGTGGGAAGTTGAAACCATGAGGAATATATGCAATAACTAGGGCATCTTCCCTTTTAGGTATGATTTTTGCAATGTCTTCACCAACACGTGGTATTATTTGATATTGGATACTGTTGATCCCATTCCAAATTAAATGATTAAGAGTAGGATCAAGTTCAACATTCATAGGTCGTTGCTTTCTCATCTTTTCCAACTTAATTTTTTCAATAAATATTTTGAGAGTATTTGGTACTCCATTTGTATGTTTCTTTGACATCTTTAATGAAATAAAACACATATATATAATAGTAATAAAATAAAAATAGTTTACATATGAATAAAATGAATTTATAAATCAACATACCCTATTGAATTGAATATAAAAATCTTTAGTATTGTTGTAGAACTTGATTCTTAGCAGTTGCACACAACATCATCCCAATTGTATTCATTCAACATTTTAACCATATGTTCTTGTATTTTCATAGAAATATTCTAACTAAATAAAAAAAATTAAAAACATTAAGATAGTGAGAAGTATAACAAATTCTGCCAAAAAAATATGTTTTATTTAAAAGAAAATTATAATCAAAAGAAAAGTACAAGTAATTCAACAAACTTTCTTTTGAAATTTTGCATACACTTTCTCCATTGGTAATTCACATGACTTCACACGTCATAGTACATATTTGACTATTTTATCATCCTTCACTCCTTCTATTGTTCTCCAAGGTGTGATAGTCATATCCTCTCGAAGTTGCTTCATTTAAGGAAATGTCTTAGTGTTTGTACATATTATGGGTCTACACTTTTGAACCTTCTTATTTTTAATGGAAATATTCTCCCACCGCTCAAAAAAATCATCAATTAATTCCCATATCTCCCGAGTTTTAAATGTCAAATGAAAAATGTTATCCATGATACTGCATATATTTGAATTCATTTTTTCATCTTTTGATTTGATTGACCCCCCTTAGTGAGTATTTGTTCCCCTCTTTGTACTACTTCAGTGTCATGATCTATTGATCTTTACCTCCTTCTCCTTTCTTCTTTTGTTTCTGTATGGAAATTATTGATCACAGTCATAACATCTGGCTCCATATAATAAATACCCTCATTCATGTTTGAAATAGGCTCAACAAAATTCTATGAAATAAAAAAAAATATTTCAGTGATCAATAATTTATACAAAATTGAATGATCCTTACAATATTGCATAAAAAAAATATAAATAAGCATACTTTCAATTTTATTTGCAATGTTTCCATCGATTTCTGTGCACAAATTTGTAGATGTTTCATCTTTGTCACACTTCACCTTTGATAGATGATATCTAAAATTTCCATATTTCTTATCCATTCTTTCAAGAACATAAATAGTGTTTGTATTTGTCACCAAACATATGTCCCGTACTCTCCCCATCACCCCATATGATTCACCTAATGAATTCATACCACAAAACAGATAGATATGTATACCATCATTAGTTGCATTGTCTTCAAGATACTAAGAAAAATATTTTTTATTTATTTCCTCTATATTCTTCCATTCAGAAAAAATTCTTGATTGTCCTTGATGGGCTACTTGCTTTAATTTTTTTACGTTTTTCAATTTTTGTATGTTGAACAATTTTCATAGTATGTCCATCAGTATTCTTTGTGCATCCAACAGTATCCATAGTGCATCCAACGATATCCATAGTGCGTCTAGCTGCAACTTTAGATTTGAAAATTGTTTGCCTTGGTCCATAAACATTCAAAAAAATCTTATTTGATGCCATCTTCTTGATAAAAACAAATATATATATATATATAATTTTGCCAATATAAATTTAAAATTAATGAAAAATTAATTTCTATAAAATAAATTAAAAAAATTAACTATATAACTTTCCATAATATAAGTATACCTTTTTTAAATTATAAAAACATATATATATATATATATATATATTCATTTAAAAACAAACAATTTTAAAACATATATATATATATATATATATATATATATATATATATATATATATATACCAAAAAAAACTTAAAAAAATAAATAATATTAAGTTTTTTTTAATACAATTTAAAAATATAAATTAAAATAAAAAATGATTAATTTTAAACAATTTTTAATATTAAATTTTTTAATAGCAATTTAAAAATTAAAATAAAAAAAATCAAATATTATTTAAAGTTATTTTTAATAGTTTATTTTTTAAATTAAAAAAAATTAATATTAAAACTTATTGATTTCTATTTTTGTTTAAAAAAAAACAAAAACAAAAATAAAATATATTTCTAAAAATATTATATTTTTCACTTTTTTTAAAAAAGCATTTTAAAGAAATAAAACTTGGATGATAGTTGCGAGCTATAGGCAGGCATGACAGTGCTATGGAGAGTTGAATTTCCTTGTGCGGGGCAAAAAAAATTAAATTAAATAAAAATAATTAAAAAAAGTTTATATTAAATTTGAAAAAATATTTTTATTTTTCTAAAAAATAACATATATATAGATTTAAAAAAATCTATATTTTGTTTAAATAAATAAATAAATAAATAAATATATATATATATATATATATATATATATATATATATATATATATATATATATATATATATATATATATAATCAATGCAATTAAAAATAATAATGAAAGAAAAAAAGAAGAAGTTTGTTTGCAATTTTAAGAAGAAGAAAAAAATAAATATAACTATTTTTTGTTATGTAGTTGGTTTTTGTTTTGGCTTTTTATTTCATGGAGGAACCGAGCAAGCCAAAGAAAGAAAAAAATTCTAATTTTTTGTCCTAAAAACCCTAAAAATTTGAGTTTTTTTCCATTTTCTTCGCTATAAAAAAAGAGGGTTTTAGAACATAAAAATCATAAAAAAAGATTTGCAACATAAAAATCATTAAAAAAATAGATTCTCCCCAAGTTCATCTTTAAGTGGTCAATATAGAAGGAAAAATAACCTTTCAAATGCGAAATACTCTCGTTCAATGTGTTATCAATGCCAACACAACGCCTCCACAAAATTGCTCCAAAAAAACCCACAAGACTTGATGTGATGTGAGGAATAGAAACAATGATTATTATTATATAGCGAAGAGTGTGCGATTGCTTTAGTGTTTCGTGAATGTGGGAAGAAAATTACTATGTAGTTAATATTATAGGTTTATATTAACTTTTATTCAATATTGGCCAAAAAATAAAACACAAATTTTGAAAGTTAATCTCGATACGTAGTTAATGTTAAATTATTTAAATAAAAAACTTATTTTAGTTTGGAAGGAATGCATGAAAGGAATATTTTTGTGGATATTTTGAATAGAAAATAGGGTTAAATATTTCAAGAGAAGCAGGTTAGTAAAATGTTTTGAAATACATTTAAAATGAATATTTTGGATGGAAATATTTCAAACAAAAATTTTGGAGAAAATTTTTTTAGCGAAAATATTTGGGGGTAAACGTTGGAGGAAAACGGTTTAGCGATAATTTTTTGGGGGAAATTTTAGAGGGAAAATTTTCACTCTTTAAGCTATATATTGTCATTCATGGAGAGTGGATTTCTATCATTCAAATTTCTCTTGTTAAAAGTCATGGGCTCTTCTGATAGTGAAGTTTTTCTTTTTGCAGCATCAATATCTTTATAATGCAACAAATCTATTAGGATCGATGAATAGAACATGAGTTCGTTTACCATGAATAGAGAGTCAAATTTTCAACGTGGTCATAATTTTAAGGATGATTAGAAAAAAAATTGATGAAGGGAAGCAAAAAACAAATTTCTATAAATCGAGAGTTATTTATTCCACTTAGAATTAATCCTAAGGATTATGAGACCACATGTGATGAAGTGCATGATGAAGAATTTCCAGAATCAAAATATCCACCTCGTCCTAATCCTAAGGATTATGTGACCACCACTGATGAAGGGGGGAATAAATAGTTTCGAGAGTTAAAATATGCACTTCATCCTAATCCTAAGGATTATGCGATCAACACTAATGAAGAGGGGAATGAAGAATTTCCAAAATCAAAATATCCATTTGATCCTAATACTAAGGATTATGTGAGCAACATTGATGAAGAGGGGAATGAAGAATTTACAGAGTCAAAATATGCAATTTTTCCTAATCCTAAGGATTATGCGAGCACCACTAATGAAGGGGGGGATGAGTTTCCAGAGTCAAAATTTCCACTTCATCCTAATGCTAAGGATTATAAGATCACCACTGATGAAGGTGAGGATGAAGAATTTGTAGAGTCAAAATTTCCACTTCATCTTAATCCTAAGGATTATGGGAGAACCACTGATGAAGGGGGTGATGAAGAATTTCCAATAAATATATATTCAAAAGGTCCACTTATTCATAATACTAAGGATTATGAGAGCACCAGTGAGGAAGGGGAGGGGCGGGATGAAGAATTTCTAGTGAATAGAGATTTAAAGATTCCAGTTAGGCCTAATCCTAAGGATCATGCGAGAACCATTGTGGAAGGTTAGGATGAAGAGTTTCTTGGAAATGATAATTTTAGAGGTATGGATAAGAATAATGCATTTTTCTATGTGAGTGTTTCAAAGGCACTCATGGTGATGTAGAATTGAATCCTCCAAGGCAATATTTCGAAAGCATGGTTCAATATGGTGAAGAATTTTGTCTAAGTCAGGGTTTTAAAATCACAAATGATTCTTGTGAAATGTTTTCTTCAAATGGGAATGGTAATGAATATTTTCCAAGAAATGATGCTGATGAATTTCTTAACTATGTTCAAAATGATGATAGCAGGGATAATCCTAATGGTGATGAAATTGATTCTACAAAGGATAATAGAATGGTGATGTTGTTGCAAGCAAATATTGTAACTAGGAGTAGAATTAGACCTTTTTATATCAATCCAAAATATTCTAGTTATACAAGGGTTAGGACAACATATCTCACAAGTAGAAGTTATGTTGTTCTTATGATTTCAAGAGAATGCTATCGAAAGGATTGCCTAAAACATATGGATTTCAACTATGCTTTGGAGAAAAGGAAAATATATTTTTAAGTGAATAAAAGCATGCAAAATTCATATTTGGTGTGTTGCATGCAATCCACACTAGCAGGTTATGATTATCATATTGTGAATGTATTACTCTACAAAAAGGATTTCAAAATTTTGCATTCAATTGGTAATTTCCGTTTGTCAAGAATCCAAGATAGACTAGAAAAGGATCCCACATATTATTTAGAATTACGTTATAAATGGGAGGTTGTGCCGTTACAAAATAATGATATGTTATGGATGAAAGACTTATTTTCAAAGCATGGAGAGTATATTCGAGATAAAGACACAATACATATTCCAAATAATTTCTCGAGACAAGAAATCTACAAATTATACAAATAATATGCAGAAGGTGTTGAAGGAGTTGGTAATTTTATTACATATTCATGTTTTACAAGGGTACGGAAGAACGAATTCAATAATGTTTGTCTTCCTAAGAAGACAAGGGTTGGGTTTTGCAGTACATGTGCTTCTCTTAAATAAGAAAGAGATCAATGTGAAGGGGAAAAAAGAGGTATGCAACCATAACATTATTTTTTAAAATTGGATAGTCATCAACTATGAAAATATATTTATTCATATGTTTATTTTATTTTATGTGTAGATTTTGTTGCCAAAGCGGTTCAAGAGCATCACAATCAGAAAACAAATGAAAGAAAAAAAATTGTATAAATATAGAAAGAAGTGTTATGACAATCCAAATAAATATTTGGGTTTGGTAGTTGATGATATGCACCAAAAGAAAACACTTCTCCCGTATTTTGTTAGCACACCAAAAAAATTACAGGAGGAAAATTTCATGCAGTTTCACTTCATTGGTTGTATGGTCTTTAGTGAGAAGATATTGTCGAGTTTACTTCACAACTACAAATATTGATAATGATGCAAATATGACCATAACTATAATTCATGATGTCCTTACTCATTGCTCTAGTATTCTTCCTAAAGTTTTGTATGTACAATTAGACAACATAAGCCATGAAAAAAAAGACATGTTCTTTTTGGTATCTAAACGTATTTTTTGAATTAGGAACTTTTAAAAAGATAAAGGTTTGTTTCCTTTTTGTTTGGAATACTCATGACCACATTAATCAAATGTTAAATCATTTTTTAGTAACATTGAGGAGGAAATGAGTTGGGAGCCTGCAATCATTAATTTAATGTATTACAAAATCATACATTCAAGAGCCTATTTTTCATGTGTTGGAAGAAACTATTGGCATGTGAAGCTTCATTTTGGGATCACATGGTGAGGAAAATTTCATTGACCAACCTAATGAAATTAGCTTTCAGCATCAATTTCGTATCAAAAAAATTAGTGAGATAACACTTATAGGGGGCAGGAAGTAATCAACTACTACAAAATGGGGGCCATCATCAGGTTTATAATTTTTTAATTTCATTCCAGAGTGTCCAACAATAATTCAATTGCTGAACTCCATAATGCACGAAGGCATAAGGGAGATATAGATTATTATGAATGTCTAGAGGAAATTAAAACATGTATTAGAGATACATATGTGTAATTTTATGTTGCTGATTGAGTTTGGTGGGAATTTTTTTTCAATAATCAAAGTGATATGGTTTCAAGATCAGTAAACAAGGATATGCTTTTGGAGACTCCATTTTTTTGGCCACAAAATATGCCAAATGAACAAGAGGAAACACACATTGTTGAACAATAACCGTCTAAAATTATTATTAATTATCCACAAGTAGATGAAATATAAATATATATTGGTTCTAGAATATCACGTATACAATGTGAAGCCATGGAAGAACTTTACAGGGGTTCTGTGGAGGATGTTAAGGAGGGTTGCATGATAGCAGTGTTAGAAAATGAAGATCCACTTGGCTATCCATTCTGGGTTGCTAAGGTTATAAAGGTCATTAAACAAAATGAATATATTGCAGTTGCTGAAGTACATTGGTATTCGACAAGTACCCACCCATTCAATGGTGTGTACAAGCCAAAGATGGTAGTTGAAAATAAAACTGGCACAAAGAGAAAAAGAAAGTGCACAAATATAAATCGCTGCCACACATCTGTCTTAAAAATGGAAGATTTTAACATACTTGTGTATGAATTCAATTTGACAAAGACAAAGACTCTTCTCTTGAAGACCATAAATATTTTGAAGAAATTGCTACCAGAACAAATAGTGTTGAGATGGACTCTACTGAATGTAGTTGTAGATACAAAAGAATTTTGACATCTAAAATGGTGGGCATGCATGTTGACTCAGATGGAGCACCAGTTGATGCAAGAGAAGAATATTGATCATCATCATCTGCATGCAGTAGTTCATCTAAAGATGTAGGTTATGGTGGTGTGCCAAAACTTATGACTAATTTTGAAAAAATGTCTAAGAAATTTTGACTTCCATATGACCATATATGAATTTATGAGTCATTTCTATGTTTTTTTTATTATATGTTTTAAATATGAAGAATTCATCTCTTTAGAATATCCACAGTGAAAAAATGAATTACAGAAATAATTTATGTTATATTCAATATACCAAAGTTGATATTTTTATTAAAATTCAAAAAAATATTAGAAATTAATGTTGAATTTTTATATTATGTATTCATATTTCCATGATATTATTTATTGTTAACATTTGGTATAACATACTTTTAAAAATTTTAAATCTTTTATGCCTCATTGAAACGGGACACTTTGTTTTGATGGTTGATTTTTAGGTTTTGGTTGTAACTAAATAAGTTGTCTTAGGGTAAGATTTGAAAAGATATATATTTTTATCCTTTAAAATAAAAATTACTCTTCGAATAATAAATCTTTCATTTACTTGTTCATTTTTAAAAAAAAAATTATTCATATAGTTTGTCCATAATTTCATGGTTCAAATATGCTAAAAACATTAAAAATTTAATATTTAAAACTTGTCAAACTACTAAGGTTTTTCTGCACTACGATATTTTATCTTTAATGTTATGGTTGAAAACAATTACAATTTTCGGGTTTTTTAGAGTCAAGATATTTTTTCTTGAATGAGATATAAGACTTTTAGATATAAGGAGTCAAAATTCTGGGTAATTATGAGGCATTAAGACATGATATTTTTATCTTTAACATCATGTATCACAATTTTAAGAATTTTACGATTTTTCAATGTCCTCTTATTTTATCTTTAACTTCATTGTTAAAAAGTGTCTAAATTGTGACACATTTTTTTTTGTTATCCCACCATCAAAAATGTTTGTTTCGATGGTGTTTTTTCAATCCTTTTTCAAAGAAAAAAATTGGTTTTTAGCATTATTGAAAAAAATGTTGAAATTTGAACCTAAAAAAAATGCGTTCTAAAATACACATTTTTCATTTTGGGGGTGTTTTTTCATGTTTTTTGAGTTTGTTTTGGCTAGAGTTCTTGTTTTGAGGTAATAGCTCTTGTTTGATTAGCAACTATGTTGCACCTGAACCAAAACTGAAGACATACCCAGATATGTTCTTCTTGTCATGAATATTACCTACAAAGTCATTATCTGTATATCCAATTAGTTTAAAATATGAATTAGATGTATACAAGATAGCATAATTTCTTGTTCCAAAAATATATCTTAATTTTTTTTTTCCAACTAGCCAATGAGTATATTTCAGAGATTCCATGAATCCGAAAATTAAACTTACATCAAACATTATATTAGGCCTTGTTGCAGTCAAATAGATAAGGCTTCCAACCGATTTGTTATACAATTTTGGACCAATATATGAACATTCATCATTCTTACTCATTTTTGTACTAATTCAACCGGGGTTACAATTGGCTTACATTTTTTCATCCTGAACCTTTTGAATATATCATTTTCATACGTAGATTGAAAAATGAAAATATCATCATCAGATTGAGTTACTTAAATACCAAGAAAATATTTCATTAAGCCTAAATCATTCATATCAAATTTTGTTTTCATGTTTCTCTTAAAATAAGCTGTTAAGAGATCTCCAGTGAAAATAAAATCGTCAACATATAAACACACAATAAAATTTTTACCTTCCTCGTTTACTTTTTTATACATATTTGATTCACTTGGAATCCTGATGAATCCATTGTTATTCAAATATTAATCAAATCTACTATACCATACTTTGGGTGCTTGTTTCAATCTATATAATGTTTTCGTTAATTTGTAAACTTTATCTTATTGACCATTAATTTTATATCCACAAGGTTGTTTCACATATACCTCTTCTTCCAAAAGACCATTTAAAATGCAGACTTAACATCCATCTAATATATTCTCCATTTATTTTGTGCAGAAATAGCTAATACCATTCTTATTCTGTCAATTCTACCTACAGGTGCAAAAGATTCATTATAATTAATATCATGTTATGGAGTGAACCCCACAGCAACACGTATTTCTTTATGATTTTCAATTTCACCTTCACCATTCACTTTAGCTTTGTAAATCCATTTAACACCTATAGTATTTTTACCTTCAGGAAAATCTACAAGTTCCCAAGTATTATTTCTTTCTATAGCATAAATTTCTTCATCCATTGCTTTTATCCAATATTTTTCTTTCACAACTTCATCAAAATTTACTGGATCATATGCAAGTAATGAAAAATTTGAAACATGATCTATTTCATCATCTTTCTCATACAATTCCTTTAAAATTCTAGTGTTTTCGCCTTTAATTCTATTGTTTAATGTAGTTATTGTAGGATTATATTCATTTCTTACCTCTGAGCTTGTTCTTTGTTTTCCACCATAACTTGATGATTCCCCATATTCTTGATTTATCAGTGTTCTAAATTGTAATGGACTGACTCTTAGTGATTGGCTTGCTCAAGTGATTGGAACAAGTGTATATGGAATCAACTATCCACCTTGTACTTATTTCTCATCTCCATTATCATCTCCATGAGATAATACAACTCCCTCTAGAATAGATTTATCTATGCTTCCATGCGAAGCTTCTTCTTCCATGAATTCAACATCTCTACTGAAAATATATTTCTTGGCGATGGGATTATAAAGTCTATATATTGTAGATTCTTCATTGTATCTAATAAAGAGACGTTTCTCCCTTCTATCGTATAACATATTTCTCAATTATTTAGGAACATGTGAATAAGGAATGCATCAAAAAATTCTTAAATGAGATATATGAGAACTCTTACCATTCCATGCTTCTTCGGGAAGTCAGTCCTTCACCCTCTTAGTTGGAATTCTGTTAAGGCTATAAAAAATGCAAGCTACTTCTTCTCCCCAATATTTATTTGGTAGATACTTTTACTTCAACGTACTTAGAGCCATATCCATAATAGTTCTATTTTTCCTTGGAGCTAATCCATTTTTCTATGGAGCATAACATGCAACAAATTTCCTCTTGATTCCATGCAATTGACAAAAATCAATGAAATTTCTTATCATATATTCACCATATCTATCTGATCTCGAAAATTTAATGTGCTTTTCACTTTCCTTTTCAACCATAGCTTTAAATATTGTAAATACAAAAAATGATTCAGAATTCTGAAAAGACAAACCCATGTTTTTTGACTATAGTCATCCATAAAAGTTAAAAGGTAAACATTACCAACCAAAGAAGGTGTTTCCATCGGTCCAAAAAAATATGTATGAACAATCTCCAAAGGAGCTTTCGTCCTATATGAAACTCCATATAAATTTTTTTGTCTATGATTCTTTTCAAGTACACAATTTTCACACAAGCTCGTTGGTTATTGAATATTGGGTAACCCTTTAACCATTTGTTTCTTCTACAGCAAATCTAGACCATGAAAATATAAATAACCATATCTTAAATTTCATAACCATGATTTAGTGATTTTTTTTTATTATAAGAATCCATGGAGGGATACAATTAATTTATCATTATAAGTGTAAACATACTATTCTTTTTCATTTCTACTCTTGTTATCAGTGGCTTTCTTGGATATTTGTCAATGATAGTACACACATTATTCTTGAATAACTCTCTATACTTGTTTCTTTATGAGTTGTCCTATTCTCAACAAATTGTATTTTAAGATAGGTACATAATACACATAATCAATTGTTCTTCTCTCACCATTTCTAGTATAAACACCATTCAATGTTTCACCTTTAATGCATACCTTATCATTGTTACCCAATTTGACTTCAGACTAAATACATGTGTCTAGATTGGAAAATAAATCTTTCTTTCCCATCATGTGATTATTGTAGCCGCTATATAAAAACCAAAACATTATCCGAGAATTATTTAGTTACATCACAATTCAAAAACACTGGCTTCTGAATATATTCAAATTATTCTGAGATGTATGCATATTTCTTACCAACATCTGTCTACCTCTTCAAACACTTACTAGAAAAATGGCCATATATTTTGCAATAATAACATTGAACTTTAGAAATATCATACATTTGATTTAATTGATGCCAAGTTCTATTGTTATTGCCCCTTAAATTAGAAGGTTGTTGATGAGATTTCTCTTCATGATCATAATTATCTCGCAGATGTCTTTGATAAGCTACTCTTCCACCTCTTCCTCTATTACTCAATCTTCCTTTGCCTCTTCCTCTATTAAATTACAACAAACAAAATATGTATATTCCTTTTGAGCATCAAATAAATAATACATCCCCCTCATATTAACTTGCATAATTAGCCTCTTGAGCAATTAAAAAATATAATTTGAATAAATAAAACATGAAATTGTAAATTTTAATTTTTTAAAATTCTTTTTTGAATGCATAAATAAATTCAATGCCTTGAAAATTACTTTAGATACTAGGATTATATAGGCTATCTATGTTTGCTATATTTCAAATAAACTTTACTAAAACATATATCTACAAAATAAACAAAGCTTAAAATAACTAAAATACCTAAAATATTTTTTTTAAACCAAAATAAAATTTCATAAAAAATCCATCACTTTGAAACATATACTACTAATATTATACTAAAGATAAATATTTCATAAATTCCACAATAAGTTGCCAACAACAAACTTGTGCAACAAGTTCGACCACAACACCTGTTGATATCAGGATGTCAATTTAAAACTCTTCTACCCAATTCTATTAAAAAAAACTTTAAAAAATCAAAAGAATTACACATATTCCTCAAAGAAAAATTATAACACTATACTTTAGTTTTAATTATATATATATATATATACATATATATATATATATATATATATATATATATATATATATATATATATATATATATATATATATATAATTTAAAATTATATTACTCCATATATATAATCTATGTTAAATAGGGAAGAAAATACACATCTTTTTAAGAAAATTGTAATATTGTCATTAAACAATAAAAGTTATTGTTAATATTTTTAATTCAAAATATATAAACAATGGTATATATATATATATATAAATAGCTTTAAGGCATCTCTACTTACAAGATCTATACAAATTTAGGTGTTATGATTGAAGTGATTCTAGTTCAAATTCCCCATCTAATCTATACTTTATATATTTATATATATAGATATATATAAAACATTTCAATATGAGAAAGATATGTTCTAAATCTAAATTAGAATGAATTTACTTTTATAATCTATTATATATTTATTAGGGCTATAGGCCTTCTCTTTTGAATCATTACACTTGCTTTTTCATCAACCTTTCTTCTCTCCAAATGACACAGATGTACACACATTTTTTCGACTCTTATTAAATTTAAATTTTAAGATTTTGCTAAATAAATTTTATTGAAATTTAGAAATGAATTTGGTAAATAGTAATTTCTATTTAATACTAAATAGTAATTTATATTTCAAGGTGTCGTAAACCATCATGTACATTCCTTTCGTATATTCGACAGATCCCATCTGCTCATTACACACAAAGTCTGTTACAAGATAAGGTCACAAATATTCTTCTAAAATTTTCTTGATTGATCACCATCACCTCTTAATTACCTCCGTGAAGAGTTGAAGCTCCTAAAATGTTCGGAAGAGGTTATACATGTCATCCAGAACTGTGATAACATGACAGGTTTTGGTAAAGCCGAGTCTGAATCCAGAATTTTGAGGCTCAAACACGATACAAGAACCGAAAGTGTCGAGAGATTCAAGGATATTCTAAATATGAAGCAGGGATGGCTTCTTGGTGGCGTGTGAAGTGGTGATGTTCGATCATTTGCTGTGGACGTTGGAGAACGCCAATCCAGAGACCACTGTGAGCGATTCCAGCTTGCAAGAAAACACTCACTACATGGATGGTACCTCTTGCACATTGAACTCTAAAAATAGGGTTTGAAATGTCATTATTTAGGACCTCCATAGCATATCAGATTGTGAATTTTCTTAAATAATTTTCCTGAGAGGACCTGTTTGAATCAGTGGGAGGAACCTACAACAACATTTACTATTTACTCTGCAGTCAAAATAAAATAAATGATGGTTTTTGCTCATTATATTTGGAAACCCTAACATATTTTCTGAGTTTTATCTTGTACCGAAAGGATCGGTTGAGTTCAGTTCCACGCTGCTAATTAACGTTTCGTATACGCCGAACCCTAATAGGTTTTCAGACTTCGGTTCCACACTGCTAATTAGCGTTCAGTATACGCCGATTTGGTGTTATGTTTTTATCATTATGAAATTGAGAAATTTTACTCTTTCTCATAATGATTTAATATCTCTGAAATTTTTTGTGAAGAGCTTTTGTATATTTTTCCCATTAATTTTGTTTTACATTTATACATATTTTTTTTATATATATTTATTAAGAGTGAAGAAAGTATAATATTCTACAAGTTTTAAAATTCAAATATAATTTTATAAATGAATTTAAAAGTTTAAATATAAATATGGATCATATTTATATAAAATAATTTATCTTTTCTACTCACATTCAAATTTCCTAAAATGTTATTTTTCCCATTAATTTTGTTTTACATTTATACATTTATATATATATATATATATATATATATATATATATATATATATATATATATATATATATATATATATATATTTATGAAGAGTGAAGAGAGTATAATATTCTACAAGTTTTAAAATTCAAATATAATTTTATAAATGAATTTAAAAGTTTAAATATAAATATGAGTCATATTTATATAAAATAATTTATCTTTACTACTCACATTCAAATTTCCTAAAATGTTATTTCTATGCAATCCTAACATGCAGTGTTAATATAATATATTAATCATTAAAATGTCTTTTTTTTCTTTTCCTTTTTCATACATATTAATATACTATATTTATATTTATTTACAAATTTTTTGATTTAGAAATTATATAAATATATTTATTATTTAAACTTCTAAAAAATATATTTCAACTTCAATAGTATTTAAAGTGAGTTTTAATATATTATTTTTATATAACATTTTTTACTATGAAAAATTATCGCAATAATAATTCAACATGGCTGCAGAATTCTTCTACAATCTTACTAAATTATAAGTTCATTTAAGAAAAATCAGCCCTCTCCAATATTTCTTTTAAAATAATTCCAAATTTAAATAGAGAATCAATATTTTATATCTTTTCAATGTTAGGATGTTGAGAAATTTTTTGACCTAGGGATTTGTTGTTGTACATTTTACATGTTAATTTCTTTATATAATCATTGGTTTAAAAATATTTTTGTGATTCAAATTATTTTACCATAATGGAATAAGAAAGTTTACCATTTTCTAATTTCATTTTTTCTTCCAAATAATTAGAAAACTTAGAAAATAGGAAAGGAAAAAAAGCTTAGAAATTGGGAAAGGGAAAGTAAAAAAAATAGAAAAGAAAATTAAAAATGGTATTGGAGTAAGAAAGTTTACCATCTTTTATTTTCATTTTTCCTTTCAAAGACTTGAAAATCTTAGAAAATGGAAAAGAGAAAGTAAGAAAATAGAAAAAAAAATGGAAAATCATAGTGGAATAAGAAAGTTTACCATTTTCTAATTTAATTTTTCTTTCAAAGGCCTAAAAAGCTTTTTAAATGGAAAAGGAAAGAATTTGTCTATGTAAATATGTAATACATTGCTAATTTTAAAATACAAGAAAAAGGTTCCCTTCATAGAAAGTAGCCCCAAATTTATTTGGATTAATTTCCTTTATTTTGCATGCTATTTTTTTTATATAATCATTTGTTTAAACATATTTTTGTGATTCAAATTATTTTTTAAATTAATATAAATTGATATTTAATTATATAGGCATGTGTATTTATTTGGAATAAGGATTTGTAATTTTAATTTAATTATTAATGACTTGAGGATTTAATTTCTACATAATATTTTAGAATATTTGAGTGTTGGATATTATGTCTAAGTGACATTGTTTTAGGCAATTTATAAATAGTCTAAATTTAAGATGTGGCAATCATGATAGAGTTGTAATTTATAAAGTGTCAATCATGTATGTGTGAACTAAGATTGACATATCTATTTTTAGAGGTTCTTCATCAATTCAATCATGTAGTTTCAAGAAACTTAATCAATGTAATTTGTAAATTCACTATTTTGTTATTATTACGGATAATTTCATAATTAATTAAAGATGTTAATTTTTAATTTTTTGAAATTATATAAATAAAAATCATTCAATTCGTAATGAATAAATAAGTAAAATTATATTTTAAAATGAAACATTTAACAATTTCATTGAACTAGCTTAGATTTCTATTATCCCATTTTTATAACTATCCATTCATCCAATTGAGTAATTAAGTTAAGCATTTTATTTATTTGAGGAAATTAATGGTAATGATAATTTCCAAAGACTTAACACCAATTAAGTAATTAAGTCTAACAATTAAGTAATTAAGTCTAACAGTAGTAAGATCACACATTTCCCTAATTTTTCATGAATTTCTCTTCATAACTGATTCTTTTGGCAATAGAATAAAAAATCTTTCCAAAATTTCCTTTATAGAAAGTAGCATGCTAATTTTTTTATATAATCATTTGTTTAAACATATTTTTGTGATTCAAATTATTTTTTAAATTAATATAAATTGATATTTAATTATATAGGCATGTGTATTTATTTGGAAATAATTAAATTAAAACAAATATAACACACACAAAGTGAGACAGGGCTCAAGAAACTTGACAATAGCTTCACGATAAAATTACACCTTTATAGCATAGGCACTCACCTAATCTCCCTAAATTTGAGGCAACAATCCTGAACTTGTGGAACTAAACTCTAAATAAAAACTCTCAGCCAACAAACCATAACCAAATCTATTTCTACATTATTCTAAATTATTCTCACATCCTCCCTTAATGGAGAAATGGATTTTCTACAACACGTAATTTACTTCTAAAAACTTCAAACTTGAGTTTACCAAGAGGCTTGGTAAAGATATCAGCCATATTATCCTTGGTATTACAAAATACTAAATCAATTTCATTTGATTCAATCTTATCGCGTACAAAGTGGTATTGCAGCTCAATGTGTTTTGATCTAGCATGATATATTGGATTGTGTGCTAATTTGATAGCACTTTGATTATCACAATTTATGCATGTTGAACCACTTTGCTCTTCTTCGAGATCTGCAAGAAGTCTCCACAACCAAACAGCTTCACAGGTGGCATTGGTCAAACCTTTTTACTCAGATTTTGTTGATGATAAAGAAACAGTTGGCTGTTTCTTACCACTCCATGACACAACCCCTGATCCTATATGAAATGCATAGACAGAGGTAGATCGTCTGTCATCAGGATTTCCTACCCAATCTGAATCAGAAAAACCTATCTATCAGTGAAACATCAGATTCATCAGTATACATAATAACTAAATTGATTTTTCCTTTTAAGTATCGGAGAAATTTCTTTACAACATTCCACTGATTTCCTGAAGGCTTAGCAATAAACTGACTAAGGATACTGACCAAGTATGAAATGTCTGGTCCGGTAGTGGTGAGACAGTTCAGACTTTCCACCAACTGACGATATAAAGTTCCATTTGCCTCTTTAGTTCCATATTCTTTGTACAACTTTGTATTCTGTTCTAAGGGAGTTGACATAGATTTGCAATTACTCATATTAAACTTGTTAATAATTTCCTTTGTGTATTTACTTTGAGTGATCAATGTTTTACCAGCCTCTCTCCATACCTCAATTCCTAAACAATAGTGCAATTTACCTAGATCTTTCATTCCAAATTTCTGAGACAACTGAATTTTAATTTCTTCAATTAACTTGTAAGCACTGCCTATGATAATGAGATCATCCACATATGAAGATATTAAAGCAACATTTTATTCTTCATCTTTCTTAACATACAGGTTAGGATCATTGATGAAAGAAGGTATCAATCTTTACATACCATGATCTCAATGCCTATTTCAAACCATATAAGGATTTTCTTAACCTGCAGACTAGATGCTGTTGTCGCTGTTTGAAAAACCCTTCAGGTTGAACCAAATAAACTTCTTCGTTTAAATCACCATTCAGAAAAGAAAATTTGACATCCAATTGATGTATATTCCAATTATTTTTTGTAGCTAAGGCAATCAGTACTCTAATTGTATTAAATTTAGCTACTAGTGCAAAAGTATCTTCATAATCAATTCCCTCATGTTGAGCATATCCTTTTGAAACTAATCTCACCTTAAATTTATCAATGCTACCATCTGCTTTAAATTTAGATTTATACAACCATTTTCTTCCAATTGGAACTTTGTTTTTAGGAAGTTAAACTAATTCCCATGTTTTTTTTTCTTAAGAGACTCATATTCATAATTCATAGAATTTCTCCATTGTTCATGCTCTTTAGCTTGTTCATAATCAACTGGTTCTACAACATTCATGATATTAGACATCAACGCATAATCTATATACGTTGTAGGAAGTTGGGTTTGTCGGGTTGACCTTCTTGGTTCTACAATACCTGTTGGAGTTCCATCCATGATTCTCTTGCTTTGAGGTGAATCTTCCTCTCGTGAGGAATCACTGCTGCTAGATGTGCTCATACTACTTTCATTTTGATCTTGAACCTGTACCTATACCTATTCCTGTTTAACCAAAGTATCAATTTTGACATGATCATCATTAGATATATGCCAAGCATCATTCTTTGTATCACTTTTATCAACATTCTCATGAAACACCACATCTCGACTTGCAAACAGTTTATGTGAACTTGGATCAAACAGTTTATATGTTTTTCGATTTGTACAATACCCAATAAAAAAACACTTGATTGACTTTGCATCAGGATTTCTTCTATTATCCTTAGGAATATGTGCAAAGGAAGTACATCCAAATACTCTTAAATGAATGACATCAGGTTTATGACCAGAAATAATCTCAAAAGAAGTTTGAAAAGATAATTTCTTAGTAGGTCTTCAATTCTTCAAATAAACATCAGTATTAATGGCTTCTGCCTAAAAACCATTAGAAATGTTTTTACCTTGAAGCATACCGCGAGCACCTTCCACCAGTGTTCTATTCCATCTCTCAGAAACACCATTTTGCTGAGGAGTATGGGGTACTGTGAACTGTTGTTGGATCCCATGAAATTTACAATAATTGTTAAACGCTCGAGATTTATATTCACCACCCTGATCTGATCTGAGAATTTTAATGTATTTTCCTGTTTTCTTTTCAATCAAAGTTCTGAATTCTTTAAAATATTCAACGACATCACTTTTTCTTCGTATCAAATAGACCCATGTATATCTAGATCGATCATCAACAAAAATAACAAAGTAGGAAGCACCACCAAGTGACATAGTTTGCATAGGTCCACATACATCAGTGTGAATTAACTCAAGTATATCATATTGTCTTTTCTCTGTATGAATGGGAAACTCCTCTCTATGCTGCTTACCAAGCGCACAAGCTTCACATGGTAAATGTTCACTCTTCATAACAGGAATACCTTCAACCATTGTTTTTCTTTGCAACAACAATAAATCATTGTAATTTAGGTGCCCATACCTGTGATGCCATAAATCTGTTGTTGACGTTGCTTTTGATGTCAATGCAACATGACGCTTCATCGTCACATCCAATTTATACAATCCACCAACCCTGGTACCTGTGGAAACAACCTTGTAGTGATCCTGAACATATTTCACAATACACCCCAATTTACCAAATTCCACTTTTAAATTATTATCAGTGATAGTTGAAACAAATATCAAATTATTTTTTATAGCAGGAACATACATCACATCATGAATCTGTCTCATTTGTCCATTAGGTAAGTACACACTTATTATGCCACAGCCTTGGACTTTATGTGACCAATTATCTCCTAGGTAAATGTGTGTGCCATCAGTTTTCTCGTAATATTTATCATACCATTCTTTATTACAAGTCATATGAGCTGATGCACCAGAATCTATGAACCAAGCAGTCTCATCATCAGTTTCAGCAAACAATGCATCATCAGAAAGAAACAATTTAAGATTTTTAAATCCATCAGTAACTGAACTGTCTCTGTTCATGAAATTTCCATTATGTCTTCTATGTCTCTGATTTGATTCATGATTCTTTCTTCTATAGAAATATTTAGCTAGATGTCCAAGTTTTCCACAATAATCACATTCAATATGTCTCTTAACATAAGAATCAGGATGTGTCATACCTTTCTGCTTTGCTTGAAAAAAGCCTTTGTTCCTGTCCCATGGTCTCCCTCGGAATGATATTTTACCTCTTGCATTCAATGCCAAATCAGAACCATTTGAATCCAGTTCAAATTTTTTCATTCTTTCTTCTTCTTGAAGAAGAATTCTAGCCAATTCATCAAATGTAGGAGGTGTTTGTCTAGCTGAGAGTGTTGAAATAAAGACTTTATAGTCTTGGACTAAACCCTTTAAAGCAATAGTTACTAAACCGCTACTAGACACTTTTTCACCAATGTCACCAAGCTTATCTCTTAAGTCTTTAATTCTAGAAATAAAGTTGTTGATGCTTTCATTGGCTTCCATTTTGATAGATAGTAGCTTCGTTTTAAAAAATAAAATGCAGTTTACATTAGTAGTTTCGTACAAACCTTTGAGAGTTTCCCACGTGTGCTTTGAAGATGTACAGTCCTGAATGTGAGGAATGATGTTGTCCTTTACAGACATGCGCAACAACACTTTCGCTTTCATTTCTCGCTTATCCCAATCTGGAATCGCGGCGGCAACAGTAGGCTTGGGCTCATCACCTTTGAAAATCATCCAGAGGTTGTATGCCTCAAGAACGGTGACTAGCTTAAACTTCCAATTAATGTAGTTTTCGCCATCAAGTTTGGTGGATTCATTTAAATATGAATCGGCAAGAGGATTAGCCATTGTTTTCAACTGCAAGAAATTAATTTACTGCAATGATCACTTCTCACAACTATTATATTGCCAGCTAGAAGTCCAGAATCGTTAACTTACTGTTTTTTTTTAAACAACAGGAAATTACTATCATCACATTGATTCAATTATAGAAAAACCACAAACATTCATTCGATTACTGGAACGCTACAATTTAAAATGGAGACGTAGCATATTCTCAATGGATAAGCTGTGTTTGCAAAATTGTAGGGCAATTGCATCTCAGCACCGTGATTGGGGAAATGATGAAGAATGCTCCAGGATAATTATGTCTGGCTCATTCAAAGTGAATTTCATATGAGAAGGAGAATTCATCTACCGACAGTCCACTGTATGGGGTAACAAGACTCTGTTGGCAATTTTTTTAAAATAGCAGCTACAATTTCCATGCTTTACATCAATGGATTCAGACAAATACAAATGGAATGATAAGCTCAACACGCTCTATATAACGCACAACAAATGATAAAATGAAGCAAGGCAGATAGATTTTACCGTAAGACGGTTCACGTCATTTGCTGTGAGAATAGAAAGTAGCGTTATTTCAGATTTCACGCTGAAGGAATCACAAATGAGTTGAAGGATTTCACGCTGAATTCATAGTGCATTTAGTCTTGTCCGCATCAGCTCATGACAGTAGTAGTTGTGGCTTAGGGCGATCCCCTGGGCCACACATTCAACAGTTTGTTGATGATCCGCAATGATGTCTTCCGAGCAACCAGTCGATTGTGATCACAGCCACCAGCTTCAAACGATGAATGCTACGACTGCGTATCTCATGCCCAGCGCTCACGCTCACTTCGCCAAATTCTCGGAGATCACAAATCCTAAAACTAGATCCGCAAGGTTATAAGACTGACAGAGGCTCATTCATGCACCTAAGCAGCACAAGTTCAACTTAGCTCCGATACTAAATTAAATTAAAACAAATATAACAAACACAAAGTGAGACAGAGCTCACAAAACTTGACTATAGCTTCAAGATAACATTACAACTTTATAGCATAGGCACTCACTGAATCTCCCTAAATTTGAGGCGACAACCCTGCTGGAACTAAACTCTAAATAAAAACTCTCGGCCAACAAACCATAACCAAATCTATTTCTACATTATTCTAGATTATTCTCATAGAAATAGGGATTTATAATTTTAATTTAATTATTAATAAATTAATGATTTAATCTCTACATAATGTTTTAGAATATTTTGAGAGCTGGAGATTATCTCTAGTGACATTCAGTTAGCATGCAGTTTTAGGCAATTTATAAATAGTCTAAATTTAAGATGTGGCAATCATGCTAGAGTTGTAATTTAGAAAGTGTCAATCATGTATGTGTGAAATAAGATTAGCATATCTATTTTTAGAGGTTTTGAGTCAATTCAATCATGTACTTTCAAACAACTAAATCAATGTAATTTGTAAATTCACTATTTTTTTATTATTACGGATAATTTCATAATTAATTAAAAATGTCAGTTTTTTATTTTTCGAAATTATATAACTAAAAATGATTCATTTCATAATGAATAAATAAGTAAAATTATATTTTAAAATGAAACATTTAACAATTTCATTGAAGTGGCTTTGATTTCTATTCTTCCATTTTTATAACTATCGATTCATCCAATTAAGTAATTAAGTTAAGCATTTTATTTATTTCAGGAAATTAAGCTATATTCTTAATTTCATTGTGTTATTTTCATATTAATAGTATAAAATTAATTAATTAATGGGTTGAGATTGTACTTTTAATTTTTTATTTAAATAATCGTGTATTATTCTTTGAAAGACTGATAATATTGAGATGTTGAATTCAATTATACATGTCTTTCAAATTATCACAATTTAACAATCCAACAATCCTATTAGTCTATCTTTGCACTTTTTAGAGCAACTGCTTGTTTATTTTTAAATTAAAAAATAAAAATTGTAATTAACAAATTAATTGTATCCATTTAAATAAATATAATTACTCTGAACAATTTAATATTTTTAACAAAAGAATCATGCAAATCCGACAACCATTTTGCGATTTCCAAAAATCATGCCTAAATATTCCTTGTCCATACGATTCGCTAGCTTTTATTGCATTTTTAAAGTCGAGATTGTCCAAACAATTTTGTTAGTTTTTATTCCAAAGTGGGATGGTTTAAAGCACTAAATGAAAACCCACAAACAACTGTCCAACAGACAAAGCTGACTTATACTCAAGCGAAGTAGCCAAGTTCAACTAACCCAGGCATCTACACCACCTGCTTATTACTTGATCTCTTCAAGTATTATGTACGGCATCTTTAGCCTCATGGACTAATTCAAAATGAAAAATTAAACTTAAAACAGAAACCCGACGTACACAGTCTACCATATTGCACTTGCAGAAATAAGATGTCGATGGCAACTTTAAAAACAACAAACTATTCATTATTTAATTAATATGACAAAATATAGCAACTTCAAACATATAAAAGTTATTTGAACTAATAATCGAGTCCATAGAAATCATTCATAAAATTGTTGAAATGTACATGCATCTAAATTTACAGTTAAATAACGATGTATCTACCAAAATCAATGCAAGTAGATATGAACGTGGGGAAATTGCACATAGCTAATGACCACTACTCCCATGCCAAAGGGAACCACGGAATTTATAGATGAAAAATTTTTCAAGTTGCTTTTTAAAAGTGAAGTATGAATATATTTTAAAAGTTGAGTATGAATACATTTTCATTTGGTCTAAAATATCACAATATCACCTCATTTTAAATAGGAATTGAATTTATATTAAAGAGTATTTTAACAGAACACCTAATCACTATTTATGTACAAATAAACATATGCACATATTATGTGATTGGATCATTCGTCTGAGGCTCTTCTTCATCGAAGACATCAATTTCCGTGGAAACATCGGGTAATCTGATTTTTTGCCTTGCAAGTATATTACATAGTGTTGTAACATCTTGCTTAAAACAAGAAGCTGGGATTAATCCATTGCCCTGGACAGTGGAAACACCTCGCAAATCTGATTTATTGACGGGCCCGCGCTTTACAAGTTGTATACCACCAAAGCAGTTTCAGATCTTGATGGGAGACAATAGATTTCTTACTTCATCATGACAAGCTTAGTTACTGTAATGTAAAATCTTATGTTCTCTACATTGTCCGGCGTTCATGAATTCCCCGGCTATGAGGAAAATTGGAATCATAATCAGACATAACGTGAAGGGTAAATTCCGTCCAGTATTTCAGCAATTCTGTCCTATTCCACTGCCGAGTCATTTTCCATCTTCGTCCGGTTGCTCCCTCCATCAGGGTAACTTTGATCGTTGTGGTCGTTGTCATGCCATAAACCCTTTGGTAAATTGTGTATGAAAACAATTTCTGTTTCTAACTAATATTTGGTATACAATCAAACGTCATGTTAAGTGCTATAAAGATCCAGATCCAGATAACAATCTGCACTCCAGTAACATTTGATATAAATATCACAAAATAAAATTCCATGTAACATAGTATTATTAAAATTACGCAAGTATTACTGCATTGATACTGGAAATAACTGCCATTGAAGTATGATAGTGTATAGAATTAGTATGCACCTTGATACATGTTTAAGCTCTACGAGACAGATCATAAGAAAATGATTATATCGTGTTTATTGGTTTTCCAAGCACTTTTTATAATCAATTATTAAAGTTGTGTATAATTTCTGTGTTATTATATTGAAAGGTATATTTTAGTATCTACTTTTTATAATTTTATTTTAATTATTAATAATTATTAAATAGAAGATAAATATTTAATTTTAGTGGATTAATATAGAATATTCATTGTATTAATAGGTTTATTTATTTTAATATAATTTTTTCACAATTTTAATTTAATTATTAATAATTATTAAATAAATGGTAAAGATTTAAAAATGCATAAATATTATTAGTAGTCTTTACAAACCAAAGATCAAGATTTAACTCTAAATTAGTTATTTTGTTTTAATTAATACGTATTTCTATGGTAAAGTGACCATGAATCTCTATAGCTAAAATTATTATTAGTCATTTTTCAACATATATATGTTCCACTCATATACTAATTCTTTTGATAATTATTAATAATAATAATTAAAAATAAATTTATAATTTACTTATTTTTTAAGTTTTCATAATCTTGATAATATCATATGAATGAGGGGCCAAGTATTTTGAATATACCCGTCAAAAAAATCAAGTTAAATTACAGAAACCGCTATATTCCCAGTAAAACTCGCCTTCCGATGAAATTGACACCTGAGATAGCAATTATGAGGTTTTAGACTAATTTGGAGACCAGGGTTTACTGTTTTCAAAGGCTGGAGTAGTAACATAGCCCATATCCACACCCCATAGCCCATAGTAAGAAGAAATGCTGGGAGATCGCACGGGTAAAAGGTTGACAAAATATGCTTCTACAATACGGTAGCTGAAATTGTCATGATGAATGCTGAAACCTCCGTGATCCATATGGCACTGAATGCTTTCCCTGTGTCGAAGGGAATTGTAGAGAGTGAGCTCGTGGTTGTATTTTTATGGATGTGGTTCAACGATTAGATAGAGAAGTTTGGTAGTCTTGTGATTCACTAATTTTCAGTTACTGAACGATACTAACAAAAAGTCAAGATCGTTTTGTCTGTCGCCTGTCCTCCCGTTCGATTACGTCACTTACTTGTCGAAACCAGACAGAAGTGGAGCCCAATATCGTCTGTGAATTCAGATTTCATCACTGTTGGTCCTTGGATGGAAGCGACGGTGGTGTTAATCTGTTGCCTTTCGTGACTTCCGCCTTTTAGTTTACAGGGTCATTGAACTTTCTGGAAGCTTCATAATAGTGGGGATTACGTTGAGGTATAAGCGTTGTCGAGGCCTCTTGAACTGCTAAAACTGATTGTTTATTGTTGTAACCTTCGCATTGTTTTCAGTAGAATTGTCTCTGTATAATTGTAACCACATTCCAACAAATTTTTTGGGTGCAGTGTACGGATTGGATTAATATTTAAATCATTGCTCTGACAAATATTTCGTCTGCTATACCAGCGTATATTGTAATAACTTTTACTCAAAATGCATTGAATCTTAATTAATATCTAAAATTATTGAATCTTAATTAATATCTAAAATGTTAGAAACTAAATGTTAAATATACTTGCTTTTGACAATTTAAAATTATTTTTTGAATTTTAATTTTTAATGAGTGGATGTAAATGAACTTGTAAAAATTAAAAAAGAATTAAAAGAATTAAAAAAAAATCTCTATGGCAGAGTATTTTTATAAATTCCGTTCCTTTAGAGCAAATTCACTGGTGTAGACTATAAAAATGGGATTGCAATTTTTCTAATAGAAAAAATGTCCCTCATTTATAGCAAATTCACTAGTCAGTGAAGACGATGACCATAAAAATGGGATTGCAATTTTTCGAACAGAAAAATATTTGATAATCGACCCAAAGTATAAAGTAAAGTTGACTAATAGATTACATGTATAGGGATGATCATTAAAAGTTCCACTTCAAGTGATCCGATTTTTATAGGATAATAGATTAAAACTCTAGCAACCCATCAAACCTAATTGCATTAACAAAATGTGTTACAAATGAAAATCACAATAATGGGAAATGCTAATTCACCTTTATCAATGAAATTTTATATATGTATTTACGGTATTCTTTAACATTTAAATTATATAATTATATAATTAAAAAAAACATAATATATATATATATATATATATATATATATATATATATATATATATATATATATATATATATATATAATATATATTTTTTTGGCATTTATTACTATTTATCCAAGATCTTGTGGACCTATATATATATATATATATATAAAATTTATTTTGCATCAGAAGCATGTAATAAGCAACAACACTACATATTATACTTGTTTATTAGAATTTTTTTATGTTTATTCCTTTTTATCAAAACTGTCTTTATTTGTTACATTTTTAATAAAAATTAACCAGAGTTTCTATTTGAATATTATTTGTGCAAGTGTAATATAGTATAATGTAAGCATTGGTTTTTTTTACTATTATGGAATTATAACACTTTTGTATGTAAAGTTCTATTGATTCTCAATTATTTTATTGAATTTTTACGGAAGTTTTAACCAATATTTGACTAAATAATTTTCTAAATTATAGAAATCTTATTTCTAATTTTCCATACGATTGAGCAAACTTTGATGTCATTAAAAGAAAAAGACTAATTTTACTTTGGTAATTTGTTGTGCAATTGACACATAGCTATGAGAAAATTACGGGGGTTAGTAAATTTGATACATTGTGTAGAGTGCATAAGTGCCGAGGAAGAAATGAGAGGTTTGGAGAGATGAGTGATGGGATCAATGATATTAATACATTGTGTGGAAAAAGTAACGTTGAAACATTGTTGTAATATCCCAAGGATCAAAATTTTAAATAAAACAACACATCTAGGTATTTCATATAAAAACACAGAACACAACACATATAAGAAATTGAAGCCCAATTGTGAATCCTGAATGGATTCACCACATAAACATTACCGCGGGGTTTTCGTCCCAGGATCAATAAAAGAACAAAAGAACTGGCCAGGCCAAGTTCTCAACCCAAACATAATACAATAGATAATCCAGAATGCCCTAAATGCCTAGCTTCTCTCCCCTTTTATAGGCTTGATGGGTCAATACCAACAAGAGATACTATGGGTAAATACCATGGGTCAATACCATGGGAAAATACCATCAAGAAATGCCATGGGTCAATACCATGGGTCAATTCTATCCACTTTGACGGGATCAAGAAAGGGGATATTACAAATCCTCCCGCCCAAAGATTGCTTGTCCTCAAGCGATCCACTTCTATCCATAACAGAAGAATTTGTACATGGATACCAGGATCCCATACAATCTGATGTGCCCTCCATTTTGAATGGTCCTAAATGGATCCTTCAATACCTGGATCCCAAACAATCCTTTGACCAATCCTTCTCGGAATAGATCTACTTGGATCCCAAACAATCCTTTGGCCAATCATTTCCCCAATTGATTCTCCTGGATCCCAATGCCACCTAAATCCTGGGACCTGTGGGTTATGGTACCATTTTAACCCTCCATCGTTGTCCGCACCAAAGGGCCCAAGCTGCAATATGCCCTCGGCTATGAGTATCCTCCAAAGAATCAACCTATTGATAGAATACCAACTCATAATCTCTCGCCAATCCAGACTTGGGGAGGGATGAATATCTGCAAATCTACTATGTTGATGTTGTTCGATGCTCAGTTCATGCTTCTCTACTTGGTTACCCAACTTGATGCATTTGGAGAACTCTTCCCTTCTCTTCCCAATGTATAAAGGTGGGTTGTTGGTGTTGCAAGCCTTATCTATGTATTCCTATAGAGTGCTGCTATGGGACTCCCGATTGTACTCCTCATGCGGCCTTGTGAGGGACTTGAGTTCTTCCTTAATACTAGACAGCTTGGTCGATGATTTGGCACATTTCCCTATGAGTTCCTCAATTTTTCTGTTCTCCTGTAAGACAGTGTCTCGGACTGTCCAGACTCTTTGCTTCAACAACATAAGATCTGTATTGAAATGCATGATCCTCTCCTCAAAATGCACGATCCTCTCCTCATTTGATTCTTCTTGAGTGTATTCATCCTGGACCTCTTCACATGTGAAGATGAGTTGTCCATCCTTTCTGGTTGTCAAACATGGATGTACTGGTGGACTGTTGTATATACCTGATTGCCCATACTCTTTATGGATGTCTTCCATTGTATTTATAGATTCAACGACCACATCATCAGGAGGAATTGCATCTTTCCTTTCGTCATGTACTTTTTCAGGTTGACAGATCAACTTGTCCTGCAAGTTTCTCTGAAGAGCATGGTGTTGTCTCTCACCATTTGTATTTGAATGCTCAGATCCTTCATAGGTCCTCTCCTGAAAACCAGCGAACCCATCAATGGATGAATCCCCATGATCTGAAGAAGTCTCTAATTTTGCTATCCTTGTTGCCTCCTTATTTTCTGGACATGAATGGCCAAGTGCCCAAACTCCCTTGCATACAAAGCATAAGCCTTTCCTCCTTAGTTCATTCTTGTTGTCTCCACAAATCTTTGTTAGTTCCTCCTTGGTTAACTTCTTTCTAAGTAGTTTGATGCTCTGTTTAATTAACCCCTCAACTAATTCATAAGCAGCAGGTGATGCAATTAGCTCCTTCCTCCAAATGGCCAACAATTTGGATCTCAATTGTTCGTAGATGGCCCTATCTTCGCCTAAGATCGAAGACATGATATTTTTCATGTCTGTTTTGATGTAGTTTGGATGAGACGTTGTAATTCCATTGCAGAAGTATTGGAGCATCTGAAGGATTAAATCATCACACTCTAGATCCAGCATAAACATACCAAACCTGAATTTCGCCATGCGTTCCAAAATTGTGCGCTTCTGGTAAAAAGTAAAAATGGTGGTGTTGTCCAACCCTTGGAGTGCTTCTACCATTACCCGAAAAGTTCTCCTCATGATTTCATCATTGTAGGGCAATAGTGGTGTTGTTAAAGCTATGATTTTACTGAGACAAGAAGCGAAGGTGAGTCTAACATTTTCACAAGAATGCTCCAAGAACCTAGGTTGTATCAAAGCAAGCATGGATGGCTTCAAGGCCCAGCTTGACCCTTCCCATTCTGATTTATCTATCAAGCTCAAAGTTGCATCTAATGTGTCTAGTTGTAGGAGAACATATTTTGACTTTGTACCCTGCAATTTGGATCCAAGTTCGAAGAGACACTTTCTTTTTACATTTCCCTTCACCTCCCATGGTTTCTCTTGCTGCAGAATGACGTGGACCCTTTTTTAGAACGGTCTCCTTTGACTATCATTTTGGTCTATGGAGGTATGGCTCCTTAAAGGACCATATATATTCACTAATTCATTAAGTTTTTTCTGATTGTTTTCCAAAATTTCTAGGAGACGATCCATTTTCTCAAAATTTTCATTAAAACCTCCTACATAAATAAATAATACATAAACAATCTCTTATATCTCCCCATATATATACTCTTATAAACAACCCTCTTGCATCACTAGATCATACAGATCGGAATTTGTACAAGCCAACGGAGTTGCTGTCTCTGCGGCATGTTATCAACAGTAGTCCCAAGTACCTCCACACAGGATAATATATGCACTACTAGTGGAGATTTTATTTTGAATCTCCAAGAATAGATTTTAGCAGAAAAAACCATTATAGGCCATAAGACCTTTACAGCATTGTCAACCGAAGCCGTCACCAAACACTCCACCGTTCACGGAGATCCATAACAATGATGTCAGTGCTCTCGGCTGTTGCTGGTTGAGGTTCGACCTTCTAAATGATGCGTAGCTGCCCCTAGACGTTCTCGACCACCATGCATTGGCTCGTCGCTAATCTGACTGAAGCTGGGCTTCTAACAGTGCATGTTGCCTCTATTACGGTTGGATAGTGACGATGGGTCTGCTATCACTAGCGACTTCGTGTAGCAGTCGTTTCTTCAGTGAGACGAGGGGCCGCATAGATCATAGCAATTATTCACCCATTCAACTCTGATCTGTGCGTGAAACCTGAAAACCCCACATATAATCTTTACCGAATAATTACTAATTCAGCTGGAAAATAAAGAGGAATAAATATAAACATGAACAGATAATAACCCTTCCAACTGTGAATTTTATTAAAATTTTCCCACACTGATACTTATCGCTCCATACACAATGCCATGCGAGAGGCCCATAATAGTAATTATCAACATCCAGATTAGAAAACAGATCACTGACATTAGCAACTGCGAATAATTAGCCGCGACGCACAGACATTTCAAAAGGATCAAACTGTAGTTCCAGATCTGTCTGCGCAGACAGGAATCGCTTGGGGCTATGTAGATTTGCGCGCAGGGGCCACGGCTCTGTAGAGCTACTGGGTAGTGTAGCTTGGTGGATCGTTGGCACAGCCGAATCACTTGAACAGGGTGGTCGTATTGCCTGAAGTATTGCTGGGCCAGATCAGCAAACTCCGGCATTCAGCGTAGACAGAGTACCGGCTCCCTTACTCCACCAATGCAGAGAGAGATCCTTCACGTGCTCCAACCAAACCTTGGGAATAAGGTGAATTGGAATTCTCAAAGTAAGACCGCTTGCCCAAGAAATCCTCCTTGCCCGTTGACGAACAGATAATGGGAAATGCGCAGCTATCTACTCCAATAAGTAGTAGAATTTCCTGAAACCCACGACTTGAAAACTCGCTTGAGCTCTCAAAATATCAAAGAAGAGAAGATCAAATTCCACTAAAACTATAAGACAACTTCATCAATTTCGATATTTTTAAAGTTTGCCTCCACAATTAAAAATTCTACCTGCCAATCAACTCAATGGTGGACAAGTAATTTCTCTGCAATGGTCAATTAGGGTAGTTATGGAGAACCACCGAAATTGATGAGATTCTAGCTAGAGTGATAATGAAAGATCACCGAAACTAGTACTCTTAAAACCCTCAGGCTGGCAAGAAAAACCAGCTCTGATACCACTGTAATATCCCAAGGATCAAAATTTTAAATAGAACAACACATCTAGGCATTTCATATAAAAACACAGAACACAACACATATAATAAATTGAAGCCCAATTGTGAATCCTGAATGGATCCACCACATAAACATTACCGCAGGGTTTTCGTCCCGGGATCAATAAAAGAACTGGCCAGGCCAGATTCTCAACCCAAACATAATAAAGTAGATAATCCAGAATGCCCCGGATGCCTAGCTTCTCTCCCCTTTTATAGGCTTGATGGGTCAATACCAACAAGAGATACCATGGGTCAATACCATGGGTCAATACCATCGGAAAATACCATCAAGAAATGCCATGGGTCAATACCATGGGTTAATACCATGGGTCAATTCTATCCTCTTTGATGGGGTCAAGAAAGGGGATATTACAATTGTGCAGAGTATGGAAAAATCATAATGAAAAAATCCTCCACACTCCACTTAGAAATACTTATTTTCTAATTACATTATATTTACAAAATCTTAAACAACATTCTGAGATTTAATATAAAAAGGAAGTCATTTTTTTTTAATGCTACTCATGCATAAACTTTACTTAAAATAAAGTGAAAATTGTATTAATTTGATAATATCACCCATTGAAACACTTTAAAAAAATAATCACAAATATTGTTGGAGAAGACAATTTTTACGATTCGACTTCTACCAAAATAATCATAAAAAAATCATTCCAAAATTTATTTTTAATAAACATTACTAATGGATGAATTTGAACTACCTACCTATTACAATGAATTTTTCCTTCACCAATCACTCCAAACACTTCGCCTAAGAAAGGTCTGTCCCGGTTTTGATCCTGCGACCACTTCACAAACATGGTTGACGAACATGGTTTATGCACTTGTAGCAGCTTGTTTAGCATCTTAAAAACTAACACCATCCAATCCATTTCAAATGGGATTTTTACCATGGACGCACGAGCAATCCAACCCGATTCCCTTGTCCTTTTCCCATTCTCACTTCTTTCTGTAGGTTGGTAATAGGGGGCACTCTTACTCGTCCGTATTTTACCATTCATTTATTATCAAATTTCTTGTATTGTAGTACGAAATTTGAATCTTGACTTTGAGGGAAATTTCTATTGTTGTTTATCTAGATGTTATTTATGTACAGGGTAATTAGCCTCTCCTCCCATGTACGGATTGATTTGGAATGGGTCTAGCTTTGTTATGTACACGGGCGGAGGGTTGGGAGTGTGGATGTTTGTGTTGTTTTCTCCACACACTCACCATTTATCCCTCTCTTTGTCCCACCACTAAAAATGATTGCACTTAAACAATAAAAGTAGTCACATGTGCTCTGAAAACCGTGAAAATAAATTTCACGAATAAAAATAATAGTAAGTTAAAGAAATAATGCTTCGGATAGACCTTCCTCTTTGAATATAAATCCACACTCTTCCCAAAAATACTTATTCTCATTCCATTACCTATGCAAAATCTTAAACAACATTCCAAAATTTAGCATGCAGAGGCAATCAAATCTAATATTTAGCTATCCAAATTCAGGGATACATTTTTCAAGAATGTATATAGGTGAAATCACTAGATATATTAATCACGCGAACTCGTATTTATTATCTTGCATGGAGCATCAATACAATGAAACATAAGTGGCACAACAATAATTATAACATCAAAAGGTTGT
Organism: Pinus albicaulis; assembly: GCA_034641835.2. Taxonomy (NCBI): domain Eukaryota; kingdom Viridiplantae; phylum Streptophyta; class Pinopsida; order Pinales; family Pinaceae; genus Pinus; species Pinus albicaulis. The sequence continues at coordinate 627,272,368 of CM076584.1, forward strand.
CGTGCAAAAAATCTAGGTTGTTACAAAGACGATTATTGTTACAAAATTATGTCAATTTCTTGTGTAATTTAATAATGAAATTATACAACTCACTAGAATGAAAATATAAACTTTATTTTATTATTAATGTCTCTTGAACTCATAAATTTGCATTATATTCATTGATTTACAAATGCATTCATAATATGCAATTTATGTGCTAACTAGTGAGTTGGAATCATGCAGTTGATTATTGATTATGATCCCTCTCCCTCATGCTCCTTGTCATAGCTGGACTGAATTATATTTTTATTTCAGTTTAGAGCCCATCATCTAAGATATAGGACACATCTGAATGACGCGTCCATTTGATTTTCTTTTATTTGATTTTGTTGCTACTTATCGAGTGCCGAGATTCAAATATGTTTTAGAAGAAGAAGAAATCATGGTGGAATTTAAGGTAATACAAACAGTCCTAAGGCTACTGGAAAAAGTACTAAAAAATGAATTATGAGAAATGGGTAATATGTTTGGCATTATTCATAGATTCCTTAAACCAAAGGATGACTAATCTGTGCAGATTCTGAAACCCTGAATGGCTCTCATGGCCTGAAAGAAACAATAAAAGACTAGAACACAGCTATGACTCCTAAAGTAAAAAAATATAAATCAAACCAAGAGTGTGATGTCCAACTCTTGCTAAGAATTTTATTTATATTAAAATTTGAGTCGGTTACATTCATTAAAATATTGAATTTTCGAGACAGTTTTTCCCCTTTGATTCGGAATAAATTAAGGAGGTTCGCGTTGGTACCTCTTCAATGCTAGACATGTCAAGGCGGTGAGAATGTGCAGAAGGTGTTTGGTGTGGCGACAATGCCGGAACACGATGTGCGATTGAAATAATTATTCTTACATTGCTCCCCTTAATTATTTCACCAAATACAAAAGAAAAAAAATGTTTTCTATTACTTAAAAAAATGTCTTTAAATGATACATACTCTTATGTTTTCTCAATGAATTTCAAACAATTATTTTCCAAAGAGTTTTATAAATATGTTTGTAAATTGTTCTTCTGATATACAACACTCCATACATATTTTAATATTTCTGACTAATTATCGAATGAAATGATACGTTGTATTAATATGTTTACTCTTATTATGGAAGGCATGAATTCTTGATAATGAAATAACATATTTGTTATCACAAAAAATTTGAGTTGGTTCATTTTGGTCATGCAATAATTCAATCAAAATTCTTCTCATCCACACAGTTTAAGATGTTGCTTTTCTCACTGCAACATACACTAATTCAGTGGATTATAGAGTCAGAATTGAATGCTTCACTGATCCCCATGAAACTGCAAAACACAGTTATTGATCAATCGAGAAAATTATCTAGCACCTGTTTTTTTTAGGTAGAAAAAAAAGCACCCGATTTTGGAAAGTGGTGATGCAGAATCACTTTTTTTTGGAGCATAGTTTTGGCACTTCAAATTTTCTTATGCCCTTTTTTTTTAAATGTCATGATTTTCATGTCGATTTTGAGAAGTGGTGATGTAGAATCACCAACTTTTTTCAGAGGGTTGATTTTGACACTATAAATTTTCTAATTTCTTCTTCTTCTGTGAGATGTTTATTTTTAAGTGTATTTTTGTAATTTTTTTTTTTTTTGTAATGAAATCTTCATTTTCTCACATAGTTAAAAAAATTAAAACAAGGGTCAATATTTTAAAGTTAGGATTTTCTATATGTTTATGTATTGTTAATTAATATTTCAATGAACGTCAAATAATTTTCGCTAAAAAAACAATATTTTTAATCATATGACAAAAAAATATACAATTTCAATATAAATACAATGAAAAAAATAGACATTTTGAGACTTTTTGTTAAAAAAACATGTCAAATATATGCTTTTTTGGGGGGAAATCTTAACAAAAAAAGGTTTAAATTTTTTCATTTTTTATGAATTTTATATCAAAAGTAATAGTAATCGTGGGCTTTTGCAAAAGATAAGGATTCTTATGATAAAATATCAAAGTCTAAACTTTACAATTAAACGTGATTAATAACACTCAAAGTTGAGCTTTATTTGCAAGCATAACTTAAAGCTGATCCATAATATCAACTAATCCATGTTCAACATCTTCTAGAACATCATTAATGTCTTTTTCCATAACATTTTTTCCTTCATTTTGGTCATTTCCATCTTCTAATGGATCTTTCATGTCTGCAAATATTCCAAAGTGTCATTTTACAATCATTCTATATAACGGTGGTTGAGGTTCCTTTACCTTTTTTGCTACAAGTGATTTATTAAAATCGACTTTCCTCAAACCTACTTCTTGCATTGCATCTGGAAGAAATTGAAGAGCATAAATTCTTTGTTGAATAAATTTTCATTGCACTAGGTATTTCTCAATGGAAATGTAGTTTCTTCCTGTTTTAGACAACATGCTACCATTGTGCCTAATCATCAAGCACAAAAGAAATAATTAAGAAAATTAGTATAAACACATAAAAACTAAAAAAATAAAATATTTAAATTAAATTTTATATAATAAAATTTACGTGAACCTGAGAATAAATCCAAACCCCAATCTTCTTCATTTGAACATAGATATATAAAATAGTTAATCAATTCTTGCGGTTTTTGGTAAATGTTAACTATATCTCCTTTTGTATCTTTATCCTCATAAGTTAGTTTTTTTACAACAACGTCATGACCTATTACTTGACTATGAGTCCTCTAATCTACTTTATTCAGAAGAATAGGCCTATAGATACCCTCTTTTATCCAACACTCAACATGGATGAACTCACAATAATTTATAGTAGGTTGATTTTCAGAAGAAACAAGAGTTGAATTTTTATTGTAACATAACATAGTAGAATTTCAATTAAATTGCACATAAATAAAAAAAATTATAACATTAATCAAACACACAATTTCAATGTCTTGCCATGTATGATGCATCCTTGAATTTTTTTTCCCTTGAAGATTGTTGATAACATTGCAAATTGTGTGTTTGAATGAAATGTCAAAAATCACCAAAGTGGTGATGTTGTGACTTCTTAAAAGCCTGTAACTAATTTAATAAATTATTTATAAGTATATGGTTCACTATCATATTGAATATGTGGGAAGTTGAAACCATGAGGAATATCTTCAATAACTAGGGCATCTTCCCTTTTAGGTATGAGTTTTGCAATGTCTTCACCAACACGTGGTATTATTTGATTTTGGATATTGTTGATCCCATTCCAAATTAAATGATTAAGAGTAGGATCAAGTTCAACATTCATAGGTCGTTGCTTTCTCATCTTTTCCAACTTAATTTTTTCAATAAATATTTTTAAAGTATTTGGTACTCCATTTGTATGCTTCTTTGACATCTTTCATGTCATAAAACATATATATGTAATAGTAATAAAATACAAATATTTTACATATGAATAAAATGAATTTATAAATCAACATACCTTATTGAATTGAATATAAAAATCTTTAGTATTGTTGTAGAACTTGATTCTTAGTAGTTGCGCAAAACATTATCCCAATTGTCTTCATTCTACATTTTAACCATATGTTCTTGTATTTTCATAGAAATATTCTCACTGAATAAAAAAAATTAAAAACATTAGGATAGTGAGAAGTATAATAAATTTGGCCAAAAAAAATATGTTTTATTTAAAAGAAAATTATAATTAAAAGAAAAGTACAAATAATTCAACAAACTTACTTTTGAAATTTTGCATACATTTTCTCCATTGGTAATTCACATGACTTCACACGTGATAGTACATATTTGACTAGTTTATCATCTTTCACTCCTTGTATTGTTCTCGAAGGTGTGATAGTCATATCCTCTCAAAGTTGCTTCATTTAAGGACATGTCTTACTGTTTGTTCATATTATGGGTCTACACTTTTGAACCTTCTTATTTTTTATGGAAATATTCTCCCATCACTCAAAAATATCATCAATTAATTCCCATATCTCTCGAGTTTTAAATGTCAAATGAAAAATGTTATCCATGATGCTACATATATTTGAATTCATTTTTTCATCTTTTGATTTGATTTTGTCATTGATTTGATAACCCGTTTTTTTTAAACATTCCTTCTAAAATGTTAGACTGAGGTTTTCCTTATCCCCACCACATTTTTCTATGAATTCATTATGAATAAATATGACCCTTTGAATGAAAGTCATTTTCATTCTATACTCATTATCTGCATTATGATCCCATGTTGATAAATTTGATCATTTTTCTGTTAAATCAACGTAAATGATGCATTTCACTATTTGGTAAAGATAACTACTGGGATATTCCTCAATCATCTGTCTTTTAGCCTCTACCAAATGGTTCCCTCCAATTACATAATATATATAATCAAAACATTTTGTCTTGTCAAATTCCTGTTTGTTGCGAACCTGACTTGGATCAACAAGAACCACATAATCCATCACATGTGGATATGGATTGAACCTAAACAATGTTTTTAGATTATGCACATCTAGGCAATGTGTCTTTTTAATTTGATATTGAGATTGTCCTTCCTATCGCCTATAGAATTGGATGGCATTAAGCTCAAATGTTTGACCACCACAAATTAATTTATTCTTCCTCAACTTAGATCAAATGAAATTTTGTTTTGTTTTAGTAATTCCATCATGTAACTTGACACCTGGTGTTATGATTTCTATGCTTCCTTTCGATTTTTCAGTCTCTTCTTCATTATTTCTCATGACTTTTACATGACGACCAACATTTGATTTCATCTTCTTACCAATTAACATATCCTTTTTTTGATAAAAAAACTCTTTATCATCAACTAGAAGAGAGATATCTTTGGCCATTTTTCTTTTTGGTGTTTGATTTGTTTTATCCTTTTGCACAACATTTATAATATCTTCCTCAATAATGCTAACATAATTTTCATATTTTCTTCCACATCTTCAAAAGAAACATATTAGGTTTATTAGACTGACCCCCCTTAGTGAGTATTTGTTCCCCTCTTTGTACTATTGTAGTGTCATGATCTATTGATATTTGCCTCGTTCTCATTTCTTCTTCTTTTTCTGTCTGGAAAGTCTTGATCATAGTCATAACATCTGGCTCCATATAATAAATACCATCGTTCATGTTTGAAATAGGCTCAACAAAATTCTATGAAATAAAACAAAATATGTTAGTGATCAATAATTTATACAAAATTGAATGATCCTTACAATAATGCATAATACAAATATAAATAAGCATACTTACAATGTTATTTGCAATGTTTCTTGCGATTTCTGTGCACAACTTTGTAGATGTTTCATCTTTGTCACACTTGACCTTTGATAGACGATATATAAACTTTTCATATTTCTTATCCATTCTTTCAAAAACATAAATAGTGTTTGTATTTGTCACCAAACATATGTCCCATACTCTCCCCATCACCCCATATGATTCACCTAACGAAATCATAACACAAAATAGATAGATATGTATACCATCATCGGTTGAATTGTCTTCAAGATACTGAGAAAAATATTTTTTATTTATTTTCTCTGTATTCTTCCATTCAGAGAAAAATCTTGATTGTACTTGATGGGCCACTTGCTTTAATTTTTTTACGTTTTTCAATTTTTGTAGAAAAATTTTCATAGTATGTCCATCAATATTCTTTGTGCATCCAACAATATCCATAGTGCATCAAACGATATCCATAGTGCGTCTAGCTGCAACTTTAGATTTGAAATTTGTTTCCCTTGGTCCATAAACATTCACAAAAATCTTATTTGATGCCATCTTCTAGATAAAAAGAAATATATATATATATATATATATATATATATATATATATGGAAAACATATCCTAATTAATATATATATGTTTTTAAAGTTTGCCAATATAAATTTGAAATTAATCAAAAATAAATTTCTATAAAATAAATTTAAAAAATCTAACTAAACTTTTCATAATATAAGTATACCTTTTTTAAATTATAAAAACATATATATATTCATTTAAAAACAAACCATTTTCAAAATTTTATATATATATATATATATATATATATACCAAAAAAAAAGCCTTAAAAAAATAATAATTTTAAGTTTTTTTTAATACAATTTAAAAATATAAATTAAAATAAAAAATAATTAATTTTAAACAATTTTTAATATTAAATTTTTTTAATAGAAATTTAAAAATAAAAATAGAAATTTTATTTTAAGCAATTTTTAATAATTTATTTTTTAAATTAAAAAAAATTAATACTAAAATTTATTGATTTTTATTTTTGTTTTAAAAAAACAAAAATAAAAATAAAAAATGTTTCTAAAAAATTATATTTTTCACTTTTTTTAAAAAGAATTTAAAAAAAAATAAAAAATTGGATGACAGTTGTGGGCTGTAGGTGGGCATGAAAGTGCTATGGAGCATTGAGTTTCCCCATACTGGGTGAAAAAAAATTAAATTAAAAAAAAAATAAAAATAAAAATAATTATAAAAAACTTATAGTAAATTTGAAAAAATAATTTTATTTTTCTAAAAACTAATATATATATATATATTGCAATTTAAAAAAATAAAAATAAAAATAAAGGAAAAAAAAAGTAATTTGTTTGCAATTTTAAGAAGAAAAAAAGAAATATAACTATTTTTTGTTATGTAGTTGCTTTTAGTTTTGTTTTTTGATTTCATGGAGGAACCAAGCAAGCCAAAGAAATAAAAAAATTTCTAATTTCTATCCTAAAAGCCCTACAAAATTGAGTTTTTTTTTCCATTTTCATCGCTATAAAAAACAGGGTTTTTGAACATAAAAATCATAAAAAAAGTTTTGCAACATAAAAACCATTAAAAAAACAGATTCTCCCCAAATTCATCTTTAAGTGGTCAACATAGAAGGAAAAATAACCTTTCAAATGCGAAATACTATCATTCAATGTGTTATCAATGCCAACACAACGCCTCCACAAAATTGCTCCAAAAAAACCCAGAAGACTTGATGTGATGTGAGGAATAGAAACAATGATTATTATTATATAGAGAAGAGTGTGCGATTTCTTTAGTGTTTCGCGAATGTGGGAAGAAAATTACCATCTAGTTAATATTATAGGTTTATATTAACTTTTATTCAATATTGGCCAAAAAATAAACCACAAATTTTGAAAGTTAATTTCGATACGTAGTCAATGTTAAATTATTTAAATAAAAAACTTATTTTAGTTTGGAAGGAATGCATGAAAGGAATATTTTTTTGGATATTTTGAATAGAAAGTAGGGTGAAATATTTCAAGAGAAGCAGGTTAGTAAAATGTTTTGAAATACATTTTAAAGGAATATTTTGGATGGAAATATTTCAAACGAAAATTTTGGAGCAAAAATTTTTAGCGAAAATATTTGGGGGTAAACGTTGGAGGAAAGCAGTTTAGCGATAATTTTTTGGGGGAAATTTTTAGTCTTTAAGCTATATATTGTCATTCGTGGAGAGTGGATTTGTATCATTCAAATTTTTCTTGTTAAAAGTCATGGGTTCTTCTGATAGTGAAGTTTTTCTTTCTGCAGCATCAATATCTTCATCACGCAACAACTCTATTCAAATCAATGAATATAACATGACTCTTTTACCATGACTAGAGAGTCAAATTTTTGACCTGGTCATAATCCTATGGACGATTAGAAAAAATTTGCTGAAGGGAAGAAAAAAACAAATTTCTATAAATTGAGAGTTAGTTATTCCACTTAGAATTAATCCTAAGGATTATGAGACCACCTGTGATGAAGGGCATGATGAAGAATTTCCAGAGTCAAAATATCCACTTCATCCTAATCCTAAGGATTATGTGACCACCACTGATAAAGGGGGGAATAAATAATTTCGAGAGTTAAAATATGCACTTTTTCCTAATCTTAAGGATTATGCAAGCACCACAAATGAAGAGGGGAATGAAGAATTTCCATAATCAAAATATCCACTTTATCCTAATACTAAGGGTTATGTGAGAACCATTGATGAAGAGGGGAATGAAGAATTTCCAGAGTCAAAATATGCACTTTTTCCTAATCCTAAGGATTATCCAAGCACCATTAATGAAGGGGGGGATGAGTTTCCAGAGTCAAAATTTCCACTTCATCCTAATGCTAAGGATGATAAGAGCACCACTGATGAAGGGGGAGATGAAGAATTTCCAGAGTCAAAATTTCCACTTCATATTAATCCTAAGGATTATGAGAGAACCACTAATGAAGAGGGTGATGAAGAATTTCCAATAAATAGAGATTCAAAAGGTCCACTTATTCATAATACTAAGGATTGTGAGAGCACCAGTGAGGAAGGGGAGCGACGGGATGAAGAATTTCTAGTGAATGGAGATTTAAAGATTCCAGTTAGGCCTAATCTTAAGGATCAAGTGAGAACCACTGAGGAAGGTTAGGATGAAGAGTTTCTTGCAAATGATAATTTTAGAGGTATAGATAAGAATAATGCATTTTTCTATGTGAGTGTTTCAAAGGTACTCATGGTGATGTAGAATTGAATCCTCCAAGGGAATATTTAGAAAACATGGATCAATATGGTGAAGAATTTCGTCTAAGTCAGGGTTTTAAAATCAGAAATGATTCTTGTGAAATGTTTTCTTCAAATGGGTGTGGTAATGAATATTTTCCAAGAAATTATGCTCATGAATTTCTTAACTATGTTAAAAATGATGATAGTGGGGATAATCCTAATGGTGATGAAATTGATTCTAAAAAGGATAATAGAATGGTGATGTTGTGGCAAGAAAATATTGTAACTAGGAGTAGGATTAGACCTTTTCATATCAATCCAAAATATTCCAGTTATACAAGGGTTAGGAAAATGTATCTCACAAGTAGAAGTTATGTTGTTCATCTAATTTCAAGGGAATGTTGTCGAAAGGATTTCCTGAAACATATGGATTTCAACTATGCTTTGGAGAAAAGGAAAATATATGTTTTAGTGAATAAAAGCATGAAAAATTCATATTTGGTGTGTTGCATGCAATCCACACTAGCAGGTTATGATTATCATATCGTGAATGTATTACTCTACAAAAGGATTTAAAATTTTTTCACTGAATTGATAATTTTCGTTTGTCAAGAATCCAAGATATACTGGAAAAGGATCCCACATATTATTCAAAAGTATGATATAAATGGGAGGTTGTGCCGTTACAAAATAATGCTATTTTATGGATGAAAGACTTATTTTTAAAGCATGGAGAGTATATTCAAGATAAAGACACAATACATATTCCAAATAATTTCTCGAGACAAGAAATCTACAACTTATACAAATAATATGCAGAAGGTGTTGAAGGAGTTGGTAATTTTATTGCATATTCATGTTTTACAAGGGTATGGAAGAACGAATTCAACAATGTTTGTCTTCCTAAGAAGACAAGGATAGGGTTTTACAGTACATGTGCTTCTCTTAAATAAAAAAGAGATCAATGTGAAGGGGGAAAAAGAGGTATGCAACCACAAAATTATTTTTTAAAATTGGATAGTCATCAACTATGAAAATATATTTATTTATATGTTTCTTTTATTTTATGTGTAGATTTTGTTGCCAAAGTAGTTCAAGAGCATCGCAATCACAAAAAAAATGAAAGAAAAAAATTGTATAAATATCGAAAGAAGTGTTATGATAATCCAAATAAATATATGGGTTTGGTAGTTGATGATATGGACCAAAATAAAACACTTTTCCCTTATTTTGTCAGCACAACAAAAAACTTACAGGAGGAAAATTTCATTCAGTTTCACTTCGTTGGTTGTATGGTCTTTAATGAGAAGATGTTGCCGAGTTTACTTCACAACTCCAAATATTGATAATGATACAAATATGACCATAACTATAATTCATGATGTCCTTACTCATTTCTCTATTATTCTTCTTGAATTTTTTTATGCACAATTAGACAACACAAGCCATGAAAAAAAAACATGTTCTTTTTGGTATCTAAATGAGTTTTTTGAATTAGGAATTTTTAAAAAGATAAAGGTTTGTTTCCTTCCTGTTTGGAATAATCATGACCACATTGATCAAATGTTAAATCATTTTTTTGTAACATTGAGGAGGAAATGTGTTGGGAGCCTGGCATCATTACTTTAATGTATTACGAAATCATACATTCAAGAGCCTATTTTTCATGTGTTGGAAGAAACTATTGGCATGCGAAGATTTATTTTGGGATTGCATGGTGAAGAAAATTTCATTGACCAACCTAATGACATTAGCTTCCAGCATCCATTTGGTATCAAAAAAATTGGTGAGATAACACTTATATGGGGCAGGAAGTAATCAACTACTGCAAAATGGGGGCCATCATCAGGTTTAGAATTTTTTAATTTCATTCTAGAGCGTCCAACAATAAGTCAGTTGTTGAACCCCATAATGCACGAAGGCATAAGGGAGATATAAACTATTATGAATGTATAGACGAAATTAAAAGATGTATTAGAGATACATATGTGTACTTTTATGATGCTGATTGAGTTTTGTGGGAGTTTTTTTTCAATAATCAAAGTGATATGGTTTCAAGATCAATAAGTGAGGATATGCTTTTGGAGACTCCATTTTTTTGGCCAAAAAATATGCCAAATGAACATGAGAAAACACACATTGTTGAACAATAACAATCTAAAATTATTATTGATTCTCCAAAAGTAGATGAAAGATAAATATATATTGGTTCTAGAATATCATGTCTACAATGTGAAGCCATGGAAGACCTTTACAGGGGACTTGTGGAGGATGTTAAGGAGGGTTGCATGATAGCAATGCTAGCAGATGAAGATCCACTTGGCTATCCATTCTGGGTTGCTAAGGTTATAAAGGTCATTAAAATAAATGAATATATTACAGTTGTTGAAGTACATTGGTATGCCACAAGTACCCACCCATTCAATGGTGTGTACAAGCCAAAGAATGTAGTTGAAAAGAAAACTAGCACAAAGAGAAATAGAGAGGGCACAAATATAAATTGCCACCACACATGTCTTAAAATTGGAAGATCTTGACATACTTGTCTATGAATTCAATTTGAAAAAGACAAAGACTCTTCTCTTGAAGACCATAAATATTTTGAAGAAATTGCTACCAAAACAAATATTGTTGAGATGGACTCTATTGAATGTAGTTGTAGATACAAAAGACTTTTGAAATCCATAATGGTGGGCATGCATGTTGAGTCAAATGGAGGACTAGTTGATGTAAGATAAGAATATGGATCATCTTCATATGCATGCAGTCATTCATCTGAAGATGTAGGTTATGGTGGTGTGCCAAAACGTATGACTAATTTTGAAAAAATGTCTAAGAAATTTTGACTTCCATATGACCATACATGAATTTATGAGTAATTTGTATGTTTCTTTTATTATATGTTCTAAATATGAAGAATTCATCTCTTTAGAATATCCACAATGCAACAACGAATTACAAAAATGATTTATGTTATATTGAATATACCAAAGTTGATATTTTTATTAAAATTCAAAAAAAATATTAAAAATTAATGTTGAATTTTTATATTATGTATTCATATTTCCATGATATTATTTATTGTTAAAATTTGGCATAACATACTTTTAAAAATTTTAAATTTTTTATGCCTCACTGAAACGGGACACTTTGTTTTGATGGTTGATTTTTAGGTTTTGGTTGTAATTAAATAAGTTGTCCTAGGTTAAGATTTGAAAAGATATATATTTTTATCCTTTAAAATAAAAATTACTCTTCAAATAATAAATCTTTCATTTACTTGTTCATTTTTAAAATTGTTTTAGTCATATAGTTTGTCCATAATTTCATGGTTGAAATATGCTAAAAACATTAAAAACTTAATATTTAAAACTTGTCAAACTACTAGGGTTTTTCTGCACTACGATATTTTATCTTTAATGTTATGGTTGAAAACAATTACAATTTTAGGGTTTTTTACAGTCAAGATATTTTATCTTGAATGAGATATAAGACTTTCAGATATAAGGAGTCAAAATTACGGGTAATTATAAGGCATTCAGACATGATATTTTTATCTTTAACATCATGTATCACAATTTTTAGAATTTTACGATTTTTCAATGTCTTAATATTTTATCTTTAACTTCATTGTTAAAAAGTGTCAAAATTGTGACACGGTTTTTTTTGTTATTCCACCATCAACACTTTTTGTTTCGATGGTGCTTTTTCAATATTTTTTCAAAGAAAAAAAATTGGTTTTTAGCATAATTGAAAAAAATGTTGAAAGTTGACCCTAAAAAAAATGCGTTCTAAAATACACACTTTTCGTTTTGGGGGTGCTTTTCATGTTTTTTGAGTTTGTTTTGGCTAGAGTCCTTGTTTTGAGGTAATAGTTCATGTTTGATCAGCAACTATGTTGCATCTAAACCAAAACTGAAGACATACCCAGATATGCTCTTCTTGTCATGAATATTACCGACAAAGTCATTATCTGTATATCTAGTTAGTTTAAAATATGAATTAGATGCATACAAGACAGCATAATTTCTTGTTCCAAAAATATGCCTTAAAATCATTTTTTCAACTAGTCAATGGGTATTCTTCAGAGATTCCATGAATCTGGAAATTAAACTTACATAAAACATTATATTAGGCCTTGTTGTAGTCAAATAGGTAAGGCTTCCAACTAATTTGTTATACAAGTTTGGACCAATATTTGAACCTTCATCATTCTTACTCATTTTTCTACTAATTTCAACTGGGGTTACAATTGGCTTACATTTTTCATCTTGAACCTTTTGAATATATCATTTGCATATGTAGATTGAAAAATGACAATATCATCATTAGATTGAGTTACTTCAATACCAAGAAAATATTTCATTAAGCTTAAATCATTCATATCAAATTTTGTTTTCATGTTTCTCTTAAAATAACCTGTTAAGAGATCTCTAGTGAAAATAAAATAGTCAACATATACACACACAATCAAAATTTTACCTTCCTCGTTTACTTTTTTATACATATTTGATTCACTTGGAATCCTGATGAATCCATCGTTATTCAAATATTCCTCAAATCTACTATACCATACTTTGGGTGCTTGTTTCAATATATATAATGTTTTCTTTAATTTGTAAACTTTATCTTCTTGACCATCAATTATATATCCACGAGGTTGTTTCACATATACCTCTTCTTCCAAAAGATCATTTAAAAATGCAGACTTAACATCCATCTAATATATTTTCCATTTATTTTGTACATCAATAGCTAATACCATTCTTATTCTGTCAAGTTTACCTACAGGTGCAAAAGATTCATTATAATTAATATCATGTTATTGAGTGAACCCCACAACAAAAAGTATTGCTTTATGATTTTCAATTTCACCTTCACCATTCACTTTAGTTTTTAAAATCCATTTAACACCTTCAGGAAAATCTAAAAGTTCCCAAGTATTTTACCTTCAGGAAAATATACAAGTTCCCAAGTATTATTTCTTTCTATAGCATAAATTTCTTCATCCATGGCTTTTATCCAATCTTTTTCTTTCAGAACTTCATCTAAATGTACTGGATCATATGCAAGTAATGCAAAATTTGAAACATGATCTATTTCATCATTTTGCTCATACAATTCCTTTAAACTTCTAGTGTTTCGGCCTTTAATTATATTCTTTAATGTAGCTATTGTAGGATTATATTCATTTCTTACCTCTGAGCTTGTTCTTTATTGTCCACCATAACTTGATGGTTCCCCATATTCTTGATTTCTCAGTGTTATGAATTGTAATGGACTGACTCTTGGTGATTGGCTTGCTCAAGTGATTAGAACAAGTGTATATGGAATCAACTATCCACCTTGTACTTCTTTCTCATCTCCATTATCATCTTCATGAGATAATACAACTCCCTCTAGAATAGATTTATCTATGCTTCCATGTGAAGCTTCTTCTTCCATGAATTCAACATCTCTACTAAAAATATATTTCTTGGCAATGGGATTATAAAGTCTATATATTGTATATTTTTCATTGTATCTAATAAAGATATGTTTATCTCCTCTATCATATAACATATTTCTCAATTATTTAGGAACATGTGAATAAGGAACGCATCAATAAATTCTTAAATGAGATATATGAGAACTCTTACCATTCCACGCTTCTTCAGGAAGTCAATCCTTCACACTCTTAGTTGGAATTCTATTAAGGTTATAAAAAAGGCAAGCTACTTCTTCTCCCTAATATTTATTTGGTAGATCCTTTCACTTCAACTTGCTTAGAGCCATATCCATAATAGTCCTATTTTTCCTTGGATCTAATCCATTTTTCTATGGAGTATAACATGCAACAAATTTCCTCTTGATTCCATGAAATTGACAAAACTCAATGAAATTTGTTATCATATATTCACCATATCTATCCGATCTCAAAATTTTAATGTGCTTTTCACTTTCCTTTTCAACCATAGCTTTAAATATTGTAAATACAAAAAATGATTCAGAATTCTATGTCAAAATAAAAACCCATGTTTTTTGACTATAGTCATCAATAAAACTTAAAAATTAAAAATTACCAACCAAAGAAGGTGTTTACATTGGTCCAAAAAAATATGTATGAACAATCTCCAAAGAAGCTTTCGCCCTATATGAAACTCCATATATAAATTTTTGTCTATGATTATTTTCAAGTACACAATTTTCACACGAGCTCGTTGGTTATTGAATATTGGGTAACCCTTTAACCATTTGTTTCTTCTGCAGCAAATCTAGACCACCAAAATACAAATAACGATATCTTAAATTCCATAACCACGATTTAGTGATTTTTTTTATTATAAGAATTCATGGAGGGATACAATTAATTTCTCATTATATGTGGAAACATACTATTCTTTTTCATTTCTACTCTTGCTATCAGTGGCTTGCTTGGATATTTGTCAATGATAGTACACACAATATTCTTGAAGAAATATCTATACTTGTTTCTTTATGAGTTGTCCTATTCTCAACAAATTGTATTTTAATATAGGTACATAATACACATAATCAATTTTTCTTCTCTCACCATTTCTAGTATAAACACCATTCAATGTTTCACCTTTAACACATACCTTATCATCGTTACCCAGTTTGACTTCAAACTAAATACATGTGTCTAGATTGGAAAATAAATCTTTGTTTCCCATCATGTGATTACTGTATCCTCTATATAAAAACAAAAATATTATCTGAGAATTCTTTAGTTACATCACAAGTCAAAAAAACTGGCTCCCGATTATCTTCAAATTATTTTGAGATGTGTGCATATTTCTTACCAACATCTGTCTACCTCTTCAAACACTTAGTAGAAAAATGGCCATATATTTTGCAATAATAACATTGAACTTTAGAAATATCATACATTTGATTTAATTGATGCCAGGTTCTATTGTTATTTCCCCTTAAATTAGAAGGTTGTTGATGAGATTTATCTTCATGATCATAATTATCTCGCAGATGTCTTTGATAAGCTACTCTTCCACCTCTTCCTCTGCCTCTTCCTCTATTAAATTACAACAAACAAAATATGTATATTCCTTTTGAGAATCGAATAAACCATACATCCCCCTCATACTAACTTGCATAATTAGCCTCTTGAGAAATTAAAAAATATAATTTCAATAAAGAAAACATGAAATTGTAAATTTTCATTATTTAAAATTCTTTTTTGAATGCATAAATAAATTCAATGCCTTGAAAATTACTTTAGGTAATAGGATTATGTAGGCTATCTATGTTTTCTAGATTTCAAATAAAATTTACTAAAACATATATCTACAAAATAGACAAAGCTTAAAATAACTAAAATACCTAAAATAATTTTTTTAGACCAAAATAAAATTCCATAAAGAATCCATCACTTCGGAACATCTACTACTAAGATTATACTAAATATAAATATCTCATAAATTCCACAATAAGTTGCTGACAAAAAACTTGTGCAACAAGTTCGACCACAACACCTGTTGATATCACGATGTCAATTTAAATCTCTTCTACCCAATTCTATTAAAAAAAACATTTAAAAAACAAAATAATTACACATATTCCTTAAAGAAAAATTATAACACTATACTTTAGTTTTAATTATTATGATGATGATGGTGGTTAACGTCCACCGAGACCAATCTTGGTCTATGAGACCTAAATAAAAGAGTTATTTAATTTGATTTAAGATTTTATTCCTATGCTCAAAAAGCTTGGAGAGAAGCCTCCCGAGCTCACTATAATTTTGATAACTTAAGAGGAAGTGATTTTCATCCTCGATGTTCATATTCTCACAGAGATGGAAAATCCTTTATATATATAATTTAAAATTATATTACTCTATATATATAATCTATGTTAAATATGGAAGGAAATACACATCTTTTTTTTTTAAATTGCAATATTGTCATTAAACAATAAAAATTATTGTTAATATTTTTAATTCAAAATATATAGACAATGGTATATATATAAATAGCTTTAAGGCAGCTCTAATCACAAGCTCTATGCAAATTTAGGTGTTATGATTGAAGTGATTCTAGTTCAAATTCCCCAACTAATCTATACCTTATATATCTATATATATAGATATATATAAAACATTTCAATATAAGAAAGATATCTTCTAAATCTAAATTAGAATGAATTTACTTTTATAATCTATTATATATTTATTAGGGCGATAGGCCTTCCCTTTTGAATCATTACACTTTCTTTTTCGTCAACCTTTCTTCTCTCCAAATAACACACGTGTACACACATTTTTTTTAGACCCTTATTAAATTTAAATTTTAAGACTTTGCTAAATAAATTTTATTGAAATTTAGAAATGAATTCGGTAAATAGTAATTTCTATTTCAAGGTGTCGTAAACCATCATGTACATTCGTTTCATATATTCGACGGATACGATCTGCTCATTACACACAAAGTCCGTTAGAAGATAAGCTTGCAAATATTCTTCTAAAATTTTCTTGACTGATCGTCACCACCTCTTAATTGCCTCTGTGAAGAGTTGAAGCTCCTCAAATGTTCCGAAGAGGTCGTACATGTCGTTGAGAACTTTGATAAAATGACAGGTTTTGGAAAAGCCGAGTCTAAATCCAGAATTTTGAGGGTCAAACGCAATACAAGAAGCCAAAGTGTTGAGAGATTCAAGGATATTTTAAATATGAAGCAGGGATGGCTTCTCGGTGGCGTGTGAAGTGCTATTGTTCGATCATTTGTTGTGGATGTTGGAGAACGTGATCCAGAGACCACTGTGAGTGATTCCAGCTTGAAGGAAAACACTGACTACATGGACGGTACCTCTTGCACATTGAACTCTTAAAATAGGGTTTGAGATGTCAATAATTAGGACCTCCATCGCATATCATATTGTGAATTTTCTTAAATAATTTTCCTGAGAGGACCTGTTTGAATCTGTGGGCGGAACCTGCAACAACATTTACTATTTACTCTGCAGTCAAAAATAAAATAAATGATGGTTTTTTTATCATTATATTTGGAAACCCTAACAGATTTTCCGAGTTTTATCTTGCACCGAAAGGATCGGTTGAGTTTAGTTCCACGCCACTAATTAGCATTCCGTATACGCCGAACCCTAATAGGTTTTCAGACCCCCATTCCATGCTGCTAATTAACATTCAGTATACGCCGATTTGGTGTTATGTTTTTATCATTATGAAATTGAGAAATTTTACTCTTTCTCATAATGATTTAGTATCTCTGAAATATTTTGTGAAGAGCTTTCGTATATTTTTCCCATTAATTTTGTTTTAAATTTATACATTTTTTTTATATATATTTATTAAGAGTGAAGAGAGTATAATATTCTACAAGTTTTAAAATTCAAATGTTATTTTATAAATGAATTTAAAAATTTAAATATAAATATGAATCATATTTATATAAAATAATTTATCTTTTCTACTCACATTCAAATTTCCTAAAATATTAATTTTCCCATTAATTTTGTTTTACATTTATACATTTTTTTTATATATATTTATTAAAAGTGAAGAGAGTATAATATTCGACAAGTTTTAAAATTCAAATATAATTTTATAAATGAATTTAAAAGTTTAAATATAAATATGAGTCATATTTATATAAAATAATTTGTCTTTTCTACTCACATTAAAATTTAGTAAAATGTTATTTCTATGCTATCCTAACATGCAGTCTTAATATAATATATTGATCATTAAAATGCCTTCTTTTTTTCTTTTTCATACATATTAATATAATATATTTATATTTATTTACAACTTTTTTGATTTAGAAATCCGATACAATATATTTATTATTTAAACTTCTAAAAAATATATTTTAACTTCAATAGTATTTAAAGTGAGTTTTAATCTATTATTTTTATATAGCACTTTTTACTATGCAAAATTATCGTAATAATAATTCAACATGGTTGCGGAATTCTTCTACAATCTTACTAAATTGTAAGTGCATTTAAGAAAAATCAGCCCTCTCCAATATTGCTTTTAAAATAATTCCAAATTTAAATAGAGAATCAACATTTTATATCTTTTCACGGTTAGGATGTTGAGAAAGTTTTTGACCTAGGGATTTTTTGTTGTACATTTTACATGCTAATTTTTCTATATAATCATTGGTTTAAACATATTTTTGTGATTCAAATTATTTTACCATAATGGAAGAAGAAATTTTACCATTTTCTAATTTCATTTTTCTTCCAAATAATTAAAAAACTTAGAAAATGGGAAAGGGAAAAAAGATTAGAAATTGGGAAAGGGAAAGTAAAAAAATAGAAAAGAAAATGAAAAATGGTATTGGAGTAAGAAAGTTTACCATTTTCTATTTTCATTTTTCCTTTCAAAGACTTGAAATTCTTAGAAAATATAAAAGAGAAAGTAAGAAAATACAAAATAAAAAAAATGGAAAATCATAATGGAATAAGAAAGTTTACCATTTTCTAATTCAAGTTTTTCTTTCAAAGGCCTAAAAAGATTTTTAAATGGAAAAGGAAAGAATTTGTCTATGTAAATACGTAATACATTGCTAAGTTTAAAATACAAGAAAAAGTTTCCTTTAAAGAAAATAGCCCTAAATTTATTTGGATTAATTTCCTTTATTTTGCATGCTAATTTTTTTTATATAATCATTTGTTTAAACATATTTTTCTAATTCAAATTAATTTTTAAATTAATATAAATTGATATTTAATTATATAGGCATGTGTATTCATTTGGAATAGGGATTTATAATTTTAATTTAATTATTAATGACTTGAGGATTTAATTTCTACATAATATTTTAGAATATTTTGAGTGTTGGAGATTATCTCTAACTGACATTTAGTTACCATGCAGTTTTAGGCAATTTATAAATAGTCTAAATTAAAGATGTGGCAATCATGCTAGAGTTGTAATTTAGAAAGTATCAATCATGTATATGTGAACTAATATTAGCATATCTATTTTTAGAGGTTTTGAGTCAATTCAATAATGTAGTTTCAAGCAAATTAATCAATGTAATTTGTAAATTCACTATTTTGTTATTATTACCGATAATTTTATAATTAATTAAAGATGTCAATTTTTAATTTTTTGAAATTATATAAATAAAAGTCATTCAATTCATAATGAATAAATAAGTAAAATTATATTTTAAAATGAAACATTTAACAATTTCATTAAACTAGCTTAGATTTCTATTATTCCATTTTTATAACTATCATTCATCCAATTAAGTAATTAAGTTAAGAATTTTATTTATTTGAGGAAATTAATGATAATGATAATTTCCAAAGACTTAAAACCAATTAAGTAATTAAATCTAACAATTAAGTAATTAAGTCTAACAATGATAAGATCACACATTTCCCTAATTTTTTAGGAATTTCTCTTCATAACTGATTCTTTTGGCAATAGAATAAAAAATCTTTCCAAAAGTTCCTTTATAGAAAGTAGCATGCTAATTTTTTTTTATATAATCATTTGTTTAAACATATTTTTGTGATTCAAATTATTTTTTAAATTAATATAAATTGATATTTAATTATATAGACATGTGTATTTATTTTGAAATAATTAAATTAAAACAAATATAACACACACAAAGTGAGACAAAGCTCACGAAACTTGACAATAGCTTCACGATAACATTACAACTTTATAGCATAGGCACTCACCTAATCTCCCTAAATTTGAGGCAACAATCCTAAACTGGTGGAACTAAAATCTAAACAAAAACTCTTGGACAACAAACCATAACCAAATATATTTTTACATTATTCTAGGTTATTCTCACATCCTCCCTTAATGGAAAAATGGATTTTCTACAACACCTAATTTACTTCTAAAAAATTCAAACTTGAGGTTACCAAGAGGCTTGGTAAAGATATCAACCATATTATCCTTTGGTATTACAAAATACTAAAGAAATTTCATTTGACTCAATCTTCTCTCATACAAAGTGGTATTGCAGCTCAATGTGTTTTGATCTGGCATGATATATTGGATTGTATGCTAATTTGATAGCACTTTGATTATCACAATTTATGCATGTTGAACCACTTTTCTCTTTTTCGAGATCTACAAGAAGTCTCCACAACCAAACAGCTTCACAGGTGGCATTGGTCAAAGCCTTGTACTCAGATTTTGTTGATGATAAAGAAATAGTTGGATGTTTCTTAATACTCCATGACACAACCCCTGATCCTATATGAAATGCATAGCGAGAGGTAGATCGTCTGTCATCAGGATTTCCTGCCCAATCTGAATCAGAAAAAACTTTTAGTGCAACATTAGATTCATCAGTATACATAATACCTAAATTGATTGTTCCTTTTAAGTATCGGAGAAATTTCTTTGCAGCGTTCTAGTGATTTCCTGAAGGCTTAGCCATAGACTAACTAAGGATACTGACTAAGTATGCAATGTCTAGTATGGTAGTGGTGAGATAGTTCACACTTCCCACCAACTGACGATATAAAGATCCATTTGCTTCTTTAGTTTCATCTTCTTTGTACAACTTTGCATTTTGTTCTAAGGGAGTTGACATAGATTTGCAATCACTCATACTGAAATTTTTAAGAATTTCGTTTGTGTATTTACTTTGAGTGATCAATGTTTTACCAGCCTCTCTCCAAACCTCAATCCCTAAACAGTAATGCAATTCACCTAGATCTTTCATTTCAAATTCCTGATACAACTGAATTTTAATTTCTTCAATTAAATTGTAAGCACTGCCTGTGATAATGAGATCATACACATATGAAGATATTAAAGCAACATTTCCTTATTCATCTTTCTTAACATACAAGTTAGGATGATTGATGAAAGAAGGTATCATTCTTTACATACCATGATCTCGGCGCCTGTTTCAAACCATATAAGGCTTTTCTTAACCTACAGAATAGATGCTCCTGTCCCTGTTTGACAAACCCTTCAGGTTGAACCAGATAAAATTCTTCCTTTAAATCACCATTCAGAAAAGTAGATTTGACATCCAATTGATGTATATTCCAATTATGTTTTGTAGCTAAGGCAATCAGTAATCTAATTGTATTCAATTTAGCTACCAGTGCAAAAGTATCTTCATAATCAATTCCCTCCTGTTGAGCATATCCTTTTGCAACTAATCTCGCCTTAAATTTATCAATGCTACCATCTGCTTTAAATTTAGATTTATACAACCATTTGCTTCCAATTGGAACTTTTTTTTTGGGAGTTCAAGTAATTCCCATGTTTGATTTCTCATAAGAGAGTCATATTCATCATTCACACCATTTCTCCATTGTTCATGCTCCTTAGCTTGTTCGTAATCAACTGGTTCTAAAACATTCATGATATTAGACATCAACGCATAATCTCTATACCTTGCAGGAAGCTGGGTTTGTCGGGTTGACCTTCTTGGTTCTACAATACCTGTTGGAGTTCCATCCATGATTCTCCTGCTTTAAGGTGAATATTCCTCTCGTGATGAATCACTTCTGCTGGATGTGCTCATACTGCTTTCATTCTGATCTTGAACCTGTACCTATACGTGTTCCTATTCTTGTTTAACCAAAGTATCAATTTTGACATGATCATCATTAGATATATGCCAAGCATCATTCTTTGTATCACTTTTATCAGCATTCTCATGAAACACCACATCTCGACTTGCAAACAGTTTATGTGAACTGGGATCAAATAGTTTATATGCTTTCTGATCTATACAATACCCAATAAAAGCACACTTGATTGACTTTGTATCAAGATTTCTTTTTTTATCCTTAGGAATATGTGCAAAGGTAGTACGTCCAAATACTCTTAAATGATTGACATCAGGTTTATGACCATAAAGAATCTCAAAAGGAGTTTGAAAAGCTAATTTCTTAGTAGGACTTCGATTCTTCAAATAAACAACAATATTAATGGCTTCTGCCCAGAAACCAATAGAAATGTTTTTACCTTGAAGCATACTGCGAGCACATTCCACCAGTATTCTATTCCATCTCTCAGCAACACCATTTTGCTGAGGAGTATGGGGTACTGTGAACTGTTGTTGGATCCCATGAAATTTAAAATAACTGTTAAACACTCCAG
The DNA here is from genome assembly GCA_034641835.2 of Pinus albicaulis. Taxonomy (NCBI): domain Eukaryota; kingdom Viridiplantae; phylum Streptophyta; class Pinopsida; order Pinales; family Pinaceae; genus Pinus; species Pinus albicaulis. The sequence continues at coordinate 627,294,944 of CM076584.1, forward strand.
ATTTATATTCACCACCCTGATCTGATCTGAGAATTTTAATGTATTTGCTTGTTTTATTTTCAATCAAAGTTTTGAATTCTTTAAAATATTCAAAGACATCACTTTTTCTTCGTATGAAATGGACCCATGTATATTTAGATCGATCGTCAACAAAAATAACAAAGTAGGAAGCACCACTAAGTGACCTAGTTTGCATAGGTCCACATACATCAGTGTGAATTAACTCAAGTATATCATATTGTCTTTTCTTTGTATGAAAAGGAAACTCCTCTCTATGCTTCTTACTAAGTGCGCAAGCTTCACATGGTAAATGTTCACTCTTCATAATAGGTAGACCTTCAACCATTGTTTTTCTTTGCAACAATAATAAATCATTGTAATCTAGGTGCCCATACCTGTGATGCCATAACTTTGTTGTTGACGTTGCTTTGGATGTCAATGCAACATGACACTTCATCGTCACATCCAATTTATACAATCCACCAACCCTCGTACCTATGGAAACAACCTTGTAGTGATCTTGAACATCTTTCACAATACACCCCAATTTACCAAATTCCACTTTTAAATTATTATCAGTGATATTTGAAATAGATATCAAATTCTTTTTGATAGTAGTAACATACATCACATCATGAATCTGTCTCATTTGTCCATTAAGTAAGTAAACACTTATTATGCCATAGCCTTGGACTTTATGTGACCTGTTATCTCCTAGGTAAATGTGTGTGCAATCATTTTTCTCGTAATATTTATCATACCATTCTTTATTACAAGTCATATGAACTAATGCACCAGAATCTATGAACCAAGAAGTCTCATCATCAGTTTCAGAAAACAATGCATCATCAAAAAGAAACAATTTAATATTTTTAAATCCATCAGTAAATAAAGTGTCTCTGTTCATGAAATTTCCATTATGTCTTCTATGTCTCTAATTTGATTCATGATTCTTTATTCTATAGAAATCTTTAGCTAGATGTCCAAGTTTTCCACAATAATCACATTCAATATGTCTCTTAACACAAGAATGAGGATGTGTTATACCTTTCTGCTTTGCTTGAAAACAACCTATGTTCCTATCCCATGGTCTCCCTTGGAATGATCTTTTACCTCTTGCAATCAATGCCAAATCAGAACCATTTGAATCCAGTTCAAACATTTTCATTATTTCTTCTTCTTGAAGAAGAATTCCAGCCAATTCATCAAATGTAGGAGGTGTTTGTCTAGCTGAGAGTGTTGAAATAAAGACTTTATAATCTTGGAGTAAACCCTTCAAAGAAATAGTTACTAAATCTCTATTAGGCACTTTTTCACCAATGTCACCAAGCTTATCACTTAAGTCTTTAATTCTAGAAATTAATTTGTTGATGCTTTCATTGGCTTCCATTTTGATAGATAGTAGCTTCGTTTTTAAAAATAAATGCGGTTCGCATTAGTAGTTTCATACAAACCTTTGAGAGTTTCCCACGTGTCCTTTGAAGATGTACAGTCCCGAATGTGAGGAATGATGTTGTGCTTTACAGACATGCGCAACAGCACTTTCACTTTCATTTCTCACTTATCCCAATCTGGAATCACGGCAGTAGCAGTAGGCTTGGGCTCCTCACCTTTGACGATCATCCAGAGGTTGTATGCCTCAAGAACAGTGACCAGCTTAAACTTCCAATTGACGTAGTTTTCACCATCAAGTTTGGTGGATTCATTTAAATATGAATCGGCAAGAGCATTAGCCATTGTTTTCAACTGCAAGAAATTAATTTACTACAATGATCACTGCTCACAACTATTCTATTGCCAACTAGAAGTCCAAAATCCTTAACTTACTGTTTTTTTTTAAACAACAGGAAATTACTATTATCACATTGAGTCAATTACAGCAAAACCACAAACATTTATTCGATTACTGTAACGCTGCAATTTAAAATGGAGACATAGCATATTGTCAATGGATAAGCCGTTTTTGCAAAATTGTAGGGAAATTTCATCTGAGCACTGTGATTGGGGAAACGATGAAGAATGCTCCAGGATAATTATGTCTGGCTCATTCAAAGTGAATTTGATATGAAAAGGTGAATTCATCTACTGACAGTCCACTGTATGGGGTAACAAGACTCTGTTGGCGAATTTTTTAAAATAGGATCTACAATTTCTATGCTTTAAGTCAATGAATTCAGACAAATACAACTGGATTGATCAGTTGCACGCACTCTGTATAATGCACAACAAATGATAAAATGAAGCAAGGAAGACAGATTTTACCGTAAGATGGTGCACGTCATTTGCTGTGAGAATAACAAGCTGCGTTAGTCCAGATTTCATGCTGAAGGAATCACAAATGAGTTGAAGGATTTCACGCTAAATTCACAGTGCATTTATTCTTCTCCACAGTGGCTCACGAAGGCAGCAGCTGTGGCTTAGGGCGATCTCCCGGCCCATGCTTTCAACAGTTTGTTGATGATCCGTAATTATGTCTTCCAGGGAGCCAGTCGACTGTGATCACAGCCACCAACTTCAAACGCTAAACGCTACGACTGCATATCTCATGCCTAGCACTCACGCTCACGTTTCCGGATTGCTGGAGATCACGGATCTTAAAAGTAGATCCACAAGCTTATAAGAATGATAGCGCCTCATTCATGCACCCAAGCAGCACAACTTCAACTTAGCTCCAATACCAAATTAAATTAAAACAAATATAACACACACAAAGTGAGACAAAGCTCACGAAACTTGAAAATAGCCTCACGATAACATTACAACTTTATAGCATAGGCACTCACCTAATCTCCCTAAATTTGAGGCAACAATCCTAAACTGATGTAACTAAACTCTAAATAAAAGCTCTCGGCCAACAAACCATGACCAAATCTATTTCCACATTATTCTATATTATTCTCACAGAAATAGGGATTTATAATTTTAATTTAATTATTAATGACTTAAGGATTTAATCTCTATATAATATTTTAGAATATTTTGAGACCTGGAGATTATCTCTAAGTGACATCAGTTAGCATGCAGTTTTGGGCAATCTATAAATAGTCTAAATTTAAGATGTGGCAATCATGCTAGAGTTGTAATTTATAAAGTGCCAATCATGTATGTGTGAAATAAGATTAGCATATCTATTTTTAGAGGTTTTGAGTCAATTCAATCATGTACTTTCAAGCAACTAAATCAATGTAATTTGTAAATTCACTATTTTGTTATTATTATTGATAATTTCATAATTAATTAAAGATGTCAATTTTTATTTTTTTGAAATTATATAAATAAAAATGATTCAGTTCATAATGAATAAATAAGTAAAATTATATGTTAAAATGAAACATTTAACAATTTCATTGAACTAGCTTAGATTTCTATTCTTCCATTTTTATAACTATCCATTCATCCAATTAAGTAATTAAGTTAAGCATTTTATTTATTTCAGGAAATTAAGCTATATTCTCAATTTCATTGTGTTATTTTCATATTGATAGTATAAAGTTAATCAATTAATGGGTTGAGATTGTACTTTTCATTTTTTATTTAAATAATCATGTATTATCTTTTGAAAGACTGATAATATTGAGATGTTAAATTCAATTATACATGTCTTTGAAATTATCACAATTTAACAATCCAACAATCCTATTAGCCTATCTTTGCACTTTTGAGAGCAACTGCTAGTTTATTTTTTAATTTAAATTAAAAAATAAAAATTGTAATTAACAAATTAATTGTATCCATTTAAATAAATATAATTACTCTCAACAATTTAATATTTTTAACAAGAGAATCATGCAAATCCGACAGCGATTTTGCAATTTCCAGAAATCATGCCTAAATATTCCTTGTCCATACGATTCGCTAGCTTTTATTCCATTTTTAAAGTCGAGATTGTCCATACAATTTGTTAGTTTGTATTCCAAAGTGGGATGGTTTAAAGCACTAAATGAAAACCCACAAACAACTGTCCAACAGACAAAGCTGACTTATACTCAAGCGAAGTAGCCAAGTTCAACTAACCCAGGCATCTACACCACCTGCTTATTACTTGATCTCTTCAAGTATTATGTACGACATCTTTAGCCACATGGAATAATTCAAAATGACAAATTAAACTTAAAACATAGTTGACATCTTCTGTGGGCAGACAATTGTATTCAATGTTGAGATATTAATCTCACTGTCCGTTAGGTTCAGTTTAGTTAATTTCTTGTCTGCTAGGTGTCATAGGCTGTTTAGTGTTACTTCAGTTTGCTTCAGTTTACTTCAGTCATTTATTGCTGATGTTTCCAATGTATTCCTATTTATCTATTCGTAATATTCTGAAGAGCAATTCTCTGCTCCAGTTTTTGTTTGAGTGTTTCAATTCTTTTCATGGTATCGGAGCCAACGTGCATAAGTCTCCCTGGAGAGCAGCAACAGAGCTACGAAAGAGAAAAAGAGAAAAACAAGTGATTGGCGCGACTGTCAGTTGATTGGCGCTGGAATACACTTCATACCCGCGCCATAATCGTGCCTCACATCGTTTTTTATGAAGGCGCGACTGCATACAGTCGGGACCGTGCCACTGCGCAAGCATAAAATAATCGTTTTTGATAGAGGCGCGACTGCATACAGTCGGGACCGCGCCACTGCGCAAGCATAAAATAACGCTTCTGCGTATTACATTTTTCAAGTCACGTTTCAAAAAAAGGTATCGTATGAGACAACATTTATATTAAAAAAAAAGTCAAATTCGATTTTTGAAAAACTATAAAGGATTTTAAAATCGATTTTTTTTAAATCGATTCAAGTTGTTATGTAAAGTCCTTTTATGTAAAGAGTTTTTTATTAAAGTCTTTTAAAAAAAAAAGGGGGTTTTAGAAGAGTATGAGAACTCTTTCTTTGTAAAGAGAAAGTTTTTTTTTGGAAAGGAAATTTAAAAAGAAGAAGGGTTTCAAGAAAAATTTTAAAGTCTTTAAGTTTCAAGAAAATTTTTAAATCTTTAAGAGATTTAAAAATTTAGAAGAGATTTACAAAAGGCGCATTTAAAGAAACAATGGCCTCTTCAAGTTCTTTGCCACAGACACCAATGCTGATTGGCAAAAATTATGAATTCTGGAATTTAATAATGAAGACTTTTTTACAAGCACAAGATTGTTGGGACACACTTCTGATTGCCTATGTAGAGCCGACCCAAGAAGCATTGGCGGCCATGACAAATAATCAGAGAACTGCAGCTATTGAACTCAGAAAAAAGGAGCACAGAGCCAAATGCTGGATACAAAATTCAGTCGATGACTCTATTTTTGACAAAATAACTGGTGCGACAACAGCGAAAGAATGTTGGGATATTTTGCAAGCTGCATATCAAGGGAATGATACAGTAAAGACTGTTAAACTACAAACATTGAGAACTCAATTTGAAACCCTAAAGATGGCTGACACTGAGAATGTGGATCAGTTCATGACTAGAGTCATGGGAATAGTGAATCAAATCAAACTCATTGGGGAAACCATTACAGATCAGAAAGTTGTTGAAAAAGTTCTTCAGAGTCTACCAAAGAAATATGACATGATTGTCACAGCCATTTTGGAATCCAAAGATTTTAAAACTTTCTCAGTAGAACAGTTGACTGGATCACTTTTGGCACATGAAACAAGACTCAATCTGACAGAAGAATCCACGGAACAAGCCTTCAAAGCACATCTCTCATTTGACAGAGGCAGAGGCAGAGGATACAGAGGTGGCAACAGGCGAGGCAGAGGTCGAGGCAATGGCAGATCTGATCATCATCATCATGCAACAGAGCAATGGAGACCTCCTCAAAACCAAAATCAGAGAGGAAGGTCATGGAATAGATTGAGTGTTCAATGTTTCTACTGTAAAAAGTTTGGCCACTATGAACACGACTGTAGAAAGAAACAGGCAGATCAGCACAGAGGCTATATCAATCTCTCCAATAGTGAAGGAGAATCCTCAGAGACCATGTTTCTTTCATGCCATCTCTCAGAAGACAAACAATGTGAAGACCTTTGGTTGCTCGACAGTGGATGCAGCAATCACATGACAGGGAATAAAAGACTTCTTTCTTCTCTAGATGCTTCCATAACATCAGAGATAACCCTTGGAGATCGTACAAGTATTAAAGCTGAAGGAAAAGGTACTGTTCCTATTCTTACTAATCAGAATCAAAGAAAATACATCCCTGATGTTTATTATGTTCCACAGCTCAAACATAACCTCCTTAGTGTAGGACAGTTAATGGAACATGGCTATGATGTATTATTTCAAAAGAACACCTGATATATATATGACAAAGATCCTCATAAAAGGTTGATAGCAAAAGTTGAAAAGACCAAGAGTAGGATGTTTCCATTGACCCTTAGAAGCCAGAATACAAACCAATCATTAGTCCACAATATATCAAAAATAGATGAAACTCATCTATGGCATTCTAGGTATGGTCACATTCCAGTCAAGAGTCTCAGTCAGCTTCAAAAGAAATCTATAGTCATTGGTCTACCTACTATCAATGAAACAGTCTGTAATTGTGAAGTTTCTGTCTTGTCCAAGCATAAAAGAGATAGTTTTCCCTTATCGACCTCAAGGATAAAAGAGCCTTTGCAACTTGTACATACCGACATCTGTGGTCCAATGCAGACATTGTCCATTGGTGGTAGTTTCTACTTTCTGACTTTTATTGATGACTTTAGCAGGAAAATATGGGTGTATTTTTTTAAAAACAAGTCAGACACCTTCTCTAGATTTCTGGAGTTCAAGGCAGAAGCAGAAAAACAGAGTGGAAAACTCTTGAAAGTACTCAGATCAGACAGAGGAGGAGAATACACTTCAAATGAATTCAAAACATTTTGTCGACAGCAAGGTATCCTGATGCAGTACACAACCAGATACACTCCACAGCAAAATGGAGTAGCAGAAAGAAAGAATCAGTCGATCATGAACATGGAAAGATGCATGCTACGGGAGAAGAAGTTGACAAATAGCTATTGGGATGAACCAGTGTCGACAGCAGTGTATGTTCTTAACAGATCTCCAACATCCAGCCTACAAGACAAAATACCTCAAGAAGCATGGGATGGAAACAAGGTAAATGTGTCGCACTTTAGAATTTTTGGATCAGTAGCTTTTTCTCATGTTCCTGAAAAACTCAGAAAAAAGCTTGATGACAGAAGTGAGAAATTCATATTTGTAGGTTATAGTGAGCAGTCGAAAGCCTACAGACTTTATAACCCCATTTCCAAAAAGTTCATTATAAGCAGAGATGTGAAATTTTTCGAAAATAAATCTTGGTTTGACCATGTAGATGAAAATTCAAATCAGCCTTTTTATATACCACAGACTCCAAGATTGCAGGTTCAAGAACAACCAGAACATTCTGAAAGTGGAACATCATCAAGCACTGATTTAGCCAGTGATCAAACATATTCAGAAGAGGGACATAAAACAAGAAGTATCAGAGAGATATATGAACAGGAGCATGAATCTGAACAACAGAATATGTTTGCATTCATTTCAAAACATCCAACTTATTTTGAAGAAGCAGTCAAAGAAAAGCATTGGGTCGAAGCAATGAACCAAGAAATTGCTGCCATAGAGAAGAATCAGACTTGGGAATTAGCTAATCTCCCAAGAGACAAAACAAAAATTGGTGTAAAATGGGTATATAAGACCAAGCTAAATGAAAAAGGGAAAGTTGAGAAACATAAGGCAAGGCTGGTTGCCAAAGGATTCTCACAACAGTTTGGTGTCGACTATGGTGAAACATTTGCTCCAGTAGCAAGGTTAGACACTGTCAGAACCATTTTGTCCACAGCAGCTCAACACAAATGGAAAGTCTATCAGCTTGATGTAAAATCTGCCTTTCTAAATGGTGTATTACAAGAAGAAGTTTATGTAGAGCAACCTCCAGGTTTTGAAGTAAAAGGACAAGAGCATAAAGTATATAGATTGAAGAAAGCTTTATATGGTTTGAAACAAGCTCCAAGAGCTTGGTACAGTCGAATCGACACCTATCTCATCAAAAGTGGTTTTTCCAGAAGCAGCCATGAACCCACTTTGTATACCAAATCTCATGAAGGTAAAGTGCTCATTGTATGCCTTTATGTAGATGATCTTCTTTATACAGGAAATATGATGTTAGAAGATTTCAAAGCAGCAATGCAAACAGAGTTTGATATGACAGATCTAGGAGTCATGAAATATTTCCTAGGAATTGAAATTCACCAATCTGATAATGGCATTTTTGTTGGTCAACAAAAATATGCCACTGATATCATTCAGAAGTTCAGAATGACCAATTGCAAACCAGCTGATACACCAATTGCTCAAGGTACCAAACTCAGCAAAGAAGATGTAGCACGATCCGTTGATCCCACATTGTATAAAAGCCTAGTTGGTAGTTTGTTGTATCTAACTGCAACTAGACCAGATATTATGTTTGCAGCAAGTTTTGTCTCCAGGTTTATGCAGTCTCCAAAGCTTACTCATTGGCAGGTTGCGAAAAGGATCTTAAGGTATATTGCAGGGACCATAGACTATGGTTTGTTTTATACACATTCTGAAAATTGTTCACTTTCAGGTTATACAGACAGCGATTATGCAGGGAGTTTAGATGATCGCAAAAGTACCTCAGGGTATGTTTTTCATCATGGGACAAATCTGATTTCATGGGCATCCAAGAAACAGTCAATTGTTTCAATATCTTCTGCAGAGGCAGAATATGTAGCAGCAAATTCAGCAGCTTGTCAAGCAGTGTGGTTGAGAAGATTATTGAAAGACATTTCAGATATTCAGAAAGAGCCAACTCCAATTTACTGTGATAACAATTCAGCAATTTCTTTATCAAAAAACATGTGAAAAGAATTGAAACACTCAAACAAAAACTGGAGTAGAGAATTTCTCTTCAGAATATTACGAAGAGATAAATAGGAATACATTGGAAACATCAGCAATAAATGACTGAAGTAAACTGAAGCAAACTGAAGTAACACTAAACTGCCTATGACACCTAGCAGACAAGAAATTAACTAAACTGAACCTAATGGACAGTGAGATTAATATCTCAACATTCAAACAGAAACCCGACGTACACAGTCTACCATATTGCACTTGCAGAAATAAGATGTCGAACGCAACTTTAAAAACAACAAACTATTCATTATTTAATTAATATGACAAAATATAGCAACTTCAAACATATAAAAAGTTATTTGAACTAATAATCGAGTCCATAGAAATCATTCATAAAATTGTTGAAATGTACATGCATCTAAATTTACAGTTAAATAACGATGTATCTACCAAAATCAATGCAAGTAGATATGAACGCGGGGGAATTGCACATAGCTAATGACCACTACTCCCATGCCAAAGGGAACCACGGAATTTATAGATGAAAATTTTTTCAAGTTGCTTTTTAAAAGTGGAGTATGAATACATTTTCATTTGGTCTAAAATATCACAATATCACCTCATTTTAAATAGGAATTGAATTTATATTAAAAAGTATTTTAACAGAAGACCTAATCACTATTTATGTACAAATAAACATATGCACATATTATGTGATTTGATCATTCGTCTGAGGCTCTTCTTCATCGAAGACATCAGTTTCCCTGGAGACATCTGGTAATCTGATTTTTTGCCGGGCCCGCGCCTTGTAAGTATATTACATAGTGTTGTAACATCTTGCTTAAAACAAGAAGCTGGGATTAATCCATTGCCCTGAACAGTGGAAACACCTCCCAAGGCTAATTTATTGACGGGCCCGCGCTTTACAAGTTGTATACCATCAAAGCAGTTTCAGATCTTGATGGAAGACAATAGATTTCTTACTTCATCATGACAAGCTTAGTTACTGTAATGTAAAAGCATATGTTCTCTACGTTGTCCGGCGTTCATGAATTCCCCGGCTATGAGGAAAATTGGAATCATAATCAGACATACCGTTAAGGGTAAATTCCGTCCAGTATTTCAGCAATTCTATCCTATTCCACTGCCGAGTCATTTTCCATCTTCGTCCGGTTGCTCCCTCCATCAGGGTAACTTTGATCGTTGTGGTCGTTGTCATGCCATAAACCCTTTGGTAAATTGTGTATGAAAACAATTTCTGTTTCTAACTAATATTTGGTATACAATCAAACGTCATGTTAAGTGCTATAAAAATCCAGATCCAGATAACAATCTGCACTCCAGTAACATTTGATATAAATATCACAAAATAAAATTCCATGTAACATAGTATTATTAAAATTAAGCAAGTATTACAGCATTGATACTGGAAATAACTGCCATTGAAGTATGATAGTGTATAGAATTAGTATGCACCTTGATACATGTTTAAGCTCTACGAGAGAGATCATAAGAAAATTATTATATCGTGCTTATTGGTTTTCCAAGCACTTTTTATAATCAATTATTAAAGTTGTGTATAATTTCTGTGTTATTATATTGAAAGGTATATTTTAGTATCTACTTTTTATAATTTTATTTTAATTATTAATAATTATTAAATAGAAGATAAATATTTAATTTTAGTGGATTAATATAGAATATTCATTGTATTAATAGGTTTATTTATTTTAATATAGTTTTTTCACAATTTTAATTTAATTATTAATAATTATTAAATAAATGGTAAAGATTTAAAAATGCATAAATATTATTAGTAGTCTTTACAAACCAAAGATCAAGATTTAACTCTAAATTAGTTATTTTGTTTTAATTAATACATATTTCTATGGTAAAGTGACAATGAATCTCTATAGCTAAAATTATTATTAGTCATTTTTCAACATATATATGTTCCACTCATATACTAATTCTTTTGATAATTATTAATAATAATAATTAAAAATAAATTTATAATTTACTTATTTTTTAAGTTTTCATAATCTTGATAATATCATATGAATGAGGGGCCAAGTATTTTGAATATACCCGTCAAAAAAATCAAGTTAAATTACAGAAACCGCTATATTCCCAGTAAAACTCGCCTTCCGATGAAATTGACACCTGAGATAGCAATTATGAGGTTTTAGACTAATTTGGAGACCAGGGTTTACTGTTTTCAAAGGCTGGAGTAGTAACATAGCCCATATCCACACCCCATAGCCCATAGTAAGAAGAAATGCTGGGAGATCGCACGGGTAAAAGGTTGACAAAATATGCTTCTACAATACGGTAGCTGAAATTGTCATGATGAATGCTGAAACCTCCGTGATCCATATGGCACTGAATGCTTTCCCTGTGTCGAAGGGAATTGTAGAGAGTGAGCTCGTGGTTGTATTTTTATGGATGTGGTTCAACGATTAGATAGAGAAGTTTGGTTTTATAAGTCTTGTGATTCACTAATTTTCAGTTACTGAACGATACTAACAAAAAGTCAAGATCGTTTTGTCTGTCGCCTGTCCTCCCGTTCGATTACGTCACTTACTTGTCGAAACCAGACAGAAGTGGAGCCCAATATCGTCTGTGAATTCAGATTTCATCACTGTTGGTCCTTGGATGGAAGCGACGGTGGTGTTAATCTGTTGCCTTTCGTGACTTCCGCCTTTTAGTTTACAAGGTCATTGAACTTTCTGGAAGCTTCATAATAGTGGGGATTACGTTGAGGTATAAGCGTTGTCGAGGCCTCTTGAACTGCTAAAACTGATTGTTTATTGTTGTAACCTTCGCATTGTTTTCAGTAGAATTGTCTCTGTATAATTGTAACCACATTCCAACAATTTTTTTGGGTGCAGTGTACGGATTGGATTAATATTTAAATCATTGCTCTGACAAATATTTCGTCTGCTATACCAGCGTATATTGTAATAACTTTGACTCAAAATGCATTGAATCTTAATTAATATCTAAAATTATTGAATCTTAATTAATATCTAAAATTTTAGAAACTAAATGTTAAATATACTTGCTTTTGACAATTTAAAATTATTTTTTGAATTTTAATTTTAATGAGTGGATGTAAATGAACTTGTAAAAATTAAAAAAGAATTAAAAGAATTAAAAAAAAATCTCTATGGCAGAGTATTTTTATAAATTCCGTTCCTTCAGAGCAAATTCACTGGTGTAGACTATAAAAATGGGATTGCAATTTTTCTAATAGAAAAAATGTCCCTCATTTATAGCATATTCACTAGTCAGTGAAGACGATGCCCATAAAAATGGGATTGCAATTTTTGGAACAGAAAAATATTTGATAATCCCCCAAAGTATAAAGTTAGTCATTAAAATTGATACTCACAAGGAAAGTTGACTAATACATTACATGTATAGGGATGATCATTAAAAATTCCACTTCAAGCGATCCGATTTTTATAGGATAATAGAGTAAAACTCTAGCAACCCATCCAACCTAATTGCATTAACCAAATGTGTTACAAATGAAAATCACAATAATGGGGAAATGCTAATTTACCTTTATCAATGAAATTTTATATATGTATTTAGGGTATTCTTTAAAATTTAAGTTATCTAATTATATAATTAAAAAAATATATATAATATATATTTTTTTGGCATTTGATCACTGTTTATCCAAGACCTTGTGGACCTATATATATATATATATATATATATATATATATATATAATTTATTTTTGCATCAAAAGCAGGTAATAAGCAATAACACAATATATTACACTTGTTTATTAAAAATTTTTTATGTTTATTCCTTTTTATCAAAAGTGTCTTTATTTGTTATTTTTTTTAATAAAAATTAGCGAGAGTTTCTATTTGAATATTATTTGTGCAAGTGTAATATAGTATAATGTAAACATTGGTTTTTTTTATTATTCTGGAATTATAACACTTTCGTCACAACAAAGTTCTATTGCTTCTCAATTATTTTATTGAACTTTTACAGTTTTAACCAATGTTTCAGCTAAATAATTTTCTAAATTATAGAAATCTTATTTCTAATTTTCCATTTGCTGAACAAAATTTGATGTCATTAAAAAAAAAGGACTAATTTTACTTTAGTGACTGTTGTAACATTGACGCAAAGCTATGAGAAAATTCTGGGGGTTCCGTAAATTTGATACATTGTGTAGAGTGCATAAGTGTCGAGGAAGAAATGAGAGCTTTGGAGAGATGAGTGATGGGATCAATGATATTAATACATTGTGTGGAAAAAGTAACGTTGAAAAATTGTGCAGAGTGTGGAAAAATCATAATGAAAAAATCCTCGCAGAAATACTTATTTTCTAATTACAATATCTTTACAAAATATTAAACAATGTTTCAATATTTAATATGAAAAGGAAATCAATTTTTTTTATAATGATACTCATCCATAAAATTTACTTAAAATAAAGTGAAAATTGTATTAAATTGATAATATCACCCATTGAAACACTTTAAAAAAATAATCTCAGGGAATGAAAAATATTGTGGGATAAGACAATTTTTACGATTCGACTTCTGCCAAAATAATCAGAAAAAATTCATTCCAAAATTTATTGTTAATAAACATTACTAATGGATAAATTTGAACCTGGAAATTTGAATCTTGACTTTGAGGGAAATTGCTATTGTTGTTTATCTAGATGTTATTTATGTACAACGTAATTCGCCTCTCCTCCCTTGTAGGGATTGATTTGGATTGGGTCTAGCTTTGTTATGTACATGTATGGAGGTGTGGGAGTGTGGATGTTTGTGTTGCTTTCTCCACACACTCATCTTCCTACACACCATTTCTCCCTCTCTTTGTCCCACTAAAAATGATTGCAGTTAAAAAATAAAAGTGGTCACATGTGCTCTAAAAACCATGAAAAATTTTCATGAATAAAAATAACAATAAGTTAAAGAAAAATAATGCTTCGGATCGACCTTCCTCTTTGAATATAAATCCACACTCTTCCCCAAAATACTTATTTCTCATTCCATTACCTATGAAAAACCTTAAACAACATTCCAAAATTTAGCATGTAGAGGCAATCAAATCTAATATTTAGCTATCCAAATTCAGGGATACAATTTTCAAGAATGTATATGAGTGAAATCAGTAGATAGATTAATCATGGGAACTCATATTTATTATCTTGCATGGAGCACCAATACAATGAAACATAAGGGACACAACAATAATTATAACATCAAAAGGTTGTCGTGCAAAAAATCTAGGTTGTTACAAAGACGATTATTGTTACAAAATTATGTCAATTTCCTGTGTAATTTAATAGTGAAATTATACAACTCTCTAAAATGACAATATAAACTTTATTTTACTAGTAATGTCTCTTGAACTCATAAATTTTCATTACATCCATTGATTTACAAATGCATTCATAATATGCAATATATGTGCAAACTAGTGGGTTGGAATCATGCAGTTGATTATCAATTATGATCCCTCTCCCTCATGCTCCTTGTCATGGCTAGACTGAATTATATTTTTGTTTCAGTTTAGAGCCCATCATCTAAGATATAGGACACATATGAATGACCCATCCATTTGATTTTATTTTCTTTGATTTTTTTGTTGCTTATTGAGTGTCGGGATTCAAATATGTTTTAGAAGAAGAAGAAATCATGGTGGATTTTAAGGTAATACAAACAGTCCTAAGGCTAGTGGAAAAAGTAATAAAAAATTAATTACGAGAAATGGGGGGTAATATTTTCGTCATTATTCATAGATTCCTTAGATGGGGAGTAATATGTTCGGAATTATTCATAGATTCCTTAAACCAAAGGATGATTGATTGATGCAGATTCTGAAACTCTGAATGGCTCCCATGGCCTGAAAGAAATAATAAAATACTAGAACATAGCTATGACTCCTCAATTAAAAAAATATAAATCAAACCAAGAGTGTGATGTCCAAATCTTGCTAAGAATTTGTATTTATATTAAAATTTGAGTTAGTTACATTCATTAAAATATGGAATTTTCTAGACAGTTTTGCCCCTTCGATTTGGAATAAGTAAAGGAGGTGTGCACTGGCACCTCTTTGATGTTGGACATGTCAAGGCGGTGAGAATGTGCAAGAGGTGTTTGGTGAGGCGGCAATGCCAGAACACGACGTACAATTGAAATAATTATTCTTACATTGCTCCCCTTAATTATTTCACCAAATACAAAAGAATAAAAAATTCTATTACATAAAAAAATGTCATTAAATCATACATAATCCTATGTTTTCCCAATGAATTTCAAACAATTCTTTTCCAAAGAGTTTTGTAAATGTGTCTGCAAATTGTTCTTCCGATATGTAGAATTCCATACATATTTCAATATTGCTTACTAATTATTGAATGAAATGATATGTTGTATCAATATGTTTACTCTTATTATGGAAATCCTGTATTCCTGACAATGCAATAGCATATTTTTTATCACAAAAAGTATGAGTTGGTTCATTATGGTCATGCAATAGCTCAGTCAAAAATCTTCTCATCCACACATTTTAGCATGTAGTTGTTGTCACTGCAACATACATTAATTCAGTGTATTATAGAGTCACAATTGATTTCTTCACTGATTCCCATGAAACTGCAAAACACAATTATTGATCAATTGAGAAAATTACCTAGCATCTGTTTTTTTTAAGGTAGAAAAAAAAGCACCTGATTTTGAAAAGTGGTGATGCAGAATCACTTTTTTTTGGAGCATAGTTTTGGCACTTTAAATTTTCTTATGCCCTATTTTTTTTAAATGTCATGATTTTCAGATCGATTTAGAAAAGTGGTGATGTAGAATCACCTACTTTTTTTAGAGGGTTGATTTTGACACTATAAATTTTCTAATTTCTTCTTCTTTAGTGAGATGTTTATTTTTAAGTGTATTTTTGTAATTTTATTTTTTTATTTTTTTTATTTATTTTTTTTGTAATGAAATCTTTATTTTCTCACATAGTTAAAAAAATTAAAACAAGGGTCGATATTTAAAGTTAGGATTTCTATATGTTTATGTACTGTTAATTAATATTTCAATGAAAATCAAATAATTGTTGCTAAAAAACTAATATTTTTAATCATATGACAAAAAAATATACAATTTCAATATAAATACAATGAAAAAAATATACATTTTGAGACTTTTTGTTAAAAAAAACATGTTAAATAATTGCTTTTTTTGTGGGAAATCTTAACAAAAAAAAGTTTACAATTTTTCATTTTTATGAATTTTCTATCAAAAGTAATAGTAATCATGGGCTTTTGCAAAAAATTAGTATTCTTATAATAAAATATCAAAGTCTAAATTTTACAAGTAAAAGTGATTAATAACAATCAAAATTGAGCTTTATTTGCAAGCATAACTTAAAGCTAATCCATAATATCAACTAATCCATGTTCAACATCTTCTAGAACATCATTAACATCTTTTTCCACAACATTTTGTCCTTCATTTTGGTCATTTCCATCTTCTAATGGATCTTTCATGTCTGTAAATCTTCCAAAGTGTCATTTTGCAATCATTCCATATAATGGTGGTTGAGGTTCCTTTGCCTTTTTTTCCACACATGATTCACTAAAATCGACTTTCCTCAAACCTACTTCTTGCATTTCATCTGGAAGAAATTGAAGAGCATCAATTCTTTGTTGAATAATTTTTTATTGCACTAGGTATTTCTCAATGGAAATGTAGTTTCTTCCTTTTTTAGACAACATGCTACCATTGTACCTAATCATCAAGCACAAAAGAAATAATTAAGAAAATTCGTATAAAAACATAAAAACTAAAAACTAAAATACTTAAATTAAATTTTATATAATAGAATTTACGTGAACCTAAGAATAAATCCAAAACCCAATCTTCTTCATTTGAACATAGATCTATAAGATAGTTAATCAATTCTTGTGGTTTTTGGTAAATGTCAACTATATCTCCTTTTGCATATTTATCCTCATATGTTAGTTTTTTTGCAACAACATCATGACCTATTAATTGACTATGAGTCCTCTCATATACTTCATTTAGAAGAATATGCCTATAGATATCCTCTTTTATCCAACACTCAACATGGATGAACTCACAATCATTTATAATAGGCTGATTTTCAGAAGAAGAAAGAGTTGAATTCTGCCTGTAACATAACATAGTAAAATTTCAATTAAATTGCACATAAATAAAAAATTCTAACATTAATCGAACACACATTTCAATGTCTTACCATGTACGTTGCATCCTTGAGTTTGTTTTTCCCTTGAAGATTGTTGATAACATTGCAAATTGTTTGTTTGAATGAAATGTCACAAATCACCAAAGTGGTGATGTTGTGACTTCTTAAAAGCCTGTAACTAATTTACTAAACTTTTTATAAGTATATGGTTCACTATCATAATGAATATGTGGAATGTTGAAACCATGAGAAATATCTGCAATAACTAGGGCATCTTCCCTTTTAGGTATGAGTTTTGCAATGTATTCACCAACACATGGTATTATTTGATATTGGATATTGTCGATACCATTCCAAATGAAGTGATTAAGAGTAGGATCAAGTTCAACATTCATAGTTTGTTGCTTTCTCATCTTTTCCAACTCAATTTTTTCAATAAAGATTTTGAAAGTATTTGGTACTCCATTTGTATGCTTCTTCAACATATGTAATGGCATAAAACATATATATGTAATAGTAATAAAATAAAAATAGTTTACATATGAATAAAATTAATTTATAAATCAACATACCTTATTGAATTGAATATAAAAATCTTTAGTATTGTTGTAGAACTTGATTTTTGGTATTTTCACACAACATCATCCAAATTGTCTTAATTCAACATTTTAACCATATTTCTTGTATTTTCATAGAAATATTCTAACTAAATAAACAAAATAAAAAACATTAAGATAGTGAGAAGTATAACAAATTTTGCCAAAAAAAATATGTTTTTTTTAAAAGAAAATTATAATCAAAAGAAAAGTACAAATAATTCAACAAGCTTACTTTTGAAATTTTGCACACATTTTCTCCATTGGAAATTCACTTGACTTCACACGTAATAGTACAGATTTGACTAGTTTATCATCCTTAACTCCTTGTATTGTTCTCCAAGGTGTGATAGTCATATCCTCTGGAAGTTGCTTCATTTAAGGACATGTATCACTGTTGGTACATCTTATGGATCCACACTTTTTAACCTTCTTAATTTCTATGGAAATATTCTCCCACCACTCAAAAATATCATGAATTAATTCCTATATCTTCCGAGTTTTAAATGCCAAATGAAAAATGTTATCCATGATACTGTATATATTTGAATTCATTTTTTCATCTTTTGATTTGATTTTGTCATTGATTTGATAACCTTTTTTGATTAAACATTCCTTCGGAAATGTTAGACTGATGTTTTCCTTATCCTCACCAAATTTTTCCATGAATTTATTATGAATAAATATGACCCTTTGGATGAAAGTCATTTTCATTCTGTACTCATTATCTGCATTATGATCCCATGTCGATAAATTTGATTCTTTTTCTGTTAAATCAATGTAAATGATGCATTTCATTGTTTGGAAAATATAACTATTGGGATATTCCTCAATCAACTGTCTTTTAGTCTCTACCGAATGGTTGCCTACAATTACATAATATTTATAATCAAAACATTGTGTCTTGTCAAATTCCTGTTTGGTGGGAACCTGACTTGGATCAACAAGAACGACATAATCTATTACATGTGCATATGGATTGAACCTAAAAAATGTTTCCAAATTATGTACATCTAGGCAATGTGTTTTTTTAATTTGATATTGAGATTGTCCTTCCTGTGGCCTGTAGAATTGGATGGCATTAAGCTAAAATGTTTGACCACCACAAATTAATTTATTCTTCCTAAAATTATATCAAATGAAATTTTGTTTTGTTTTAGTAATTCCATCATGTAACTCGACACCTAGTGTTATGATTTCTCTGCTTCCTTTCGAGTTTTCAGTTTGTTATTTATTATTTCTCATGTCTTTTACATGATGACCAACATTTGATTTCATATTCTTACTAGTTAACATATTTTTTTTTTTTATAAACGAACTCTTAATCATTAGCTAGAAGAGATATATCTTTGGCCATTTTTCTTTTTGGTGTTTGATTTGTTTTATCCTTTTTCACAACAGTTATAATATCCTTCTCACTAATGCTAAGATAATTCTCATATTTTCTTCCACATATTCAAAAGAAACACATTAGGTTTAGTAGATTGACCCCCCTTAGTGAGTATTTTTTCCCCTCTTTGTAATACTACAGTGTCATGATCTATTGATCTTTGCCTCATTCTCCTTCCTTCTTTTGTTTCTGTCTGGAAAGTCTTGATCAGAGTCATAACATCTGGTTCCATATAATAAATACCCTCATTCATGTTTGAAATAGGCTCAACAAAATTCTATGAAATAAAATAAAATATGTCAGTGATCAATAATTTATACAAAATTGAATGATCCTTACAATAATGCATAACTAAAATATAAATAAGCATACTTATAATGTTATTTGCAATGTTGCTTGCAATTTCTGTGTACAACTTTGTAGATGTTTCATCTTTGTCACACTTGACCTTTGATAGATGATATCTAAACTGTTCATATTTCTTATCCATTCTTTCAAGAACATAAATAGTGTTTGTATTCGTCATGAAACATGTGTCCCGTACTCTCCCCATCACCTCATATGATTCACCTAACGAAATCATAGCACAAAACATATAGATATGTATACCATCATCAGTTGCATTATCTTCAAGATACAATGAAAAATATGTTTTATTGATTTCCTCTGTGTTCTTCCATTCAGAAAAAAATCTTGATTGTACTTGATGGGCCACTTGCTTTAATTTTTTTACATTTTTAAATTTTTGTGTGTTGAAAAATTTTCATAGTATGTCCATCAATATTCTTTGTGCATCCAATAGTATCCATAGTGCATCCAACAATATCCCTTGTGCGTCTAGCTACAACTTTAGATTTGAAAATTGTTTCCCTTAGTCCATAAACATTCACAAAAATCTTATTTGATGCCATCTTCTTGATAAAAAGATATATATATATATATATATATATATGTATATGAAAACACATATCCTAATTAATATATATATTTTAAAAGTTTGCCAATATAAATTTAAAATCAATTGAAAATTAATTTCTATAAAATAAATGAAAATAAATTAACTATATAACTTTTCATAATATAAGTATACACTTTTTAAATTATAAATATATATAGATAAATATATATATATATATATATATATATATATATATATATATATATATACCCAATTAAAAAAAAGAAACTTAAAAACAAAAAATTAATATTAAATTTTTTTAAATACAATTTAAAAATATAAATTAAAATAAAAAAAATTAATTTTAAACAATTTTTAATATTAAATTTTTTTAATAGAAATTTAAAAATTAAAATAAAACAAATCAAATTTTATTTTAAGCAATTTTTAATATTTATTTTTAAATTAAAAAAAATTAATTTTAAAATTTATTGATTTTTATTTCTGTTTAAATAAAACAAAACTAAAAATAAAATATATTTCTAAAAATATTATATTTTTCACTTTTTAAAAAAAGAATTAAGAAAAAATAAAACTTGGACGACAACTGCGGGTTGTAGGCCAGCATGACAGTGCTATGGAGCATTGAGTTTCCCCATGCTAGGCAAAAAAAAAATTAAATTAAATAACAATAAAAATAAAAATAATTAAAAAAAACTTATATTAAATTTGAAAAAATAATTTTATTTTTCTAAAAACTTATTTATATATATATATATATATATATATATATATATATATATATATATATATATATATATATATATATATTAAAAAAATCTATATTTTGTTTAAATAAAAAAAATAAAATAAAATATATAATGCAATTTAAAAATAAAAATAAAAAATATATAATGCAACTAAAAAAAAAATTAAAGGAAAAAAGAGAAAATAGTTTGTTTGCAATTTTAAGAAGGAAAAAAGAAGAAGAAATATAACTATTTTTTTGTTATGTAGTTGGTTTTTGTTTTGGTTTTTAATTCATGGAGGAATCAAGAAGCCTAAGAAAGAAAAAAATAATAATTTTTTGTTCTAAAAACCTCACAAATTTGAGGTTTTTTTCCATTTTCATCGCTATGAAAAAAGAGGGTTTTGGAACACAAAAATCATAAAAAAAGCTTTGGAACATTAAATCCATTTAAAAAATAGATTCTCCCCAAATTCATTTTTAAATGGTCACCATAGAAGGAAAAATAACCTTTCAAATGTGAAATACTCTCGTTCAATGTGTTATCAATGCCAACGCAACACCTCCATAAAATTGCTCCAGAAAAACCCAGAAGACTTGATGTGATGTGAGGAATAGAAATAATGATTTTTATTATATAGCGAAGAGTGTGCAATTGCTTTAGTGTTTCGTGAATGTGGGAAGAAAATTACCATGTAGTTAATATTATAGGTTTATATTAACTTTTATTCAATATTGGCCAAAAAAATAAAACATAAATTTTGAAAGTTAATTTCGATACGTAGTCAATGTTAAATTATTTAAATGAAAAAATTATTTTAATTTAGAAGGAATGCATGAAAGGAATATTTTTGTGGATATTTTGAATAGAAAGCAGGGTGAAATATTTCAAGAGAAGCAGGTTAGTAAAATGTTTTGAAATACATTTTAAACGAATATTTTGGACGAAAATATTTCAAACGAAAATTTTGGAGCAAATTTTTTTAGCAAAAATATTTGGGGGTAAACGTTTGAGGAAAACGGTTTAGCGATAATTTTTTTTTTGGGGGGGGGGGTTAGAGGGAAATTTTCAGTCTTTAAGCTATATATTATCATTCAAAGAGAGTGGATTTGTATCATTCAATGTTTTCTTATTAAAAGTCATGGGTTCTTCTGATAGTAAAGTTTTTCTTACTGCAGCATCAACATCTTCATCGCACAACAACTCTATTCATATCGATGAATAGAACATGAATTCATTTACCATGGGTGGTGTTATCACTCAGATTTTCCTCGAAGTTGTTCGAAGAGGAAAGGGGTCCGAGGTAACCACAAACCAATCTTTTAGGTACAGAATCTAGCCAATATGTACCCAGAGAGGGCTCTCTCTGTAAAATTTAGATTTTTTTGCAAGGTATTAGGCTAGTTATAAAGTCATAGGGTTTTTGTTTGAATTTAGGTTGATGGAATTCTTTAGCTGAGATTAAGATCAAATAGTTTCAGTCCATTGGGCTAATGGAGTCAAAAGATTGGCTGCATTGCCTTAAGTTTTTAACAAAAGATGCTTTATCAGGGCAAGATAATCAAACTAGAAACAATTATAGATATAAAGTGAATGGAATGGAATTCAAATGGATGAAAGGCAATAAAGAATATTTTAACACATTCAAGAGAAGAGAAATAGATTGATTATCAATAAAGAGCAGTTAAGTATTCTTTACTAAATAACCAAAGATGTATGAGCTAGACAAACAGGAGCCATTAAGAATTCGTTGTTTAAACCAGTTTAGAAGAAAACATTTAGAATAATAACGATTGAAATCAGATTACACCTAAGTACTTTCTGATTTAATCCTTTTCATTAAATATTAAGATAGTGAAATACAGATGATATTGTAAACAAATATGAAACTTCAAAACATGAGATAGAGATGACTTATTGATCCTTCACTTGACACATGAATCCTGAGAAAAGTCTTCTGCCTCAATTCCTTGTCCAGTTTTGCCACGAAAAATTTCTCCAAATCTCTTTATTCCAAAATATTCAACGTTACATCAAATTATAAGAATCCACCCTCAGTAATCCGATTGAGGGCTTATTTATGCAAAAAATTATCAGAAATATATCATAACAAAAAGAGATGTAATCTAGGGTGACTCATGAATAAGTTACAACA
Source organism: Pinus albicaulis (assembly GCA_034641835.2). Classification (NCBI taxonomy): domain Eukaryota; kingdom Viridiplantae; phylum Streptophyta; class Pinopsida; order Pinales; family Pinaceae; genus Pinus; species Pinus albicaulis. The sequence goes on from CM076584.1 coordinate 627,317,793, forward strand.
AAAATAGAGACAGATGGTCTCATAGATAAGACAAAAAGCAACTGATGTTGTGCTGTTTCCTCCTTTTGAGAATGTGCTGGAGGCAGGACCTATATTTTGGCTCATTGTTGTCCTCTTCAGTAATTTTGTTCCAACTGCCTTGATTTACTGATACTCTTTGTTCTGACTGATACACTTTTAACTGAACTGATACTCTTTGACCTTTGTTTATCCCTTTATCCTTTATACTGTAGTAAATAGGCAAAATTTCATATAAGGATAAATTTTACAAAAGTTCCAACAGATCTTCCCACCATTTATCTTCTGCTATTCTGGTCCTTTGAAGCTTCCTCAATGTTTCATCAGCCTTAGTATATCTGAAGAAATTAGGCTGATTTGGAAACAAATGTTTTACTTCATGCTCAAGATAAAACAAATTATCTAATCTGTCATGAAGATTCCTTCCTGTAGGTAATGTTGCTTCTGATGAAATGGTTGAGGAACTGGCTTGATTGTGAGCATGTTTGTCCAATTTCTCAACAAAATTTTCTAGGTCCATTATTTTATCTTCTGAAACCATAGGGCTGGGCAACCCTTTATTCAATAAAACGTCAAACCTTTCTCTGAAAGGAATGATTTCTCCTTGCATGTCAAAGCACCTTCGTTCTAAATTTTGCATAAGAGTTCTTTTAGTAAAAACTCTTTTTATCTCTAAGATTTTTCTAGTTCTATCCTGAATACCCAGATCTGCAAGTTGCTGTCTGGTTTGGGTGTTTAGAAATTGTATGAGATGATTGGCTTCCTCAGGCCTATTTCCTAATTCTTCTCGTGTATTTTCAACTTCATCCAGAGCTACTTTGACCAAATCATTCTGCTCGTATATTATCTGAATTGAAGACTAGATATCTTTTATTGACTGGATAATATTATCCCAAAGAATGTCATTTATTTCTCTTAAAGGTTTCTCCAATGTCAGATCCTTTTCCAAAGATTTAACTAATTTTTCCAACTTTTTTACTTCTCTTGTTTTGTCAGCAACAGTCATTTTTGAAACATCATATTTATGTTCTAAATTAGTAAGTTGTAACTTTGTAAGTTGAAGTTCTGTTATTTGCAGTTTCAAGTCATTCATTTGCTTTACTAATTCTTCAGAATTTAAATTAGAAGTATTTACTTGTGATGACTCTGTTGGTCGACCTGTTGGAGATGTACCTGTACCTGTAATTGCCTCTGTTGTAGATGTTGGAAGAGCAGATTGTTTGTCTTTCAATGCTTGCTCCAGCTCTTTTTCTGTTTCAGTCAGTTGCTCATTCATTTTCAAGAGCAACTCAATCATTTCCTCTTCAAAGTTTTTCTTTATTATTTCTTAAGTTTGTGGATGTCTGGAGGCTGGAAATTTCAACTGTTTTCTCAAAGCTGCAATGTCATCATCCTTTTTCTTTATTAATGCTTCTATGCCTTTGACATCGTTGGGATTATGACCCAAACTAATTATTATTTCCTCCAAAGTTTTAATTCTGTTGTCTTTAGCCAGAGATGAGGCTCTTTCAATCTATAGTTGTGCATTTGTGTTCTCTAAAGAATCTTGCAATTTATGAGCTACCATTGCTTTATCAGTCAGTGTTGAATAGATCATTTCTCTGGTTTTCTTATGTAATTCAATTTGATCTAAAGGATGAATATCCTTTGCTAGGACTTCAAAGTTTGTCCTAATATAATCAACAGCTGCTTGGGGTTGCTACACCTTGGGTTTGTCATGGCTCATTAACATTTTTCCTTGTTGGATGTCAAAAGCTGACATCAATCTTTCTTGATTCTTTCGAGCCATTTTCAGATATTGATTATATACTTGAATTCTCAGTGGATCATTCCTGGCCTTGATATTGATAAATGTATTTTTGATGTCCCAAGCCTCTTTTACTGGAGGCTTGAAAGAAGATATCTCTGTGCCTTTTTGTTTCTGTAGTTCCTTTCTTTGAAAAGTAGTGGATGCCCCACTACCTGCACCTGCTTGCTGACTGTCTTCTCTTTATTGGCTATCAGAAATTTCTTGAACTGATTCAATTTCTAGAAGAGGATTCAATCTCTGCCTTTTAGTACCATGCTTCTCTGTAGATCCACCAACAGGGGTGGATGTTTCATCCTCTCTCTTTTTCCCTTTTTCCACATTAAGAGGAGTTTGTAGATTGGCAATTTCTGGCTCATTGAACTGAACTGGAGGGATTTGTACTTGAATGTGTTCTTTAGATGCCTCTGGTTTCTTTGTCATTGTGAATTTTTCAAATACTTGTGTGTCCGATTCTTTTTATTTTCCTTTTGATTCTACTACCACTGTACTGATCTCATGCAAATGTTGTTGTGAAGTTCCTGCTGAAGAAGGTCCTACTGTCTGTACCTGCCAAAAATAGTCTAGGTCAAGTATCATTTCAAGGCCTTTCATTACATTATCAACATTGACCTGCTCACTATCTTGCTCTATCAAAGTTCCTTCCACCCATTCATCTGTATTGGCATATTATTCTATTTCTGGCATCCTAAAATGAATGTATGGTGATATTATATTTTTCATTCTTCTATCACAGATAAAGCTATATGGATCATAGGGCGCCCATTAGAAACTCTTTTGTAATTTGAAATAGTCTTCTAAAATCCTTTTGGCTTCTTTTCCAGCCTCCCTAGAATTACAAACAAAGGGACCTAATTGGCTCTTTATCCTGAGTTGAGCATTTTTCTTTGCATTACAGAAATGCACTATATCTGAATTATTCATCTTCCTGAAGTACTCTAATGCAAAGGGTCTCATTGGGACATATCTTGGCAATTTGAAAGGACACAATTCACATCCATAAATTTTGATTTCAGTATGATTCTGATACAAGTACCAGACACCTATATTGTACTGTTTTGAGAGCTGAAGGATTTTCTTGATTTCATTACTGACTCTAGGAGGGGGTACTCCTGTCAACAAGGTAGTTTCTGGGTGTAAAAATAGGTCAATGAACTCATTATAGGAATAAGGGGAATCAGGGGAATTGTGAGTAATGGCCAACCAAAAGATGACTGACCTAGAGTTTCCTTTAGCATCAAGTTTCTGAATATGGAAAGGAAAACTTTTAGACTGATAATATATCATGAGATGATATATGAAAGAAGAATATTTGAATACTCTCTCATTTCCAAATCTCATGAACTGATCATGGATTTTGTCAGAAATATAAGATGCAAAGTCATACTTAATAGCAGGAGGTTTTCAAGGGGTAAAAATAGACAACAATACTAGAGTCAAATGGTCAACATACTCACTAGTATTGAAGCCCATTATTGAAGATATCGTGTTTAAAATAAGTCTGCCCTCATCAGTAAAAAAAGTATGACCATAAGGGGGAGGGCCTTTAGGCTGATGCTGTGGTAGCATAAAATTCTGGCCAAGACGGTTTAACTCTTCATGGGACAATTTGGTAGATTTATCAAGTAATTCAGCCATGAACAGGGGAGTGAGGGTTTGACCAGTTTGGAATTGTAGCATCTCATTTATGGACTGAGCAATTATTGGGAAGAGGACATCTTGACTTGGGGATCAGACTGCTCTTAGATTAGGATCATAGTTGGCATGACAAAAATGGATGATTTCAGGAAAAATACGGACTGTTGGGAGAATGTACATGGGCATATTGGATTCCCAAAGTCCAATTATGTCAGAACCATTCAAATAATCGTCTCTGTAGCGAAAAAATATTTGAAGAGGATTCTCACTGAGACCCAGGCCTTTAACTTGAAAATCCATATCGGCCAAAGGTAAATAATCCAAGTCTTTGTGAGGGGCATTCAAAGGTGCTACGTTTAAAGCCACAGGAACTTCCATTTTTGGTTCTTGTGGATTCAAAAATGGAAATTCGGTTTATGGTGAAAAATTGAGCAAAATTGCAGGTTTTTGGGGACGCAATTTGAAATTACGGGAAAATAGAAGACCCAAATAAACTCAGTAGCAGTCTTTGGTGCGGAATTTAAAACGAAAGCCAGGATTTCACAGAGTTTAAATGAGAAATGGGGTAAATACCTGTTTCTAGGAGATGAACTATGTTTAAATAGGTACAGGCTGTGACGGGTGAACGCTGCATTCCTGGTCTGGCAATGGTCTTCAACAAAATTCAGTTAATGGCACTTGACAGTCAATTTTTTGAAATTCTTTGCATGGATGGTGAAGTCGTTTTCTGCGTACAGAATGATGAAAGAGACGCGGGTTTTTGTTTTATTGGAAAAGTCAAATGGTGGCGGATTTTTTATTAATTTATCGGGTGGAACGGAAGACAGGTCATGGAGATGGGCGGTTTATGGTTTTCATCGCAAAACTTTTGGAAGAAGGCGGTTTTGGGCAAATGGGCAGTGATTCCACTCAATGTTTGACACGTAGCTATGTACTGTTTGAAAAACCGCCAGCCCATCGTGCATTATCTTTCGTACGCGGATGGCTAGTGAAATTGATAACAGTCGTTGATCTTGGAGTGGCCGATCGGACGGTTAACGGGACAGGAAGATGACGGGATTTTAATGGCGCGGGCCCAACGTAATTAACAGTTGAATAAACTCATCAGGCGGGATTTGATTGGTGGGTTACGTTTTTAGTTAATTGTGTGGATTAATTAATTTTGTTTATATAGCGGAAGACGATTGGGATTAGTTTTCTAAACCAGAGTTAAGACTTGGGATATAGAAAATACATTGGGATTTTAACTCGAGTTAGGTGTCGGGCAAGGGGAAAAATATGAAAGGGAATGGGATTATTTCTTTTGAAGTTAGGTTTAAACAAACTTCGGCATTTTTGTTTTAAACACATATCAAATATGTTTAAATGTTTTTCATAAATTTTTATTATATGATAATTTAAACCAAATCGATTTATTTACCATAGGGGGCAGGAATATATATAAAGTTATTTTTTAACCAAAGGAGGTATAAAGTGGGTTTTTAATTTGAACAAATGGGGATTAAATACTTTGGTTAAAACTATAATACATGGGTTTTTTGGGCTATTATATAAAAGAAGTTATATATAATAGGAGAAGGTGATTTTATAGGGGGTTAATAAATAAATTAGAGTTAATATGACCAAGGGACAATGTAAACTCAAACTTCATTAATATAACTAAGCAAGTGAAGATTTACAAGAAAATTGGATTATAATAACTTCATTACTTAGACTTAGAATAAAAAATGATTCTGAGGGTTTTTATGAACTATTGTATGATTTTCCAAAGTAAAATGGGATTTTACTTAGGAAAAGATTTTTGGGAGGTGAATGAATGTTAAGTACTTAGGCTTTTCCAATTATTAGACCGAGGGTCCAGTCCCTCCAAAAGTCAAGGAAATGCCTTGAGCCCCTTTAATCTTTAAATACCTTAGTGCCTAGGGAAATTACTGAATTCTTTAGGGAAAAATGAAGGGGAAGTTAATAATCTTGATTTTGCTTTGCTGTGAATTTTTTCCAATGTAGTATTTGCCTTTGCACTTGTGATGAAAGTACAATTGAACACATTTAGAACCATCATTCATCACATGTAATTTTGCAACACCATCTACCTACCCTACCTACTTTACCCTATCATTTTCTCTTCTTTATTAGGGTGCACTTAGACTGGCAAACCCTTATCACACTTTTCTTTTACATATGGAAACCTATCTAATTCTAGCCTTATTACATCCAAGGGCTCAGATTAAACTGTTGAGCTCCTTTTATTTACTCTACCTATCTACTTATCTGCCAAGATTAAAGAGTTTGTTCAGATTTTATTCTCTATCTCTAAAACATGAAATTGAAAGATGAAATAGCCAAGCTTAAATTGTTTGACTGTTCATAAGTTGTGGCATAGAGTACAAGTTGCACACAATTTGTTTATTACATCAGAGCAAAAGGTAGTGGAATTCAGACCTGCACACTTTCCTTGGCCTCTCTTTTGGTGGGGTTCATTTCTTTCACTTTTTTGGCTAATTTTTATTCTTTTCACCCTTTGATTTTTCTTTTAGGGTATACCCTCTTTACATTTTTAAAATTTTTTGATTTTTTAAGAATATGGAAAACCTTTGCAACAATAAAAGGTATGAACATATTGCATAGCTCATCAAGTCAATCATGAAAAATGACACCTATTGGTATAGTAGTCTAACAGGTGGAGAGTCAAATTTTCGACCTGGTCGTAATCCTCAGGACGATTAGAAAAAAATTGATGAAGGGAAGGAAAAAACAAATTTCTATAAATCGAGAGTTATTTATTCCACTTAGACTTAATCATAAATATTATGAGACCACCTGCGATGAAGGGCATGATGAAGAATTTTTAGAGTCAAAATATCCACTTCTTCCTAATCCTAAGGATTATGCGACCAATACTGATGAAGGGGGGAATAAGAATCTCAAGAGTTAAAATATGCACTCCATCCTAATCCTAAGGATTATGCAAGCACCACTAATGAAGAGGGGAATGAATAATTTCCAAAATCAAACTATCCACTTTATTTTAGTACTAAGGATTATGTGAGCACCATTGATGGAGAGGTGAATGAAGAATTTCAAGAGTCAAAATATGAACTTTTTCCTAATCCTAAGGATTATATGAGCACCACTAATGAAGGGGGGGATGAGTTTCCAGAGTCAAAATTTCCACTTCATCCTAATGCTAAGGATTATAAGATCTCCACTAATGAAGGGGGGGGATGAAGAATTTTGAGAGTCAAAATTTCCACTTCATCTTAATCCTAAGGATTATGAGAGAACCACTAATGCAGGGGGTGATGAATAATTTCCCATAAATAGAGATTCAAAATGTCCACTTATTCGTAATACTAAGGATTATGAGAGGACCAGTGAGGAAGGGGAGGGGCAGGATGATGAATTTATAGTGACTAGAGATTCAAAGATTCCACTTAGGCCTAATCCTAAGGATCATGTGAGAGCCACTGAGGAAGGTTAGGATGAAGATTTTCTTGCAAATGATAATTTTAGAGGCATAGATAAGAATAAGGCATTTTTCTATGTGAGTATTTCAAAGGCACTCTTGGTGATGTAGAATTGAATCCTCCAAGGGAATATTTCGAAAGCATGGATCAATATGGTGAATAATTTCATCTAAGTCAGGGTTTTAAAATCACAGATGATTCTTGTGAAATTTTTTCTTCAAATGGGGATGGTAATGAATATTTTCCAAGAAATGATACTGATGAATTTCTTAACTATGTTCAAAATGATGATAGTGGGGATACTCCTAATGGTGATGAAATTGATTCTACAAAGGATAATAGAATGGTGATGTTATTTCAAGCAAATACTGTAACTAGGAGTAGGATTAAACCTTTTCATATCAATCCAAAATATTCCAGTTATACAAGGGTTAGGACAACATATCTCACAAGTAGAATTTATGTTGTTCATCTGATTTCAAGGGAATGTTGTCGAAAGGATTGCCTGAAACATATGGATTTCAAGTATTCTTTGGAGAAAAGGAAAATATATTTTTCAATGAATAAAAGCATGCAAAATTCATACTTGGTGTGTTGCATGCAATCCACACTAGCAAGTTATGATTATCATATTGCGAATGTATTACTCTACAAAAAAGATTTCAAAATTTTGCATTCAATTGGTAATTTCGGTTTGTTAAGAATCCAAGATAGACTGGAAAAGGATCCCACATATTATTTAGAAGTACGTTATAAATGGGAGGTTGTGCCATTACAAAATAATGCTATGTTATGGATGAAAGACTTATTTTCAAAGAATGGAGAGTATATTCGAGATAAAGACACAATACATATTCCAAATAATTTCTCGAGACAATAAATGTACAAATTATACAAATAATATGCAAAAGGTGTTGAAGGAGTTGGTAATTTTATTACATATTCATGTTTTACAAGGGTACGGAAGAACGAATTCAACAATTTTTGTCTTCCTAAGAAGACAAGGATGGGGTTTCGCAGTACATGTGCTTCTTTTAAATAAAAAAGAGATCAATGTGAAGGGGAAAAAAGAGGTATGTGACCATAACATTATTTTTAAAATTGGATAGTCATGAACTATGAAAATATATTTATTCATATGTTTATTTTATTTTATGTGTATATTTTGTTGCCAAAGTAGTTCAAGAACATCACAATTAGAAAACAAATGAAAGAAAAAAATTATATAAATATCGAATGAAGTGTTATGACAATCCAAATAAATATTTGGGTTTGTTAGTTGATGATATGGACCAAAAGAAAACACTTCTCCCGTATTTTGTCCGTACACCAAAAAAATTAGAGGAGGATAGTTTCACTTGGTTGGTTGTATGGTCTTTAAGGAGAATATGTTACCGAGGATTTACTTCACAACTCCAAATATTGATAATGATGCAAATATGACCATAACTATCATTCATGATGTTGTTAGTCATTGCTCTAGTATTCTTCCTGAAGTTTTGTATGTACAATTAGACAACACAAGTTGTGAAAAGAAAATCATGTTCTTTTTGGGTATCTAAATGTGTTTTTTGAATTAGGAATTTTTAAAAATATAAAGGTTTGTTTCCTTCTTGTTTGGAATACTCATGACCACATTGATCAAATGTTAAATCATATTTTAGTAACATTGAGGAGGAAATGTGTTGGGAGTCTGCCATCATTAATTTAATGTATTACGAAATCATACATTCAAGAGCCTATTTTTCATGTGTTGGAAGAAACTATTGGCTTGTGAAGGTTTATTATGGGATCGCATGGTGAGGAAAATTTCATTGACCAACCTAATTAAATTAGCTTCCAACATCAGTTTCATATCAAAAAAATTGGTGGGATAACACTTATATGGGGCAGGAAGTAATCAACTACTGCAAAATGGGGGCCATCATCAGGTTTATAAATTTTTAATTTCATTCCAGAGAATCCAACAATAAGTCAGTTGCTAAACTCCATAATGCACGAAGGCATAAGGGAGATATAAATTATTATGAATTTCTAGAGGAAATTAAAAGATGTATTAGAGATACATATGTGTGCTTTTATGTTGCTGATTGAGTTTGGTGGGAGTTGTTTTTCAATAATCAAAGTGATATGATTTCAAGATCAATAAACGAGGATATGCTTTTGAAGACTCCATTTTTTTGGCCACAAAATATGCCAAATGAACATGAGGAAACACACATTGTTGAACAATAACAGTCTAAAAGTATTATTAATTCTCCACAAGTAGATGAAAGATAAATATATATTGGTTCTAGAATATCACGTGTACAATGTGAAGCCATGGAAGACCTTTAGAGGGGTTCTGTGGAGGATGTTAAGGAGGGTTGCATGATAGCAGTGCTAGAAAATGAAGATCCACTTGGCTATCCATTCTGGGTTTCCAAGGTTATAAAGGTCATTAAAAAAAATGAATATATTACAGTTGTTGAAGTACATTGGTATGCCACAAGTACCCACCCATTCAATGGTGTGTACAAGCCAGCGATGGTAGTTGAAAAGAAAATAGACACAGAAAAAAAGAAGGGGCAAAAATATAAATCGCCGCCACACATATGTCTTAAAATTGGAATATTTTGACAGACTTGTGTATGACTTCAATTTGACAAAGAAAGAGATTCTTCTCTTGAAGACCATAAATATTTTGAAGAAATTGCTACCAGAACAAATAGTGTTGAGATGGAATCTATTGAATGTAGTTGTAGATATAGAAGACTTTTTAAATCCAAAATGGTGGGCATGCATGTTGACTCAGATGCAACACTAGTTGATGAAAGAGAAGAATATGGATCATCTTCATCTGCATGCAGCCATTCATTTGAAGATGTAGGTTATGATGGTGTGCCAAAACCTATGACTAATTTTGAAAAAAATTCTAAGAAATTTTGACTTTCATACGATCATACATGGATTTATGAGTCATTTCTATGTTTTTTTTATTATATGTTGTAAATATGAGGAATTCATTTCTTTAGAATATCCACAGTGCAACAACAAATTATAAAAATAATTTATGTTATATTCAATCCACCAAAGTTGATATTTTTATTAAAATTCGGAAAAATATTAGAAATTAATGTTGAATTTTTATATTATGTATTCATATTTCCATGATATTATTTATTCTTAACATTTGGCATAACATACTTTTAAAAATTTTAAATTTTTTATGCCTCATTAAAACCGGACACTTCGTTTTGATGGTTGATTTTTAGGTTTTGGTTGTAATTAGATAAGTTGTCTTAGGCTAAGATTTGAAAAGATATATATTTTTATCCTTTAAAATAAAAATTACTCTTCGAATAATAAACCTTTCATTTACTTGTTCATTTTAAAAAAAAAAATTAGTCATATAGTTTTTCCATAATTTCATGGTTCAAATATGCTAAAAACATTAAAAACGTAATATTTAAAACTCATCAAACTAGTATGGTTTTTCTGCACTACGATATTTTATCTTTAATGTTATTGTTGAAAACAATTACAATTTTAGGGTTTTTTGGAGTCAAGAGATTTTATCTTGAATGAGATATAAGAATTTTAGATATAAGGAGTCAAAATTCTTGGTAATTATAACGCATTCAGACATGATATTTTTATCTTTAACATCATGTATCACAATTTTTAGAATTTTACGATTTTTCAATGTCCTAATATTATATCTTTAACTTCATTGTTAAAAAGTGTCAAAATTGTGACATGGTTTTTTTTTGTTATTCCACCATCAACACTTTTTGTTTCAGTGGTGCTTTTACAATCCTTTTTCCAAGAAAAAAAATTGGTTTTTAGCATAATTGAAAAAAATGTTGAAATTTGACCCTAAAAAAAATGCGTTCTAAAATACAAAGTTTTCGTTTTGGGGGTGTTTTTTCATGTTTTTTGAGTTTGTTTTGGCTAGAGTTTTTGTTTTGAGGTAATAGTTCTTGTTTGATAAGCAACTGTGTTGCACCTTAACCAAAACTGAAGACATACCCAGATATGCTCTTCTTGTCATGAATATTACCTCCAAATTCATTATCTGTATATCCAGTTAGTTTAAAATAATTTCCTGTTCCAACAATATATCCTAAAATCATTTTTCCAACTAGCCAATGGGTATTCTTTGGAGATTCCATGAACCTGGAAATTAAAATTACATCAAACATTATATTAGGCCTTGTTTTAGTCAAATACATAAGGCTTCCAACCAATTTGTTATACAAGATTGGATCAATATCTGAACCTTCATCATTCTTACTCATTTTTGTACTAATTGCAGTTTGGGTTACGATTGGCTTACATTTTTTCATCCTGAACCTTTTGAATATATCCTTTGCATATGTAGATTGAAAAATGACAATATCATCCTCAGATTGAGTTACTTCAATGCCAAGAAAATATTTCATTAAGCCTAAATCATTCATATCAAATTTTGTTTTCATGTTTGTCTTAAGATAATCTGTTAAGAGATATCCAGTGAAAATAAAATTGTCAGCATATAAACACACAATCAAAATTTTACCTTCCTCGTTTACTTTTTTATACATTTTTTATTCACTTGGAATCCTGATGAATCCATTGTTATTCAGATATTCTTCAAATCTACTATACCATTCTTTGGGTGCTTGTTTCAATATATATAATGTTTTCTTTAATTTGTAAACTTTATCTTCTTGACCATCAATTTCATATCCATGAGGTTGTTTCACATAAACCTCTTCTTCAAAAATACTGTTTAAAAATGTAGACTTAACATCCATCTAATATATTTTCCATTTATTTTGTGCAACAATAGCTAATACCATTCTTATTCTGTCAAGTCTACCTACAGGTGCAAAACATTCATTATAATTAATATCATGTTATTGAGTGAACCCCGGAGCAACAAGTATTGCTTTATGATTTTCAATTTCACCTTCACCATTAACTTTAGTTTTGTAAATCCATTTAACACCTATAGTATTTTTACCTTCAGGAAAATCTAAAAGTTCCCAAGTATTATTTCTTTCTATAGCATAAATTTCTTCATCCATGGCTTTTATCCAATCTTTTTCTTTCACAACTTCATCAAAATTTACTGGATTGTATACAAGTAATGCAAAATTTGAAACATGATCTATTTCATCATTTTTCTCATACAATTCCTTTAAAATTATAGTTTTTTGGCCTTTAATTATATTCTTTAATGTAGCTATTGTAGGATTATATTCATTTCTTACCTCTGAACTTGTTCTTTGTTGTCCGCCATAACTTGATGGTTCCCCATATTCTTGATTTCTCAGTGTTTTGAATTGTAATGGACTGACTCTTGGGGATTGGCTTGCTCAAGTGATTGGAACAAGTGTATATGGAATCAACTATCCACCTTGTACTTCTTTCTCATCTCCATTATCATCTCCATGATATAATAAAACTCCCTCTAGAATAGATTTATTTATGCTTCCACGCAAAATTTCTTCTTCCATGAATTCAACATCTCTACTGGAAATATATTTCTTGGTGATGGCATTATAAAGTCTATATATTGTAGATTCTTCATTGTATCTAATAAAGATACATTTCTCGATTCTATCTTATAACATATTTCTCAATTATTTAGGAACATGTGAATAGGGAACACATCAAAAAATTCTTAAATGATATATATGACAACTCTTACCATTCCATGCTTCTTTGGGAAGTCAGTCCTTCACGCTCTTAGTTGGAATTCTGTTAAGGTTATAAACAATGCAAGCTACTTCTTCTCCCCAATATTTATTTGGTAGATTCTTTTACTTCAACTTACTTAGAACCATATCCATAATAGTTCTATTTTTCCTTGGAGCTAATCCATTTTTCTATGGAGTATAACATGCAACAAATTTCCTCTTGATTCCATGCAATTGACAAAACTTAATGAAATTTGTTATCATATATTCACCATATCTATCTGATATCAAAATTTTAATGTGATTTTCACTTTCCTTTTCAACCATAGCTTTAAATATTGTAAATACAGAAAATGCTTCAGAATTCTGTGTCAGAAGACAAACACATGTATTTTGACTATAGTCATCCATAAAAGTTAAAAAGTAAACATTACCAACCAAAGAAGGTGTTTACATTGGTCCAAAAAATATGTATGAACAATCTCCAAAGGAGCTTTCGCTCTATACGAAACTCCATATATAAATTTTTGTCTATGATTCTTTTCATGTACACAATTTTCACACGAGCTCGTTGGTTGTTGAATATTGGGTAACCCTTTAACCATTTGTTTCTTCTGCAAGAAAATCTAGACCACCAAAATATAAATAACCATATCTTAAATTCCATAACCACGATTTAGTGAATTTTTTTTTTTATAAGCATTCATGGAGGGATACAATTAATTTCTCATTATAAGTGGAAATATACTATTCTTTTTCATTTCTACTCTTGCTATCAATTTCTTTCTTGGATATTTGTCAATGATAGTACACACATTATTCTTGAAGAACTGTCTATACTTGTTTCTTTATGACTTGTCCTATTCTCAACAAAGTGTATTTTAAGCTAGGTACATAATACACATAATCAATTGTTCTTCTCTCACCATTTCTAGTATAAACACCATTCAATGTTTCACCTTTAACGCATACCTTATCATCGTTACCCAGTTTGACTTCAGACTAAATACAAGTGTCTAGATTGGAAAATAAATCTTTGTTTCCCATCATGTGATTACTGTAGCTTCTATATAAAAACCAAAATATTTTAGTTAGATCACAAGTCAAAAACACTAGCTTCTGATTACCTTCAAATTATTCTGAGATGTGTGCATATTTCTTACCAACATGTGTTAACCTCTTCAAACACTTAGTAGAAAAATGGCCATATATTTTGCAATAATAAAATTGAACTTTAGAAATATCATACGTTTGATTTAATTGATGCTAGGTTATATTGTTACTACCCCTTAAATTAGAAGGTTGCTGATGAGATTTCTCTTCATGATCATAACTATCTCACAGATGTCTTTGATAAGCTACTCTTACACCTCTTCCTCTATTACTCAATCTTCCTCTGCCTCTTTCTTTATTAAATTACAACTCAGTTTTGAAGGAATTCTCCAACATGATATTAGCATATCTTGGCATCTTAGATTCATATGCAATCAACGAACCAACCAAATATCCAATTTTCCTTTGACTCGTGTCCTTGCAATCTTATATGGATACAATAACTACTTCAAATTTCTTTGGAAAACTTTGAAGGACTTTCTTGATCACTCTCTTGTTTGAGAGGTCTTCTCCATACTGTCTCAATTTATTAACCACACTCATGACTTGAGTCATAAAATCATCCACAATTTCACTTTCTTTCATTTTCAAATTCTCGAAATATATTCTCAAATTCTACAACTTGACCTTATTTACTTTCGCTACACCCTCATAACAAGATTTAAGAGTGTCCCATGCATTCTTCGAATATTACACATTTGAGACTTTTGAAACTATCATGTCATCTAAGCCTTGTTGAATAAGTCCAAGAGCTTTATTTTCCTTCTTGTAATACTCTCCTCCCACATCTACCCAGGTAACCGACCAACTGGAGTAAACATGCGACAAGAGGCTACTAATATGGGATTCAAACTCCTAGATGACCTTAAGGAAGTGGAACTGATGAAAACAAGACAAACACAACTTACAAAACATAAAAAACATTATCAAGAGGAAACTCAATCTTCCAGGCCCCTGAAGCTTGAGGGAGACCGAATTTTTGAACAACAAGAGTCTTAGCCATGGGAATTTGAAGGTAAGGTAGCGGCTAAATGCCTATAGATGCGGGCATGCCAAGGAAAGGTAGAAGTCAAAGCCTGGTGTTACACTAAAATTTGTCACCATGACAGCCAATTTGGATATCTCGCCATTTGATGGTGTGTATCAAGTGAATCCCCTGTGAAGCTTAAAGTAAAATAACACCAAGGACAAAAGGAATTTTTGTTTTCACTGCTTAAAACCATTTTTGAGCACCTCTGCAGTTTTTCTAAACACAAACTGCACATATCTGCACTGTTTCTTCACTAAAAAGTGTGCAGGTCCGTTCACGCACGTAAAAATAAAAAGTAATTTCTAGAAGCTTTGGTTGAGGAATCTTATCCAAATTAGAAACCTCGAACCGATACATACCTACGTTTTATCCCTTGGTATATGGAACTAAACTCATTTTCTTAAGGATCATATCCCTTGAGAAGTGGAACTAGAAACCTCCTCATCCTCCCTATAGATTTATCATAGGAATAAAGGAATGAGGGAAACTTTGAGACTTTTGGGATTAGAATTTGTAAGCTCATGCTTCTGGTTTTGGGTTTGAAGAGCTTGTCCTCAAGGGAAGGAAAGGAGACCATTGGAAGAGGCTTACAACATAAGGCTTGGGTTGTAAGATTGCTCTTTTTTATTCTTGATAATACATATGGATATCTTTTACTCATTGTCTTGTTTCTGAATTCATTGAAATGATTTCAATACGAAGTCTCTTTCATCACTAACTTTAACTGGTATTTATGATTATTATATACTATACGTGCTTTGATCCTTTGCATTTTTTGTGATTGCAAGTTCTTCTCAACATTGAAGGATTGCTTTGAAGCGAAAGGAAAAATGCTACATCAGACATATGGATTGAAAGGCAGCAGCATAACCTCCTCATTTCTAGGTTACAATAATCTAAAATCATAATATTTTAGAGAAAGAGGTATTCAAATGGTTTTTGGTTTCTCGTTATCTGTTGGGATACTAGGGAGTCTGCTCTTGTCCGAAAGAGGAATTAATCCTCAAAACACCTAGTTTGGTCAGTTTTGTGCTTACAACTCTCGAATTTGTGCCACCTTTTTAGCCCCAGCTCCTAGGTCACTTCCAAGAACTTCATGAGACTATAGGGGATGATGAATAACACTAAAAAAAAGGTACAAAATTAATCACATGATCAATAAATCGCTTTTACCCCTCCTATCCATGACATGCATTTCGTGAAACATGTGACAAATATTGCACCTACAAGTGTACACAACAGAATTAGACATAAAGGTCTATTAATTATTTGAGAATCACTAAGAAGCATTTCTCCCCTACATCCTAAGCTACAATACAAACTATTTGACGATAGATACATTGTGTATTCATTTACAAGTAAAAACATGGATAGATCCATACATTATCATTAATCAAATACATGCTTATAACCAACACAATAACAACATAAATACAATGGATATAACATCAATAAAATCCATACATAATCTAGTACATTTTCATACCAAATACCAAAGGAATGAGCTCTTCATTATTGAATTTAAAAACCAACTGGAGATGGGACTTTCATATTCCACTAGACCATAGATTGGCTGAGCCAAGTCTCACTTCGATCAATCACCCTTGTGCCATATTCCAAGAAAGAATGTGGGATATTGTCAAATGCATCAATAATAATAAATGCAGGGCTTCGAAATGCCAAACTACCTCAACCCGCAACTAGTGATTCCACTTCAAGGTCTGACATCACAACCATCTTGGATTGGGCTCTATCCAATCTTATTTGCGGCTCGAGCGTGTTTGTTTCAGCAAAGGCTCTAAGACTAGTATCTCAACCCCAGTAGTTTCATGGCTTAAGAGAATTTGTCCAACCAAGGCCCTAGGACTAGTAACTCAACCCACCTAACTAGGGCTCTGGAGCGTTTGTCCAACCAAGGCTACAGGACTAGTAACTCAACCCAACAGTTGTTTGCCATTATCCAGAGCATTTGTCCAACCAAGGCTCCAGGAACTAATAACTAAACTCAACAGCTAAAGGAATCATGAGAACCAACTTGAAAAAATAAATGGAATAAACTCACAATGCCATGGCTATCCAAGAAATGGAAAGGCTAGGCAAATCCACATGCATACACCATGCATGCCAAAACTAGTGAGGAAAACATACTTGCAACTTGGTACCTGCAATCAGAACTTGTTGTAGATGTTGATCATGATGTCCTCTTGTGGTTTCCTATTGTTATTTTTCCTTCTTGCTCCAAATCCCCAAGTATTCCACACTCTCCGAGAGCACTCCGAGAAAAATCTAAGTATCCAAGAGTATGAGAGAGAGACGAAGAATAATGAAAGCTCTAAAAATGCACAGAACAAAATCTTACCAACCGATCCTCAAAATCCTTTTTATTAATGACGACTCTAATTTCTTTAAATTTCCTTTATTTTCCTTCAATTTCTTACACACATGCAATCTGTGACCTTTCACCTTCCTTTCCTCTTAGTTACAAGTATTTTCATAAATAAAATGACAATTAATGCCTCGTGCCTTTCCAATTCCTTTCTCATTGGGTTTGCCAATTTCCTTAGCCATAATAACTGACCGAAATGAACACCTGCTAGGATGTTTGGCCCGACATTCATCTTGGAATACATGTCCCATCATCGTGGCCTTATATATTTTTTACATGGATTTTTACCAGGGTTGTTACACTTCTTTCTATTATCTCTCAACAACGTTCATTCAACACTTGTAAGAGCCATCTATGTTGTCTCATTAGTAGGATCTAGATACCCATCATCCAGATACCCATCAGTAATAAATCCTCAAAAATAGTGAAAAAACAACAATATTCTCGTTCAAATAAACTAGGAATCATAACTTTTATCACTTAAAATAGAAAATCACTAAGTATTGATATTTAAAGATGTTTTTTTTAACTAAAATGTTATATATATATATATATATATATATATATATATATATATATATATATATATATATATTCATTTCTTTCAAATTAAACTATACAAAATGATGGAGAAACAAATGGCTTTAATAGTAAGTCAAATACTCTTCAACATAATTTTTGAATAAATTTTAGAACAATAAAGAAATTTCGCTTTTCTTCTACACGGAATATGGAGAAACAAATAGCTTTAATACTAAGTCAAATACCCTTCAACATAATTTTTGAATAAATTTTAGAAAAATAAAGAAATTTAGCTTTTCTTCTACACGGAATATATATAGATGCAGGTTAGGCATAAAGCGTTTCATTCTCACGGCTGACTCCTCGAATTGGATTGGTTGACGGAGCAGAGTGAACTATAGCATATCATAGTAACGGAAGACTGAACTATGACTCTTCGTAGCTCGAGTGATTGACGGGTCCTACCTTTATAGAGAAGTAGAGGGAAAGGTCTATAGGTAGCTCTGGCTAGCTCGAGTGAGTGCCATGGTTGCAGCAAATCACGCTATTGATCCATCACCACAATCGTGTATATAAAAAAAACCGTAACATCGACTCGCCAAATTACATAATTCTGCTTTAAATGGAAACGTTAAAGCATACCAATAGCATAGAATACACGTACACGGTTTCAGTGCAACTATTTGCAGCGTTAAAGAGCTCCAACTTCACAACTTTCACCGTCCAATACAAAAAAACCGTAACATCGACTCGCCAAATTACATAATTCTGCTTTAAATGGAAACGTTAAAGCATACCAATAGCATAGAATACACGTACACGGTTTCAGTGCAACAATTTGCAGCGTTAAAGAGCTCCAACTTCACAACTTTCACCGTCCAATACAATTCCGGTTTCAGCAGCATTAAAAAGCTCCAACTTCACGGCTTTGACAATCCAATACAAATCTGAAGATGGGAAGTCAATGAGCCACAACATAGCGTTGACTTAATCCTAACTATGGCGCCATGACACTCTGCAACAATTTCTTAATAACACCAAGTGTTTCGGTCATAAACGCTCTTCACAAAAGCTATGTTTAACCTTACACAGCAATGGATTCCAACAAACTGCAAACTGACTCCGATACCAGACGAAAGAAACAATAGAAGACCAGAGCCCAGCTACCGCTGCTCAATTAAACAAATATATCTCAAACAGAGAGTGTTACGTCGGAATATTTCTGAGCATCTATATTTTTGTTAAAATATGAGTTGGTTACATTCACTAAAATATAAAATTTTCGAGACGGTGTTGCCCCTTCTATTCTGAATAAGTTAACACGTTGTGCGGTGGTGCCTCTTCCTCTTCGAGGCTGGACACGTCATGGTTGTGAGGTGGTGTAAGGCAAAGCTTATTTATCAGTCCATCCGCCCATTAATGCGCCGAGGGATGGAATCCCCACCGTCAGATTAAAGCAGTGCATCATCCTACGGTGGCAATTTCATCCCTCAGCGCATTAATGGGCCGATGGACTGATAAATAAGCTTTGCCAGGGCGGGGCAAAGCTTATTTATCAGATTAAAGCAGTGCATCATCCTACGGTGGCGATTTCATCCCTCAGCGCATTAATGGGCCGATGGACTGATAAATAAGCTTTGCCAGGGCGAGCCGGCTGCCCCCATCAGTCCATCACGCCGATGTGCGCCGGTGGAATCCGTCAGGTCAAAAACGGTGTCATCCTACGGTGGCGATTTCATCCCTCAGCGCATTAATGGGCCGATGGACTGATAAATAAGCTTTGCCAGGGCGGGGCAAAGGGGCGGCCATGGCAGAACACGACGTACAATTGAAATAATTATTCTTATATGGCCGCCATACAACAGGTTGTCTCTCAAATCAAACTGATGTTTCACTTTCTTTTGCGTTTGAATGGCAAAAAAAATAACAATAAAAATTGATAAATTGAAGACTACGAGTGTAGTTAAGTTGAGTGGATTGGATTGGATTGATTGGTTCGTTATATATTTATAAGTGCAAAGGCTGCCAACAATCCAACGGAGAGAGAAAAAAATCTGGTATCAAACCAAAACCATTAAAATACGAGGTTGTCTACTCAGGTAGTGGAATAGTTTGGATGACAGTTTTTTGCTGGAATCTGGTCAACTAAAATTCAAAAAATCAGGTAGTTGGAGTGTTTGGAATTCATTTTTGATAATGAAAATAGATTCAGCACTATTAAAAACCTTTAGGGCACTCAAAATACTAAAATTTAACCACTAAACAAAATTCTGATAAAATCTTGGCCGAATTCTAAACCAAAACTATTTTATTTTTTATTTCGGGGGCACCTGATCGTTTTCTATGCTCCACATAACCAAAAAATCTCCCAATACATTGGACAAATATACCTGCAACGTGAGCCTTTAGAATTAACATGTTTGATCTATTTTGAAATCCACACCACACATCACCAAAATACGTGCAATTTAAGCCTATTGGTGAACATTTTATATACAGGCTTATGCCGCTCAAAGTATAATTTTATAAGTGATTAATTTCAATTGCAAAAGTTCATCGAGTACCAACCCCTTTCGATTATAATTTTTAAACTATAAATGGTTAATTTCAACTCTTAAGACTAAGAGATGAACAAGTATATCCATTTAAAATTGTGCAACTATTACATCATTGGCGAAGACTAAATGAAAAAAAGAACAACACTTTAATGACAACACGACATGACATAAGTTATTAAATTACAGTTATAAAGTTTTTCTGACATTAATAAAAATGGATAAACATCCACAACTAACGACGCTGGCATACAACATACGTGACCAACACAACTTTATTACATTAGCAAACAGTACTGCCTTCGATGGAGAGCAAAGAAAGAGCAAGCCTAGGATAATCCCATCACAAATATATTATGGTAATGGGGACGCCGAGAGAGAGGGGCGAATCCAAACACTATTGAGCAACATAGAATTCTATTGAAAAATATTTAATTTGACACAATAACGTCAATAGTAGCCACTGACTCTACGCTGATGCAAAGTGAAAACAAATACAAGCGACGGATAGAAAAAGCACCGAGCCAGTTTATGGAAAAACCAAACACTAACAAGCCCACGTGGAAGCCCATTTTTAAGACTAAGTTGCCATGATTGGAAATTAAGATGCATCGACTTTCGCCTGGTCGAAAAGAAGTTGAGCATGTTTCATTGTGCAGAGGTTTTGTAGCCACAATGGTTTATGCAATAGAGAGTGTGGATAAATATTTCTCCACACAATAAAAGCTTTCATTGTAATCTCCACAGGGTAAACCAAAGCCATCGACTGCATTCACCACATATTCTCCCATTCTGGCCCTGATCACAGTTTTTCATAAACATAATTGAATCAGTTTTAAATTTTGTTGTTCCTTCACTGAAATTCACTGAAATACATGGTGATTTATTGCAAAGAAATTGTTTGATTAGTTGATTAGACGTGTCTCTCTACTTTTATGATTCAAAGGAAGTGTTACGATATTTTATGAATCATAATAATTTTTCATTGTTGTCATTGCTGACGATTTCTTTTAATATTTATTTTTCTTAAACACTAAAGCATCTATGTTTGAATCAATACATGTATAAAACATCTTGTAAAAGAATTGCGTTACCATTTCAAAGTTTAAATCGATACATAAATAATATGTTTTATAGACAGTAGCCAGCCTTACTGCATATGGTCATAGATGTAGTGGAATGCTTATTTGTAATCAAATGGTTTCTCATCGATCACTGAAATATCAAAGTGAAAAAGACCAAAAATTATTCAATTACTTATCAGAGATACACAATTAGCACATCTAAATAGCGATAGTTGGGAGCATCTATAAGCCTAAATCCCTTAAGGCTGTAGTTCTTTCATTACACTTTGAAAGATCCCCTTGATAGGGGTGCCATGTGGCGAGGAGTGGGGTGCGACGTGGCGATGACACACAACCGCTAAATCTCCAATGAATATGACGCATGGTAACAGCGGAGGGTGGCTCCACTCACGGAGATTGATGATCGTATTTAAGTATTATGCCAAACAACAAGGCATGTTAGGAGGCATGTGAGAATGCTCTAGGGAAAGTGCCAGCACAGGATGTGGAGGTCCAATAATAACATTCCTTCTGTCAGGTTGTGGAGTAAGACATAAAATGGATCGTAGAGCAACATGAGGAAGTTAGGGGACCAGCCGCGAGTTTTTTCAACCTCGACGTGTTGTCTATGAGGGTATGTATTCAATTTTCTTCTTTGTATGTATTTGGTCCTCCAACCATGTTTGGCAATGTTGTTAATGAGGTCATTATGGAGTTCTATATTCTCGTTCTGGTTAATTTGCATTACTCTTCCCCTCTGCATTTTGCGTGCGGGGTCCTTGTTGACGCTCAGGGTAACCTCGTTCTTATAAATTTCTATTACTCTTCCTCTCGGCATTTTGAATGTGGGGGTCTGATGGACACTCCAGAAAATAAAACTATTGAGGAGGTGGTATTACAATGCCACGACCCTCATAATTTTAAAGCCTCTGTTAGTATTACATCTCCGCACTTTTTCGACTCTTATCTTTTTGCTGCCCCTGCATGGTTGTATTAGATTGATTTATATCCATTTGTAGCCCTTGTTTGTTAGATCAAAGAGATTGCATGTTGTAGTAATGAACTTGCACGGCCTTCTCTGACCCTAGACCATTTTTCTCTCGGCTTTCATCGACATCCTTCATATTTCTGGCCTCTGCACGGCTATGTAGGTAACCCTACCCAAATTTCGTATAATTACCTTTATAATGATCTTGATGGTAGTCACCATCTTTGGGAAATTGAACATATGGCCAATAATGGTGTCTCTGTGAGTAGTGGTGTGATAACAAATGGTTACATGGGTTCAGGTAGTATGGATGTCAGATTTTTGGTTAAAACCATTAGTCATGTCATTAAGATCACCAGATGCTTAATTCTCGGGCTGGTAGGGGATACTTTCTATTCTTTGGTCTAGGTTTGTAACGAAGTTGTTGTGACAAGTATGGGGGTTGTCTTCTTTGTAGTCGAGGTTATTCATGGGGTTCTCTCGAGTCCATTATCTAAATTCATGGTTTCGGTTAATATTGGAGGGGTTGGAATACTAATATTTGGAAAGTTGTGACGTGTCTGGATGTGATGGGGTCGCCAAACATTCAACCGAATATTTCTTCTGGTTGGGTTTTCAGGAATCTGTTGGCTCTGAGAAAACATAATACTCTTGTTAATATTGTTTGGAACTTTCATATTGCTATGTTGCGTACTATAGGTCTTCCTAGAAATTATCACCCGCATGTTGTTTCATGTTGGGGTAGTATCCCGGTGTGGAGCTGGGTGGACAAATATTTGCTAGAAAATCGATTTCTAAAGAAAATGGTTAAATATGAGTTAGGTAGGAAGGAAGGGAAAGCCAAGGGGAAGGCTAAAGTGGGTACAGTCAAATGAGGATGGAAGTTTGGAAATGAAATGATGGAGAACCTATTTTAGGTTTTCTCGAAAGGAACACCCACCCATGTCAAATCCTTAATTTCTGGGTGGGAACAAGATGTCAAGGTGAAAGGGGAAGAAGAACTAGTCAAGGAAGATATGGACCCAATTTTAATGGATCCTGGTAACACCCACAGTAGACTATCTCTATTTCAATAATAGATTCATATCTACTGCACCCTTAAATGTCTATTGGCGAAGGTCATTGTCACCGTTCAAGAGATTGGGGTGGGTAGAGGGGGCGGCAGGACGCGCAGGCAACCTCAATCCTAGCGAAAAGTTGCAGAGATATCTAGGAGATCCATTTACAGTAGCAACACTAGAACACCCATCTTAGATGTATTGATAGACAACTCCAAAATATGCATAAGGTTGACATGCCCGAGTCGAGTGTCAAAGACCCAACACCCATTGAGTCTTCTGAAGACTAAATTCTCTGAACTTCCACTTTTTTGCAATGAATACAGATAGCATTTACTTTTTCTATATGTTTATAGATGATAAAATAGTCAATGGACCTTTAAATATAGTAAGAGACCATTTTAAACTTTTTATGTTTTGGATGGCCTATAACTCTTTAAGATGGCCAAAAGAGACCTGGTTTCCTACAAGCAGGTTGAGGTCAGAAGTTGTATATTTTGATATAAACCGCATTTTCGTTTTATGGAATGAATAGAGAGGCACTACTAAGTTTACGAAAAAAATATGGGGTCGCCCCCTGATAAATAAAATTATTTACCACAAAACAATCGTGATATACGGGGACCATAAATGCACATGAATACCATAAGCAAATCATTATTGATGTCATCTCGGAAATTCTTGGATTATTTTCGAGGATTTAAGAATCCATTCAGGGGAAAGACTCTGTAGGTCCTCATACAAATTTCCTTTCCATTCCATGCACTGATAACATTTAGTATTTATAACTCCATAGAAATAAATGTGCATTGTAGAGTTGAACCAACAATAAAAAATTTGAGGAAGTGTTGAGTGTAGATTGTGGAGGTAGCTTTCATTATGTAGAATGTGAAGGTGTGGACTAAGCATGTGTAGAGGTCACGGATAATGATAGATTATGAAAATAAAGCATTCTCGAATAAAATAAAATAAAATTAGACTAGTAGAGGGAGGACTATGTCGCATTGTAGCTATTAATTTTGTTAAATACATAGCTGTATTAATGTTTTTTCTATATACAAACAAATTATTTTTAAGAAAATAAAATAAAATGGTTATTATCTATTAATATGATATGATGCAAAATTCAGGAGGTGTGATAACATCTATACATATTACACTTTCGTAATATGTTTTTGAAATATGTTAGGTAGTTCTCTTTGATATGAGGATGTGTTTTCAGTGACCCAATTTCTTGGTTTGTTGCCTTGTGAAGTTAATATTATGGAAAGTGCATTTCAACATTGTCTTTTGAAATATTTTATGTTAAAATGAACCATATCTTTGTAGCCAAGACATATCTATTAAAAAACCCAAGATGCCACATTTTTCTTTATTCAACACACCAACTTATTAATCATATGAGGCTTCCCATTTCAGCACATATCTCACTAACAATCTAAACATACAAAAGATACACAAGAAAATATTCGTCCACCCCTCTCGCATATTCTTGGAGCCTCCCATAGAGGAGTTAAACACAAATCTTCCAACTTTGATACATAGTTGAAAATATTTATGCATAGAAAAAATAGATTCAATTATTATACCCATGACAAACCCAAATACAATAAACCTATAACTGTTGTCATACCCAAGATACTCCACCTTGGAGATAGAGGTATCCAACATAATCCAACTTGGATATAGAGGTTAAGAGAATATCTCAACAATTTCCAACAAACCCCCAACAACTCTAAAGTAATAATTATTTTTAACATAGCATAGTTTGATTCCCCCAAAACTAACTTACATTTTCAACTATTCCCCATAATATTTGAATGTGAGACCTAGGGGGGGCACAAAAACACTACAAAAAACTAGTATACACCTCATAGCCATAAATACATTATCCTAAATAAATATTATACCTATATTGATTAACATAGATCTATCTCAACTATGAATTTATCATGTGTCAATAGGGATGAAATTCGTTAAGGTTCAAACCATTCCTCTTGTTTTTTTAATTTAAAATTTAAGGTTTACATGTCAAAGACATAGTGAATCCTGATGGATCCAAAGTTGGAATGGTCGAGAGAGAGAGAGAGAGAGAGAGAGAGAGAGAGAGAATCTTCACATAGAGATGCTACCCAATTTTGGTGTAGTGGAAGTGTGCAAGTTTAAAAAATTGAAGAATGATTGTGCATTTTTAGACATCTTAGTGCATTTGTTTTTTCTAGTTTCAACCTTTCCAAAATATCCATTTTGGGTTTTTGACAGGGATTAAGAACAGACAATTTTTTCTTAATTTTGTTTTTTATGTGTTCCTAAAAGAATAAAAAACAAGTTAATTTTCATCTATGCATAAAAAAATGGTTATGGGAAAGGGTGAGAGAGGTAAAGGGATAGGGAAAGGGTGAGGAGAGGGATATGAAGAGAGATATGGGTGAATGGAGGTGGGGGAGGGATATGAATAGAGGGGGGTGAGAGAGAGGGATGAATATATATATTGAGAGAGAGAGGGGGTGATATGGAAAGACACAGAGATGGATAAAAATAGATATGGAACAATGGAAGAGATAGGAAAAATCAGATAAATCATCTAGAGGGAGGGGGGATTAAACCAACAAAGAGGGAAAGGGGGTAAATAGAGAGTGTTATCACTGGAAAATCATACAAGCAAAAGATATTGGGAAATGTCCAGTAGAAGGTACAGATAAGGATTTCAAGGAAAGGAAGACATTACATGATCTGAAAAGTTTAACTTTTCCTAAGGTCAAGAAGGAAAATTTATCAAATAGTGCATAGAAAGCAGTCACCCCAAGCGATCCATGTGGCCTTTTCTTCGATAACAACGAATATCATCACAACTATCTCTCAGATACCTACACGGTCCTGAGTATGCGGAAAGTCACCATCTGGTGCCAATTGGCACACTTAAAGAAGAATATTCCCACACAAGCCAACCAATTACAATCTCCTTGGAGCCACCTTGAGGCCTTAATGAACAACATAAAGGAATCAACCTCCCACTCTTCTATCAACATCCATCTTGTACCAAGAGAGGGAGGAAAAATTTGAAACTTGTTTATAAAAGACTGCCATGGGAAGAGGAATGTGGTAACACATTGTTATGTTGGCCAAATTTCTTAAGAGAAAACTAGCATAGTGTTGTCCAAGAAGTAAGGCGTAGAAGGATTCAACTGTTGGTCACCCAACACCTCAATCCAAGAAAAGAAGTTCACCAAGTGTTTGTTATTATACCATCTGTCGAGGAGAGAGAGAGGCTTGTAAGAAGCTTAAAGGGAAGAGACCCCCTTGCCTTTAACATTAGAGCTCGATAGCTCTAAGGATTCATTGAAAGTGATTTAGCATCCTATTCTCTTATACCATCAGCAACTAATAAAGGGAGAGAGTTGTCCATTTCAATTATTATTATGTTTGACTTGATTGAGCTTGTTACTGTACATGAGTATTTTGTTTATTGTTTCTTCTTTAATGTATCATGCTATGTTATTTATTAGTTTACTACAAGTTATTTTATTGTACTAACAATCTAACAAACCAATTGACCTGTTACTTGCATGTAGGAAAGTAGGATCCCTATTAAGCACAATTAATTTCAACATCCCATGTGTTGAATACAGTACAACAATAATGGCGACTCCACTTCTTTATTTCTTTTAAGCTAGTGGTTGTTTATTGCAGGTCCTCTCTCCTACCCAAACTTGTTGCAAGATTACTCTTGCTTCCCCTCAACACTTTTTAGTCACCCTTAGTGAGAAATTTGGCTCAGAAAAGTCAAATTTTTCAGACATTGTAAATCTATGTGCATTCAACACAGGGAGACATGCAAACCTAGCACCTGTGTGAAAATAAGTTGCGCGATAGGAAGTGAGCTCATTTTCACTGCTTTTTCTCATTTTTTAGAAGTTGTAAGGTGTTGGAAACACATAATAAATTTGTGATCACTGTGTTTTGGTGTTTCATGACTGGTTAGGACACATTTTCCTAGAGTTCAGCTTAGCAAATCATTTTTTTTTTAATTTTGGTTTTTTATCATTGCAAATCACACATAGTTTAAGTAAGGGCAAGTAAGTGGTCGTCAATCCAAAAATTATACCTAAATAAAATATTTGCTGATAAAATATATCAAATGCATAGAATAATTAGTGGAAATGTAAGTGGCCCATAGATCCATACATCTTTAGCTAGTGTTTTTTTTTCAATTTTTTTTGCATTAATTTAGTTCAATTTTTTGAATTAGGATTCGGGACAAGATCAAAATATCGAAAATAAGGAAAGTAATATATGTCACCCTTGCACCTCTCAGTGAGCCTAGGTACACATATGAACACTTTCTTAAGTGATTTTTCCATATCCCTATAGTGCAAAACATATTCTAACTACGCAAAGTGTAAGCGGCCCACCATCCGCACATTGTTTATTTCTTTTTTTGTAAGGAACAATAACACATAGTGTAAATAGAGAAGGATTGTAAAGGATCACTAGATATCCATATCTTATAACACTTATGATTGTACACTCCAAATCACACATGAAGCATCAGTAAGCAATGGACCAAAAGGAACCCAGTGTGTTGGGACCTTTGTCCTATCCTTAGAGTTACTTCACCAAGGAACACCTTAAGAAAATTAAAACTCTCTAAAACTAACCACTAATTGAAATCACTAAATTCTCCCCACAGGGGAAACACAAGAAATTATATTTAAGGTTAGGACCATCTAGGGTAGGCATCCAATAAGCATCCATGGTCATTCTACATTTTGAAGCATAGATGTTGAATTTTTAGGCAGCTTAAAATTGATCTATCCACCCACGGAACAAAATTCCTGAGCATTACAAAGACCTATTTAAGAGGGGGTTAAACTTAGGCCTAGTACATGTGGTACTCTTTGGGGCTACCTAACCCATCTAGTGCTTAGTACTAGTAGCTGAATACCAAGAATCTCAAGACTCGAATGCTCACATGGGACTACGTTACTTTAGTGGCTGAATATAGGGCATCATTCCCTATAGGATACAATGAAGGCAACACTAGATGCTCATACATTTACCTTGTTGAAATTAAACAATAAAATTTTAGCACCCACGCTACTGTGGGACCAAGAGGTCCAAGCAGCACCTACACTAGTGTGGCACCACATGTCTTAGCACCACCTACAATGAGGTGGGCTAAATTTTGTGCATGCCTATTTTAGTTAGCCCTTAATTAATATGGACAATAAAATGTAATCTAATATCAAAATAACTTGTAATAGTTTAATGAATTTGATAAACCGATTTAGCACATGAATTTAGAGTTAGAGGTAGTTGGTGAGGCATGTAGAGTAATTCTAGTTGCAACAGAGTTTGAAGTGCAATGGTGAATTAGTTAATGCAAGTTGTAATCAGTTTAACTCAGTTAAGCGAGTTAGACTCAATTGTGCTAGTTGTAACTGTTAGATACACTAGTGAGAGATCAAGTGAATTAAATATTAATTAATTCACAATAAGTTATCTCACATGCTTGTGAGGATTTACTATTATCAGTTGCATGCATGTCAAAACTAGTGGAGACCTAGTTGAGATCTAGGTGAAGGGAAGCTAACTATCAGTTGTAGGATTGTTGGGTTGCACCCATGCAACCAAACACCCATTGGAGTGCCCATGATACTTGCACAGTCAAGGAAGGAAAAAATTCCTAAATAATAGGGATTGCATTCATCAGGGATTGCACAAGAAAGGCAGGATACCTAGAGGAAATAAATTGGCTAAGTATTGGTCAGTTTTATTTGAGACAGTGTGAAACAATTAGCTAAGTACAGGAGGGCTCTTGTGAGAAGAGTTATATGTAATTTTTTCATGATTCCATGCTGAATATACAATAGAATATAGTGGGGTTTTGAGCAACAAGCTTTCCCCGAGAAATTATCTGTGTTGTGGCTTGTTCGATACTTCTTTGCTTCATGTCATTGGCGATTGTGTTTTTAATTCTGCAACTGATTTGTAGAAGCGTTTCGATATTTAAGTTTGGTACATTGTTAGATCATATTTAATCAATGATATACATGCTTGTTGTATAATTTATACATGGCATCAGAGAAAAGGAAATCAGAAAAGTGAAGGAGAAGTTGAGTTTGTGAGTGCATAGAATTCGAATTTGCAGAAATAATTTCTTGGTGTTACAATTGATTCAGGATCGAAATAGCTTTCAATGGCTTGAGGTTGGAGTATGCACTTGAGGGCAACTCAAACTATATTGCTTGGAAGGACAGGATGGAGGCATTAATCAAATACAATGGCTTGAAGGAATTCATTGACAATGATGTTCCTAAACCCGTTGTTACAGATGCTGGAAAACTTGATGCATGGTAAAAGAAAGTGGAAAAGGCGAGTAGGATCCTACTGGAGGGAATATGAGACCACATTGTCTCAAGCCTCCATGGGAAAGCCACACCATTTGAAATGTGGAAGGATTTGATGGATCTATTTCAAAGTAGTAGTGACCATAGGAAATTGGAACTCAAAGATAAACTCGGGAAGACTGAAATGGAGAAAGGCAAATGGGGATTGTTAATAATATTAAGATGAAGATTAAGATTAAGTTTGTCCAATGTGAGGATCAAATGGGGATTTTTGGCATAAATCCTTTTTATGATGATTTGCTGATTTTGTGATCCAGGTGGATATTGGTGGCCACCCACCTATTCCACTTGGAGCCCTACCATTGTCTCTTTTAGTTTTCTAGTTTCCTTAATTATAGCATAATTTACTATTTTTAGCAGTTTTTGGGGTTCTTGACTTTCACAGCTATTTTCAGGCCCTAAGCAACATTTTTCGGACATAAAACCACTATCCAATATGAATCCATTCCAAAGTATACATTAATGGTTACCAGATGTAGTCCTCGGATAGATATTTCTAACGATGTATAATGTGTGTCAAATGGAGATAGTATGCCAACGTTACGACCTCGGGAAATTGATGTACCGATTTACCCCAACGGTGCCCATATTATGGCGTTTCATTTCCTAGGGTTAGGCTCTTACATGTTTAGGGTTTTCTATTGTTTCTAAATAATATATAAGCCTTCCAACCTCATTGTATCATAGATTTCATAGGCCTATAGCCACCACATCTCTTCTTAGAGATAAGCCATTGCAAAGATCTAGAAGGAGGAACCGGAAGATCAAAAGGAGGAGGATTCTCTCTTCCACTCTCAGATGTGGGTAAAGGGTTCCCTGCTATAGTTCATTGTTGATAGTGGGAGTCAAAAGAACCTCATTTTGGCATAGGTCATGAAGCGTTTAGGTTTGGAAATCACAATACACCCACATATGTACATAATCGGGTGAATTCACTAAGGACAAGATCTTCGTGTTAGCCAAAAGTGTCGCCTTCCCTATAGCATCAAGCCCCTATCATATGAGGTATTATGCAAAATTTCTGTGCTTGATGTTTGTGATGTATTATTAGGTGAACCATACTTGTGGAAGAGACATGTTGTGTATGAGTCCTAGCCTCATGCTTTTATTGTTACTTTGGGTGATCAGTTGTACAGGATAACCGAGGTACCACCTCCTATGCCTATCTCTTTGGTTACTGCAAAATAGTGAAGTAAGCTCATTTCCAAAACAGGGAAATTTGCTTTCCTGGTGATTTGCCTTGAGGGAAAGAAGAATACCATGGCCACGACCTCCAGATGGGGCTCCTCCACAAGAGAACAAAAAATGGACAAGGCCATGGAGGAGTACGGGGACATATTCACCTCACCCACAGGGGTGCCTCTGCACTATCAAGTTAAGCATCCCATCGATCTGATCCAAGGTGTGCCACTACCCAATGGACCGATCTATCGATGCTATGTTATGTAGAATGATGAAATCAAGAGGCAGATTTAGGAGCTACTATAGAAAGGTCACATTTGACTGAGTTCATCACCGTGTGGGAGCCCAATCATGTTGGTGCAGAATAAGGATGGGACTTCAAGACTCTGTATTGACTATTAGGTGTTGAACAAGTTCACTTTCTAGAATAGGTGCCCTATCCCACAGATTGATGACCTTCTAGATCAGCTCAAAGGGGCGAAATATTTTAGCAATATTGACTTGAAGTCTGGGTGTCACCAGGTACTGATCGAACCCTCCGATGTGTGGAAGACTGCCTTTAAAGCCAAGGAGGACATTTTTTAGTGGTTTTTAATGCCTTTTAGGTTGACGAATGCTCCTACAACATTCATGAGGCTGATGGATGACATATTGCACCCATTCACCAACTAATTTGTAGTATTTTTCCTAGATTACATACTGATCTTTAGTTGGGCTTGGGAAGAGCACCTCCACCAGATCCGACAGGTCCTGCAAACACTACAACAACATAAGTTGTGTGCTAATTTGGAGAAGTGCACATTTCACATGAACTAGGTTCAATATCTGGGATACATTATTGATGAACGTGGGGTGCATGTGGATCCAACCAAGATCCAAGTAATTTGGGATTGGCTGACCCCAACCATTCTAACAAGCTTCACATCTTTCTGGGTGTTGCTAATTTCTATTGTAGGTTCATCTTTAGATTCTATCATATCACTTCTCCCTTGAGTCATGTCACCAAGGGAGGAGTGAAAGAAAATTATTTTGGCCGGAATCTCAACCAAAGGCGTTTGTAGAATTAATACATCACCTCTACTCTGCCCTAGTGCTCACTTTACCAGACTTGCACCAGCCATTTGAGATCAAGACAGATGCCCCTGACTATGATATTGGGGCAGTTCTTACTCAACAGGGGCATCTAGTGGCATATCATAGTGAGACACTTTCCGACACAGTTCGCAAGTATCCCACTTATGAAAAAGAAATGTATTCCATTGTGTAGGCATGCCTCTAATGGAAGCATTACATTTTGTGGAAGGAAACGTTCATCCACACAGACCACCGACCCCTACAGTTCATACATAAACAAGGGATGTTGTAGAATGATCGATATTAGAAGTGGTCCACATATCTGCAACAAATTCATTTGAACTCAAGTATAAGAAGGGAAACACTAATAATGTTGCAGACTGCCTTAGCCAACCATTGATCATGGCGCTAACCACCTTTTTCAACTCTTGTGGGCACAAGACTTCAAATTGGATGCTTCTCTACAAGAGAAATCTAGAATTTAGCCACACATAGAAGACACTCTTGGAGGGTACACAACTTCCAAAATTTCACCTCGAGGATGCAATGCTATGTAACCTGTGATACCTTTGTGTTCCTTCAAGAGAGCATGCCAAGATGATTTGGGAAGAAAACTACAGTCAAGTCACTAGGCATTTCGGGGCCGAGAAAACAGTGGCAGTACTGTAGAATTATTTCTATTGGTTGAACCTTCGACATGATGTTGGGAAGTAAATCAGATCCTGCACTACATACTCCATTGCCAAACCAACCATCCAGAAGCAACACCTCTATACTCTGCTATCTACCCTAGTGGACCTTGGGAATCCATATCCATGGATTACATGTTAAGGATTACTTCTACTGAGCATGAAAATGACTTCGTTTTCATGGTTGTAGAAAAATTCTCAAATATGGACATTATGTTGGCCTACAAGAAGAATATCACAGCAGAAGCCACTGCTAAAATCTTCTTTGAACAAGTGTGGGTGCACTTTGGGATCCCACAGTCTATCATCTTAGATTGGGATAGTAGGTTCCTCAGAAAATTTTGGTCCAGCCTCGGGTCCATGCTGGAAACGAAGCTCACCAAGTCCATAGCTTTCCATCCACAAACTGATTGCTAGATAGAGGTCGTCAACAAGATGATTTTACACATTCTGGACATATATAATTAAAAGCATACATGCATATGGGATGAAAGCCTTCCCTAGGTACAACACAACTATAACTGGGCTCTTGATCCAGATTTATGCAGGAACGCAACAGAATAAACATATAACTGTAAATAAAAATATGAAGCGGAAAAATCACTTCGTTTCATTAATATCAAAGAACTAAAATTTTCTTACAGACATAATGGAAATAAACTAGCTAGGGCGCTGGTAGCTATCTCTAAGAAGAGATGTGGTAGCTATAGGCCTCTGAACTTAGTTACAATGAGGCTCGAGGGCCTATTTATTATTTATAAACGATGGAAAACCCTAAACATCCAAACCCTAACCCTAGGAGATGAAATTCCAAAAATATGGGCCCCGTTTGGGTAAATTGGTGTTTCAACTTCCCGGGGACGTAACTTTGGCATACAATATCCATTTGATGCGAATCATACCTCGTTAAAATATCTATCCGAGGAGTAAAATTTTTGAGTGAGAAACATTG
This sequence comes from Pinus albicaulis, assembly GCA_034641835.2. NCBI lineage: Eukaryota > Viridiplantae > Streptophyta > Pinopsida > Pinales > Pinaceae > Pinus > Pinus albicaulis. The sequence goes on from CM076584.1 coordinate 627,351,412, forward strand.
ATTCATGGACCCATGTAGCTCCCATTTTTCACAAAAAACATTGTTTAGGGCCTCAAAATGGCTCCAAAAGTTCAGGACCTGAAAAACTGCTAAAAATAGTAAGTTGTGCCGAAACTGAAAAAATAAAAGAGATAATGGTGGGGTCCTAAGTGGAATAGGTGGGTGACCACTAATATCCACCTGGATCATTCCTCCCCCTTAGGAAGCAATGGTCCCCATTGGATTAAGTTCCTCCATGAGATGAGGAAACTTCTGTTGAACTTGGTCCCTGGTGAACAACTTTCTTTGGTGTAGGAGTTGGCCAGCTTTGACAACCTGATACAGTTGGATCTTCTGTTGGTGAGTGTTCTTGATTTGCATGTCCATGATAAAATCTACAGTGGTCTATTCCATGCAGTTTGGGTTTAACTCTATTGGTGTGAGTTGTTCTGCAATGTTAGAGGTGTCCAGTAGAAGTGGGAAGTAAGGACGAAGGAAATCCACATTGAATACTGGGTGCAGACCAAGGAATGGTGGAAGACTAAGCTTGAAGGAATTTTTCCCTACAGCCTTGGTGATGGTGTACGACCCGTATCAAAGTGGGAAAATCTTGTAGTGGGGTCCATTGAGGCGCTCCTTCTGCAAATGTAGCCACACTTTTTTGCCCACCTAGAAGTTGTGTGGCACTCGATGTTGACCACAGTGTTGCTTGTACTTAGCATTAGCTCTGTCCAATATGTCATGAGCTTGTTGGAGGATGTGTTGAATGTGGTCGATGAAGCTATTTTCTTTGTCAACTTCCGACTAGACATGAGCCTAATCGGTCTGAGTAGCCGCAAATGGCATGGCCACGTCAATGGGACATAGTGGCTGGAATCCCAAGCCCACCTGAAAGGGGCTATGGTCGATTGAGCTGTGGAGAGCCCGGTTATAACTGTGTTGTACATTGGGAAGGCTCTCAACCCATGTGCATGGATGATTGGAATTGTACATGCACAGAATGTGTACAATCATTTTGTTGACGACCTCTGTCTGGCCATTTGTTTGGGGATGGAACGCTGTGGACTTGGTGAGTTTGGTGTCCAGCGTTGACCAGAGGCTGGAAAAAAATGTGTTGAGGAACCTGCTATCCCAATCGGATATGATAGAATGTGGGATCCCAAAGTGCACCCACACTGGTTCAAAGAAGATTTTAGCAGTAGCTTCTACTATGATATTCTTTTTGCAGGCTACCATAATGGCCATCTTCGAGAATCTATCAACGACCATGAAAACACAATGATTTCCATGCTTAGTAGAAGGCAGGCCTGACATGTAATCCATGGAGATGGATTCCCAAGGTTGACTAGGGGTAGGTAGCAGAGTATAGAGGCCTTGCTTCTTAATGGTTGGTTTGGAAATGGCACAAGCAGTGCAGGATCTGTTTTGCTTCCCGACATCCTTTCGAAGGTTTGGCCAATAGAAATACTTCTGTAGTACTGCTACTATTTTCTCGACCCTGAAATTCCTAGCGACTCGACTGTAGTGTGCTTCCCATATCATCTTGGCGTGCTCGCTTGAAGGAACAAAAAGGTGTCCCAAGTGACATAAAAGTGCATCTTGGAGGTGAAAATTTGTAGCTTGCATACCCCCCAAGAGTACCTTGTATGTGTGGCTGACTGTTGGGTCACTCTCGTAGAGAAGTGGCCAATCAAAAGTCTCGTGCCCACAATAGTTGAGAACGGTGGTGATTGCCACAATCGGTGGTCGAATGAGATAGTCTGCAACATTATTGGTGCTACCCTTCTTGTACTTGATGTTCAAATGAAACTGTTGCAGATATGTGGACCACTTCTGATGGCGATCATTTTGCAACTTCCCTTGTGTCTATATGAACTGTAGGGGATGGTGGTCTGTGCGGATGATTGTTTCCTTCCCCAAAATGTAATGCTTCCATTGTCGACAAGCTTGCACAATGAAATACATTTCTTTGTCATAAGTGGGGTACTTTTGAACTGTGTCAGACAATGTCTCACTATGAAATGCTACTGGATGACCCTTCTGAGTAAGAACTGCCCCAATAGCATAGTCAGAGGCATCTGTCTTGATCTCAAATGGTTGTTGCAATTCTAGCAATGTGAGCACTGGGGCATAACAGAGACGATTTTTCAATTCCGTGAACGCCTTCTATTGAGATTCCCACCAAAATAATTTTTCTCTCGCTCCTCCCTTGGTGACTTGAGTCAGGGGCCAAGTGATATGAGAGAATCCCAACATCAACCTATGGTAGAAATTAGCAAGACCCATAAATTTGTGAAGCTCTTTTATAGTGGTTGGGGCTGGCCAATCCCAAATGACTTGGATCTTGGTTGGATCCACATGCACCCCGCTTTCATAAAAAATGTATCCCAGATATTAAACCTGGGTCATGCTAAAAGTGCACTTCTCCAAATTAGCAGACAACTTGTGCTTTTGAAATGTTTGGAGGACTTGTTGGATGTGGTGGAGATGCTCTTCCCAAGTCTGGCTGAAGATCAGAATGTCATCCAAGTACACCACTACAAATGAGTTGGTGAATGGCTGCAAGATGTCATCCATCAACCTCATGAAGGTTGCAGGAGAATTCGTCAACTCAAAAGGCATGACCAACCATTCAAAAAGGCCTTCCTTGGCTTTGAAGTCATTCTTCCACACATCGTAGGGTTCAATTGGTACCTGGTGATACCCATACTTCAAGTCAATCTTGCTGAAATATTTCACCCCTTTGAGTTGGTCCATAAGGTCATCAATCCATGGGATCGAGTACCTATTCCGGAAAGTGATCTTGTTCAGCGCCCGATAGTAAATACAGAGTCTCCACGTCCCATCCTTATTCTGTACCAACATGATCGGGGTCCCACAAGGTGGTGAAATTGATCGGATGTGACATTTCTGCAGTAGCTCCTAAATCTGCCTCTTGATTTCATCGTTCTCCAGAACAGAGTGCCAATAGATTGGTTCGTTGGGTAGTTGTGCACCTGGGATCAGATCAATAGGCTGCTTGACCTGACAGTGCAGAGGAACCCTTATGGGTGAGGTGAAGATGTCCTCGTACTCCTCCACAACCTTGTCCATTTGTTGTTGTTGTGCAGAGGAGACCTATCTGGAGGTTGTTCCCATAGTCTTCTTCTTGCCCTAGTGGTGGATCATCAGGAAAATGAATTTCGTAGTTTGGGAAATGAGCTTACTGCATTATTTTGCAGTAACCAAAGAGATAGCGGCAAGAGGTGGTACCTTTGGTATCTTGTACAACTTATTTCCCAAAGTAACAATAACAGCGCGAGGCCATGACTCAAACACACCATGATGCTTCCACAAGTATGGTTGTCCTAATAATACATTATAAACATCAATAGGAGCAACTTCACATAATACCTCATCCGTGAAGGGCTTGATGCTATAGGGAAGGCAGCACTACTGGCTGACACAAAGATCTCGTCCTTGGTGAAGCCACCCGATGGTGTATGGATGTGGGTGAGCTCTGGTCAGCAAGACCAACCGCTTCACGGCATCTGCTTAAATGAGGTTCTTTTGGCTCCCATTGTCGACAATGAACTGTACCATGGATCCCTTTACCCACATTTGGGAGTGGAAGAGACGTTCCTCCTCTTCTGGATCTTCCGGTTCCTCCTTCTGGATCGTCGCAGTGGCAACAATGGCATTGGGATCTACATCAAGAATCTGTTTCCCTTATTCATTCCCCTTGTTAGGCTTTGATTCAAAGTCGAAGCATGAATCTAACTGAGAAGCTCTCATCTCAGCCACAAGCGACTGCTTGGCTCGACACTCAGTTGTGTTGTCAGTGGAGCTCTTATGGAACTCACACTACTTTCTCATGTCCTTCTTTGGCTTTGTAGTGTTGTTATTTGCTTGTGGCTTTGACAGGTTGTCTTGAGCCACCATTCCTTGGCTCTTTTCTTTGTTTTTTATTTTGGGAGCACATTTCCCTTGCTTTTGATTCGCAGATCCAAATTCTTGCTTCTTCTGTTTGAATCTCTACTCAATCTTGGCAGCATACCGGTATGTCGTACCAAGCCAGGATATGTCGAGGAACTCCATTTTCTCTTGAATGTATTTGTGTAGACAATTGTGATACTTTAGCACCAGATGTTTCTCTGAATCTTTGATACCCAACTTTGTGCACAAGGTATGGAACAAATTCGTCAACTCATGCACATCTTGATCCCTTTGTTGTCACAGCGTGGTCCATTGTATGTACTTTTCCTGATAGCTCCCCACGGGATAGTGTTGTTCCTTGGTGGCGTCTCGAAAAGAATTCCAAGCTGGTACGATCGAGAATAGAGAGGGTTCTATCTAGTCCATGTTCTCACAGTAGGTTTCCCACCAGTCCTTGACATGGGGGTTAGCTTTGAGGAGTGAAAAAATAATCTTCTCCTGGTCGGAAAAGTCATGAACCAAGAAATATCCTTCTAATAGATTCAACCATCTATCTCTGGCATCTGCATCTATTTGACCCTCAAATATGGGAATGTCAAAATTTACTTGTACCTTAAAAGGATTCGCACCTCCAGAGTGGTTGTTGGATGCAGATGCGCCGCCAATGGGCAGCCATTGAAGGATCTGGGCAAAGTTATCCATCATCGCATTCCTTTTTTTTTCGAGGGCCTCCTCGAGAAATATTTGATCATATATCTTGCTCCCTAATATTTCTTTTCGTCCCTTATTGGCGTCCCTCAGGGTTTGCGAGGCTAGTCTTGCAAAGGTTACACCGGATCGAGCCCTAACTCCTTATACCCCGACCTTGTCGGGGACATGCAATGAAGGATCGAGAAAAATCAGACCGCTCTAATACCACTGATACAGATTTATGCAAGAATGAAAAAAAATAAACATATAACCATAAATAAAAAGATGTAGTGGAAAAATCACTTCATTTCATTAATATTAAAGAACTGAAATTTGCTTACAGAAAAAATGGAAATAAACTAGCTAGGGCGCTGGTAGATATCTCTAAGAAGAGATGTGGCGGCTACAAGCCTTTGAACTGAGTTACAATGAGGCTCGAGGGCCTATTTATTATTTAGAAACAATGGAAAACCCTAAACATCCAAAACCATAACCCTACGAGATGAAACGCCAAAACTATGGGCCCCGTTTGGGTAAATTGGTGTTTCAACTTCCAAGGGACGTAACTTTGGGATATGATCTTCATTTGACACGAATTATACCTCATTAGAAATATCTATCTGAGGACAACAAATTTTGAGTGAGAAAAATCGGTCCATGGACCTATATTGCTCCCAGTTTTCCCAAAAAACATCGTTTAGGGCCTCAAAATGGCTCCAGAAGTTCAGGACCCGAAAAACTGCTAAAGATAGTAAGTTGTGCCGAAACTGAAAAATTGAAAGAGACAATGGTGGGGCCCCAAGTGGAATAGACGAGTGACCACTAATATCCACCTAGATCAGCTCTCCACACCTCGACCAGCCACAACCCCTTTCAACTGGGCATGGGGTTCTAGCCACTATGTCACATTGGCGTAGCCATGCCATTTGTGGCTACTCAGGCTAATTCGGCTCATGTCTAGTCTAAAGCTAACAAAGTGAACAAATTCATTGAGGACATTCAAAAAATCCACTGTTAGGTTCATGACATATTGGACAGATTTAATGCTGAGTACAAGCAACAACATGATCAACATCGGGTGTCACACCACTTCCAGGTGGGCGACAAAGTGTGGCTACAATTTGCAGAAGGAGAGCCTCACTAGACCCCACTAAAATCTTTTCCTTCTTTGATATGCATCATACACCATCACGAAGGCTTTAGGCAACAATGCCTTCTAGCTCAGTATTCGACCATTCCATGGTTTGCACCCAATATTCAATGTGGACCACCTTCGGCCCTATTTCCTAACTTTACTCGACACCTCTGATATTGTAGAACAACTCACACCAATAGAGTCAAACCCAGAATACATGGAAAATGACACCATAGATTGTATCATGGACATGAAAATCAAGAACACTCGCCAGCAAAAGATCCAACTTTATTGGGTTGTCAAAGTTGGCTAACTCCTGCACTAAGGCAAGTGGTTCACCACGGACAAAGTTCAGCAAAAGTTTCCTCATCTCATGGAGGAACTAAATGCAATGGGAACCATTATTCATAAGGGGGGAGGAACTATCCAGGTGCATATTGGTTGCCACCTGACTATACCTTTTGGGGCCCCACCACTGTTTCATTCAGTTTTTCAGTTTCCTTGATTATAGCACGGTTTACTATTTTTAGCAGTTTTTCGGGTCCTGAAGTTCTGGAGCCGTTTCAAGGCCCTAAAAGAAATTCCTGATTGTACATTTGTGGTTAGTATTTTTATTCCTCAGATATATATTTCTAATAATGTGTCATGTGTGTTAAATGAAGATAGCATGCCAAAGTTATAACCCCGGGAAATTGATGTACCAATTTACCCAGATGGGGCTCATATTCTGAAGTTTCAACTCCTAGGGTTAGGATTTTGGATGTTTAGGGTTTTCCATTGTTTCTCAACAATATATAGGCCTTCAAGCCTCATTTAAAAATATATTTTATAGCCTTGTAGCCACCACATCTCTTCTCTGAGATAAGCTACCAATGCCCTGGCTAGTTTATTTCCATTTTTTCGGTAAACAAATTTCAGTTCCTTGATATTAATGAAATTAACTGTTATTTCCACTAAATTTTTATATTTCTGGTTATATGTGTATTCTACTACATTCTTGCATAAATCCGGATCAGTTTGGCTCTCCTAGGACTTCCCATGAGTTGGCACAATTATCAAGACTCTCTCAATGGAAGGGAAAAGCTGCAAGATTGGGAACAAATATGGTTGGATTTGGTGCAAGAGGAGTTCAGATGGAACACCAGAGATGGATCTTCATCTAATAATGAAGATGAAGAAAGTTTTGCTTTAGCTTCCAAGGAAAATAAAGGGAAGGGGAAGAAATTCCATTCCAAATCTGAGTCCAAATATGGTAAGAAGTGGGACATGTCCAAGGTGAAGTGTTTTCACTGTCACGAGCATGGGAATTATGCTACTAACTATCCACAAAATAATAATAACAAGAAGGTTGGAAGATCTGCAACTAGTGAGGATTTGGCATCATAATTTGATCTTGAATTTTTATTGATTGCATGCATGGTGTGAAGTGCATTGAGATCTATGTGGTATTTGGATAGCGACACTTCCTTTCACATGACGAGATACAAGGAACTTTTTAGTAGCTTGGAGGAGAAGGATCTCCAGATGCATATTGAAATGGGTGATGACAAGTGGTACAGTGCTATTGGGATTGGTACCATTGCCTTATGGAGGTAGTCAAGTAAACCCTTTCAATTAAAATATGTAATGCATTTACGAGGTTTGAAGAAAAATTTAGTCTCAGTTGCAATATTGGAGGATAGAGGCTATGATGTTGTTTTTAGTGAAGGAAAAGCTTTCCTATGACACAAAACAACAAGGCGAGCCAAGAATATAGTGATTCGAGTTAATAATCTCTACAAGATGGATGTATATGGCTGCGTAGAATTGATGGGAAAGGCGGAAAAAATGGTGAGCCAGGATGAGGGGGAGTTATGGCAGAGGAGATTGGGCCGTCTTCACCATGGAGTGTTGAAAGTCATGCAACAAATTTCTACTGGTCTTCCCAATGGTAGACTTGTGCACTCAGACACATGAAAGGGATGTACTATGGGAAAATACCTAAGGCCACCTTTCATGAGAAGGAAAACCGAGCTTGCGGGACCCTTGAGAGAGTTCACATAAACATGTGTGGACCATTCTATGTTTCTTGTACAACAAAACATAAGTACTATGTGATATTTGTTGATGAATTTTCTTGTAAGTGTTGGATATTATTCACGTAGAAAAAAGATCAGATACTCTCAAAGTTTCTTACGTTTAAAGCACAGGTGGAGAAAGAGTCGGGGAAGCAAGTGAAGGATCTTAGTAGAGATAATGGTGGAGAATACATCTCTAAATAATTCAAGAAATTCTGCAACAAAGAATGAATTTAAAGAGAACTAATAGCACCTCATAAGCCATAGCAGAATGGGGTCGCTAAAAGAAAGAATAGAATGATTGTGGGTGTAACAAGAGATATGTTACATGGTCGAGGCCTATTGATGCATCTGGGGGTGGAAGCATGCAACACTATTGTATTTGTGTAGAACTATTGTCCTCATAGGATATTTTGCATGAGTACACCAAAATAGGCTTTCACTAGTAAGAATCCTAATGTTTCACATTTTAATATTTTTTTCTCATCTCTTTATGTGCATCTGAGCAAAGACGCTAGGAAGAAGCTAGAACCAATAGTTGCGATTGGGATTTTTGTGGGGTACACTGAAACACCCCTCAACTATTGAGTGTATTTTCCAAACATCAGAATGAATATTGTGCGACAGGATATAAACTTTGATGATGAGAAATCCATGTGGTTGTCCCTTGAGAGGGAGTTGGACTGGCATGCATAGGAGAAACTTTTGGTTCCCAAGGATGAGCCTCAAGATGTGGAGCCACCACATGAGGAGGATCATGTAGTGGTGGAAAAAACTCATGTAGAGCCATCTATCAAAAATGGTAGAAGGCACACCATGAAGCTAATATATTGAGACTTGATGCTGCAGAGAATGTAGGAGCCCCTACTTTGCAGCGTAGAGAAATACAATATCTAGATAGGTTTACTGGATACATGCCTCTCATCAAAAAATGTATTGTGAATGAACCATATTCCTTTCATAAGGCAGTGTAGCAACCAACTTGGGTTGATGCAATGATGGAGGAGGATGACTCCATTTTCAGGAATAGTACATGGGAGATTGTCCCTAGACCGATTGACAAATCAGTGGATGGATCGAGATTGATCTATGAGGTAAAGAAAGTTGCTGATGGAATTGCGGAGAAATTCAAGGGCATATTTTTTGCCTGCGGTTTCTCACAAATTAAGGGGATCGATTATGATGAGAATTTTGTAGCTGTTGCATGGTACTCTTCCATTAGATCCATCCTTTCACTCTTAGTGCAGAGGGGTTGGCATATTCATTGTATGGATGTGAAAATTTTGTTTCTTAATGGAGTGATTGAGGAAGAAGTTTACATAGAGAAGATAGAGGGTTTCGAGATCTTCAACAGTGAGTGGCATGTGTGTTGATTCAAGACAACATTGTATGGTCTCAAGAAAGCACCTCGTGCTTGGTACACTTAGATATACATCTACTTCATTGGATTGGGCTTCACCAAAAGTGAAGCAGATGAAAACTAGTACCAAATTTTTGTTGAGGGTAAGCTGTTGATTAATTTTCTTTATGTTGATGATCTAACTTTGACTAGTGATGAGAAGATGATACACTCATACAAGGAGGATCTTTCAAGGGAGTTCGAATTGAAGGACATGGGACTCCTTCATTATTTCATTAGTTTGGAAATATGGCAAAGGGATGTTGAAATTTTTGTTTCTCAAGCCAAGTATGCCAAAGAGATATTGGGTAAGTTTCACATGGAGAGCTACAAACATATGGACACTCCTCTTCCAGGAAATTGTTGGAAAGATGATGCTACTTCTGGAGAGGTAGTTTATGCTACTATCTATAGGGATTTAGTTGGTTCACTAATGTATCTAGTGAACACGAGATAAAAAAATTTCTACGTAGTTAACCAACTGAGCCAAGCTATCGTTAAGACTACCAAGCTCTATGGTACAGACGGATAGAGGGAGTGAAGCTTCAAGCCTTCATGGATGTAGACTGGGGAGGCAGTCCATCAGATAGAAAGAGCATATCAATAGGGATCTTCAGCATAGGATTAACAACAATTTCTTGGTACAACACAAAGCAGCAACCTGTGGCACTGAGTTCAGTGGAAGCAGAGTACATGGAAGCAAGTGAAGCTTCATGTGAGGCTATCTGGATGAGAAATATCTTGGTTGGTTTGTTTGGTTCTCAGATGGATCTGAAAGTGATACATTGTGATAATCAAAGTTGCATTAAAATCTTGATTAATATTGTGTTTCATGATAGGTCCAAGCACATAGATATCCAATACAATCATCTCAGAGATTGTGTACAGAGGAGAATAATGTTACTTCAGTACATTCCCATGGAAGATTAGGATGTAGATATTTTGATGAAGGCACTTACCAAGAGAAAATTCGAATACCATAGAAGCAGGATTGGGTTGAAGGATAATCCCCTTCTTGTTGAGAGGGAATGTTTAAATTGAACAATAAAATTTCAACACCCATGCTAGTGTGGGACTAGGAGCTCAAAGTAACACTTAGACTAGTGTGGGACCACAAGTCTTAGGAGCACCAACACTGGTGTGCACTAAATTTGGTGCGTATCTATTTTAAATATCCCTTAATTAATATGGACGATAAAATGTAATCTAATCTGAAAATAATTTGTAATAGTTAACTGAGTGTGATAAACTTATTTAGCTCATGAATTTCGAGTTAGAGGAAGTTGGTGAGGCATGCAAAGTAATTTTAGTTGTAACAGAGTTAAAAGTGCAGTAGTACATTAGTTAATGCAGGTTGTAATCAGTTTACCTCAGTTAAGTGAGTTAAATTCAGTTTTTCTAGTTGTAACCATTAGATACACTAGTGAGAGATCAAATAAATTAAATATTAATTAATTCACAATCAGTGACCTCACATGCAACTAGTTATTTACTATTATTAGCTGCATGCATGTCAAATCGAGTGGAGACCTAGTTGAGATCTAGGTGAAAGGGAAGTTGACTATCAGTTGTAGGATTATTGGGTTGCACCCATGCAGCCAAACACCATTGGAGTTCCCATGATACTTGCATAGTCAAGGAATGCAGAAATTCCTAAATAATAGGGATTATACTAATTAGGGATTGCACAATAAAGTTAGGCTGTCTGGAGGCAGAAAATTGGCTAAGTATTGGTCAGTTTTATCTAAGACTATGTGAGGAAATTAGCTGTGTACAAGAGGGCTCTTGTGAGAAGATTTGTATGTAATTAGTTCATGATTCCATGCTGAATATACAATAGAAGAAATTAGGGTTTTTAGAAGCAAGCTTTCCCCTGGAAATTATCTGTGTTGTGGCTTGACTGATTCATGTTTGCTTCATGTGATTGGAAATTGTGTTTTTAATTCCACAATTGATTTGTAGAAGTGATTCAGTATTTAACTTTAGTACATTGTTAGATAATATTGAATCCATGATATACTTGTTTGTTGTATAATTTCTATCTACCTTTCTCAATTCTTCGACTGCTGGAAGGTGTCGCTAGTTCTTTCGGGAAATTAGCCCCAGTACCCATCCGAATATATCTTCATAAGGCCCAGTTACATTTGAGAGTGTGAGGATGAGTAGGTATTTTTAGGCTTTTGAGTATAATACACAAAACAAACAAAACCATATGTTTTTCTTGCTTGATCACATAGCATTAATCTAAAGGAAAAATTACCTTTTATTTTTCTCTTTGTTCTATGTATGTGATCATATTTTCTTTGGTAATAATATTCCCCCTAGTCGACACCATAGCAGACCAAACATGACTTTGTCGATTTAGGAATTTTTTGGACCTCCCACCATTAGAGGGATGACTGCCAGGTCTTTCTCCATTAGGTTTCAAGGAAGACACACTTCCACCATTATTGGTTCATCCTTTATTGCGGTATATTTAGTTGGAAACCCCCAATGGTCACCCAACAGCACACCCATGGGATCCCAAGTAGGGTCACCACACTCAACTCCTCCCACAACCCAGAGGGTAGGGGAGCACTACCCCTCAAGGGAGTCAACAAAGCACACAACAGGTTATGTCACGGGGTAATATCCCACAGACACGCCCCATACATCATCAGACTCAGATATTTGTGTTTCCATAGTACACAATTGAAATCAATACACAGTTGCATTTTTTAGCACCATTAACCTTCCAAATATATCGAAGATAACTAACGACCCCATTTTACACATCCCAATAGGCCCCCCATGCCTACGGATCTCCACTCATACATACCAAAATAAGAAGGGAAGAAAGAGGAACACCCTGGAAATCATATTATCACTTCCCACCTATGGTCTTCGTCCAATAGTATTATTGATGATAGTATTCGACTTAGATTTTTTCAATGTACCCTAAATGGAGCTGCCAAGAAATGGTATGTGGAGCAGTTTTGTGCTTCACATGGAACCTTTAGTGACCTCACTACTACTTTCCTCACTTATTTTCAGCTACCCATCCACCACGATTCACAGATGGAGTTTTTGACTCATTTTAGGCAAACACCAACTGACCATATCTCAGACCATCTCCACGAATGGAAGTGACGTCATAGTTTGTGCAAAGCCAAAATCGACGATCGAGTTTTACTGGACTTGTTTTTGGAAACTCTCACGGCATAGATCTCAAAAATATGTGGCGACACAAGGACCTACCTCCGAGGAGAATGCCATTTTCAAAACCCAACAACTTGAACTTATCTATACCTTGTTAGGATACATTTACAATTTCTTGCTTAATGCCCCACGCCTGCAAACTTACATAGAATTTCTAGGCACGTCGAATAGTGCAGAAAACTTGATTGGGTCATTGACCCAAGGTCACCTAGGTAGAAATATCCAGTACCCAAGTTATTCGTATGATTCTAACCAGAACATCACGCAGCCTTGCTACCACAAAATTCAATAAGTACCTCTACAAAATATGGAAAATAGGGTGTCATAAAACCACCATCAACAGGGAGGATCATACCCTCCCTCACAGAGGACCCGGTACTCAGCTCGGAATGCTGATGGAAGAGATCCCCCCCAAAACCATACACCATCCAGGGACAGGGAAACCAATATTCCCTTTCCCCGACACAAAAACCACCACCGCAAAACAACGTGCCGATGAACTTCGTGCAACATTCTTAGGCTTAGCCGCGCAAGTATTATGGCAAGGAGAACTATAATAATCCTCCTAGTGCTTCAAGAAAGAAGCCTAAGAACAAACAAAAGGAGGACTCTGGAAAGGGGGGTAGCAACCAGCAACGCCCCCCCGTGATCTGAGTCTAGGGGAAACCCCAGCCGGAATCATAAGAAAGAGCTAAACAACAACTCCCAAGGGCAGAACAAGAGGTCCAATCTGAGGGAAAACCATTCTTGTGCCATATGTGGCTAGTATGACCATTATAGCCATCACTGTTCTGAGCTTCGTGAACTGAAAAAAGTTAAGGGTAACTGCGGAGAAGGGTGACCTACACAACAAACCATTGTAATGCAGGAGTGCTTCCCCCACCAATGAGTGGTTAATAGCCAACATTGAAAACCACCCCAAAATAATTCTGGGAATGGAATCCATGAAATTTACATGAATAGTGAATAAAAGTTCTTCCAGACAAGGAATCGAAACTACAATGCCCCCCGAGACACTAAATCATCATGGGCGAGCACGAGTGCACATATTGCACCATTGACCATATCCAAACAACCTATTGAAACCCTACCAAAGATGGATAAGGGGCTGAATAGGCACGTAGGACACCACTCAAAATATACCCATAACTAAAACATCATAGATGATTTAGCACAATCTCCCAATTCCATGTTAACTTTAGAGGTCCTGCGATCTTGGCCAAACTAGCGGAAGCCTTACTTTCCGAATTAGGGGTAATCAACCCTTATAATTCGTACCGAATGGCTTTTGACTTAGAAAAAGCCACCCCTAGGCTTCCTTCACTTATCGCCTTTCAGATACTGGTGTCAGTCCAAAATATCACCATACATTGATGTATCATTGACGAAGGTCCATCTAGATGCATCATGTCCAAATCCATTTGGAAGAATTTGGGATCACCCAAAATAATGTGATTCAACATCATGTTCAAAGCATAAGATGGTAGACCTTTTTCTCCCATTGGTCTATATCAAAATGTCACTGTTAACTTGGCCGGAAAACCAGTACTCATAGACATTAAAGTCTTGGACTCTTATCTTGACTACAATATACTCCTTGGGAAAAATTATATGTATACCATGGCTTCCATAGCCTCCCTTGTTTTCTGGGTGATGATGTTCTCCCGTGAGGATCGAATCATCACTGTTGAAAAACTTACATAATATGATAAGAAACCCATGACAACTATTGATGTCATTCTACCTTACATAGACACAACTATGGAGTCACTCATGCAGTACCAAGAATATGGTCCCGGGAAATTCAAACCATCATCGATCCTTGGATCATTCCTAGGAGATCCCCCTGTCATACCATAGGAATCCCCAGAAGTCACAGGGGAAATAGTGTGTATGATGCTATCATCAAACACTGAGACCAGCTCGGAGATAGATACCAGTAGTATGGAAATCGAAGCCGCTGAAATGACTTTCTTACCTTACGCCATCTCCCAAACCCCATTATTATACCCTCCACCTCATTTTGTGTCGAAGCAAGTCTTCGAAACTGTAACATTACCAAACATGTATTTCGCAATACTTGTCAGGTATTTGGTCCCACTAGCCATGCTGGGAAGCCCTAAAATCACTTCTATAGGGATAACCCCTCTCACTCCTCAGGAGGTGACACTAGTTAATGAAACTCCTGTAGCAGTTCTAGTAAGAGCGACCAAGAAAACCAAAAGAAATGGAAGAAAATAAAAAACCCCAACATACCTATGGAATTAGAAACTTGTCCATTACGTGATATCATAGGTTATCCTACAAATATTTGCTGAGAATTAGATGAATTAAAACCTCTTCTAAGCACCAAAAGAAATTCCCTCACCTAAAGTTCCCATAAAAAGGAACACACCATGAAAAATCAAGGGAAAGCATTACACACCAACCACGTGTGCACAATCTGTAACCATTATGGGCATTACACTCATCCCTACCTAGAGATGCCATGATATAGGGATGCCTTGCAAGCCTAGAGAATTCATACCAATAGGATCCCTCATATCCACCCATACAGATTGATGAAGGAAAACCTAGAGCCATATTGTACCTACGAGAGGAGCCTACATACTGCTCATACACAATTAACCCAATAGAACAAAAACAACAAATAGAGGCCACTCAAGCATCCCCATTTTGTGCACTATGTGACGATCCTAACCACTTAGTCAAACAATGTCCCTAATTAAGGGAATTAACTCATTTTTAATAAATTCCTCATGTTTCCCAAAGAAACATAGCTTGAAATCAACATCATATGTTTCATATTTGCTGCAGTAACCATCATGTTCGTCAATGTTCACACATCCATCGATTCCGATCAATGTTAGGCTTCATGGGATGATTCATTGCTGAAAATTGTGACCTAGCTATATAAGACACATAATCCACAAGTAGCACCACCTTTCTAGGGACGAAAATAGCAACGAACATACTTTATTTGGTCGAGGAGAGGTAGTCACCTGAATGACCACCTCCCCCCTATTATCACCCTCCAGCTCCTATTCAACTTTTTGCACTATCTGATGAACGTGATCACTTCATTGTTGACTGTGCAGCCCTAGAGTTGTTTTAGAGATGGTATCATGTCGACCACGTATACTGCGAAGAATTACAAGTAGTCCAATATTTGTGTCGTTTGTGTTCTAAAGACCACCTAGTTAATCATTTCCATTATATCCCCAGATTCCGTTCGACGTTAATTTTTTTATGTATGGCCATAGCATGTCTTGCCGCAATAGATGGATCGGATATAGAATCCATGGAAGGTTTGACAACATGAGAAGATGTGACAAGAAGGTCAATCTTCTTCATGTTAATAGAAAAGCGGCCAGTAAAGGGGCACATCATCACCCCCAACAACCCTCCATGGATAAAACCAACTTAAGAATTATGCAATGCACGTAGCCATTTATTTGTTGAATTATTAGACCTAGAATCACTCTCCAAATGGTATCCAATCACTTCAGTAGCCCAGACAGAAGGGAGCCCCGAGGAAAGGCAGTCTTGTCTAGTTTTTCAAGGAAACCATCAGAATGAACACTGTACTTACATCTCCCAAGTACGCGCTTTGATAGACATCATACACTCATTGGAGGCACAACATTTGAATATAGTTGGTATAGAGCCAAGACAACCTATAACAAGGCAACTTGTCGTGAGGCACCTTGTCCTCCATCATTACCAAAACATTAGGAGAGCTAAAAAAACCCATCATCCTAGTAGGGCCTAGTATCGACCAAGGATGACATGCAAGCTATGCAATAGAATCGACCATCGAGTCAATAAATGCAAGGATATGAAGAACCTTACTAACAACCTGGTAATGGTCACCCCCATCCCATAGATCAATCTCTCTAATCAACAGAAAATCACACGTTTCTATTGTAGGATTTTCCCACAATTTCACCATATGATGGATTGTGAGTATCTCCCAAGTCTATGAGCAGCAAGGGTAGCATTAAGTCTAAACTCCTCGAAGGAACTAGACTATTATATTTTGCAACAAGAAACATTGAAATTGGCATCTCGAAACAACATTCTTGATCATAGTGAAAATTAATCACCTACATTAGGTGGTGCCCACACAGGCTATTTTTAGGTGGACGTCTATTTGTAGATGCATTTCTATATATACATGTATGTGAAAGTTCTATTTATATATTTCGTGTTTATTTATAGATGCGTTTCGACTATTATTATCCCTTAATATTAGTTGGACAATAAACAATAACCTACTCTCAATGAACACCTGCAAATAGTTAACTGAAGTGACACATCAGTTAGCTAAAGGAATTTTTAGTTAAGAGGTTGGTTGGTGGGAAATGCAAGTTGACTTGAGTTGTAACAGAGTGATTCTAGTTGTAACAAAGTTGGAAGTGTGGTGGTGCATTAGTTAATGCAAGTTGTAAATCAGTTTAACTCGATTAAGTGAAATAAAGTCAGTTATGATAGTTGTAACTGAAGATACACTAGTGAGAGATCAAGTGAATTAATTATTAATTAATTCACAATCAGTGTTATCACATGCAACTGATGTTTTTACTATTATTAACTACATGCATTTTAGTTCTAGTGGAGACCCAGTTGAGATCTAGGTGAAAGGGAAGTGTAAATAACAGTTGTGATATTAGTAGGCTACCCAGGTGTAGTTATAACACCACAGGATGCCCATGATACTTAACAAAACTGAGGAAGGATGAAATTATTTATGATTAAGTATTGCATTCATCAGGAACTTCTAAAGCAAGGTAGGTTGTCTGGAGACAGTAAATTAACTAAGGGATTTCCCAATTTTTGTATGACAATGTGAGACAATTAGGTTATGTACTGAGACCTCTTGTGAGAAGAGTTTTCTATGTAATTGTTTCATGATTATTTGTGGAATCTAAAATATATGATATAGGGGTTTTTAGCTCTAAGATTTCAGCAGGAATACTTGGCGTTGTGGTTTTGATCTACTCTTCTTTGCTTCGTGTCATAATTATGTATTTTATGGGATTCTGTTTCTAATTCCGCAAAGATTTTGTGGGAGTGATTATGCATTTTACAGTGGTATATAATTGTTATATCAGGATAATAAAAGAGATACATTCATATTTTATAATTTCTACATTGTATCAGAGTTGTGTTATAAATTTTCTACATGGTATGAGAGTGGGAATTATGTTGTGCGCAATTTTAGAGAGAATATCTGAAACTTTTGATGAAAAAATTTCAGAAACAAATAGCATATTTTTATTCCTTGAAAAAGAAAACCAAATTGAAAAAAAAATTGTCGAATCAGAGCTCAGATGAGGGATTTTAAAATCAACTCTTTTTTTAGAAAATTTTGCGACAATGCGGAAATTACAGTGTGCGCGAGCCAAGAACCTACATGCACTGAGGTACAAGATGCATGCAAAGCTTTGAGGAGAAAAGGAGAGGTTAGTGACTTGGTGGTTGAGAGGGAGACTCTCAACATGCAACCTGAGAAGCGGTCTCAAAAGGCTGTAAAGCAGCCACAACTGGAGATGCAGAAGAATCTCTATATATTTGATGTAGATATAATTTATATATAGCTTCCTACCATTGGGAAGTGTGATAAAGCCATGAAATTGACCCTTGAGAGGGAGCTGGATTTGCATGTATGGAAGAGTGAACCTCAGGATGTGGAGCAGCCATAAGATGAGGATCATGGAGTGGGAGTAACCAATCATGTAGAGAAATTTGGAGCGCGATGGGTAGAGGGAGTGCATGTAGCTATACCACCATGTGAGAGGTGGGGCGACATGCATGAATAATCACAATAATAAATTTTGGGTAGGATTAATTGATATGGTGTGCATCTCATGAATCAAACTTGGCTATGATGAACCCATAGAGCAGTAGTAGCAGGATCAGTTGGATTGATGCAGTCAGATGTTGTGAGGACATGAAATCAAAGTGACAGTGTCAGATACTAGAGAAGAGATCCGAGTTGGAAGCAAGTGCAGAGTGCATGGATGCAGGTGTCAACAGCACATTGGTTCCTGAAGACATGTGCAGTAGCTAAGTAGAAGTCAGAAGACTTTGATGACAAATGCGTTGTACTGATTCACTTGTTTGAAGGCTATTCAGTTTCGAAATTGTTGCATGCAAAGGTTGCATGTGTGAGAAACACTAGAGAAGTGTTGAATGCAAAGGTTGAATGGAACATGCATGGAGTTGCACGTCACATGCATGGAGTTTCATGTTGCATGAAAGGACATTCCTTTATTATTAAGAGGAAGTGTTGAAGTTTGCAACAAGAAACAGTGAAATTGGCATCCATAAAGATCATCCTTGATCGTAGTGAAAATTGAGCACCTACACTAGATGGGGCCCGAACAGGCTATTTTTAGGTGGATGTCTATTTATAGATGAATGAGAAAATTATATTTATAGATGCATGTCTACATATATATATATATGTATGTGAAAGTTCTATTTATAGATTGCATGTCTATTTATAGATGCATTTCAACTATTATTATCCCTTAATATTAGTTCAACAATAAACAATAATCTCTTCTCAATGAGCACTTCGAAATAGTTAGCTGAAGTGGCACATTAGTTAGCTAAAGGAATTTCTTGTTAAGAGGTTGGTTGGTGGGAAATATAGGTTGACTTGAGTTGTAAGAAATTGATTCTAGTTTTAACAGAGGTGGAAGTGTGGTGGTACATTAGTTAATGGAAGTTGTAAATCAGTTTAACTTGGTTAAGTGAGTTAAATTTAGTTATGCTAGTTGTAGCTGAAGATACACTAGTGAGAGATCAAGTGAATTAATTATTAAGTAATTCAGAATTAGTGTTCTCACATGAAACTCATGTTTTTACTATTATTAACTGCATGCATGTCGGTTCCAGTGGAGACCCAATTGAGCTCTAGGTGAAAGGGAAGTGTAACTATCAGTTGTGATATTAGCATGCTACCCATGTGTAGTTATAACACCACATAATTCCCATGATACTTAGCGCAATCGAGGAAGGTTGAAATTATTTCTGATTAAGTATTGCATTCATGAGGAACTGTAAGAGAAAGGTAGGTTGTCTGGAGATAGTAAATTGGCTAAGGGATTTGCCAATATTCATATGACAGTGTGAGAAAATTAGCTGATGTATTGAGAGCTCTTATGAGAAAATTTTTATATGTAATTGTTTTATGATTCCTTGTGGAATATACAATATACGATAGAGGGGTTTTAGCTCTAACCTTTCGCCAATAATATCCCTTGTTGTGGTTTTTATCGATTATTCTTTGCTTCACGTGATTGGCGATTTTGTTTTGAATTCCACAAATATTTTATAGGAGAGATTCTGTATTTAACAGTGGGATATAATTTTTAGATTAGGAGAATCCAAGAGACACATGCAAATTGTATAATTTCTACATGGTATCAGAGTTGTGTTATAAATTTTATACATTGTATGAGAGCGGGAATTATGTGGGTGCGCTAGTTTGTAGAGAATATATGAAAATTTTGATGAAAATATTTCAGAAAAAAAATAATATATTTGGATTCCCTGCAAAAAAATAATCAAATTGAAAAAAAAAATGGTCAAATCAGAGCTCAGATGAGGGATTTTAAAGTCATCTCTTTTGTTAAAAATTTTGTGACAATGAGAGAATTACAATGTGCATAAGCCAAGAATATACATGCACTAAGGTAAAATATGGATGCAAAGGTTTGAGGAGAAAAGCAAAGGTTAGTGACTTGGTGGTTGAGAGGGAGACTCTAAACATGTAGCCTGAGAAGCGGTCTGAGAAGGTTGTGGGGTAGCCACAACTAGAGATGTAGAATAATCTCCATAGATTTGATGTAGATGCAATTTCTACCTAGCTCCCTACCATTGGGAAGTGTGATAAAGACATGTAATTGACCCTTAAGAGGGAGCTGGATTTGCATGCAGGTAAGAGTGAACCTCAGGATATGGAGCAGCCATAAGATGGGGTTCATGGATTGGGGGCAACCACTCATGCTGAGAAATTTCGAGCCAGATGGGAAGAGGGAGTGCATGTAACTATACCACCAGGTGAGAGGTGGGGTGACATGCATGAATGATCCCAAGAAAAATTACTGGTCAAGATTAATTGAGATGGTGCAGATCTCATGAACCAAACCTAGCTATGAGGAACCCAGAGAGTAGCAGCAAGAGGACCAGTTGGATTGATGCAGTCAAATGTCATGATGACATGAAATCAAAGTGACAGTGTCAGATACTGGAGCACAGATCCGAGTTGGCAACAAGTGCAGAGTGCATGGATGTAGGTGTTAGCAACACAATGGTTCCTGAAGACATGTGCAATAGCTAAGCAGAAGTCAAAATAATTTGATAGAAAATGCACTGTATTTATTCATTTGTTTGGAGGCTACTAACTTTCAAAAGTGTTGCATGCAAATGTTTCATGTGCGAGAAACACTAGAGAAGTGTTGCATGCAAAGGTTGCATGGCGCATGCATGGAGTTGCATTTCACATGCATGGAGTTTCATGTTGCATGCAAGGACATTCGTTTCTTGTTGAGAGGGAGTGTTGAAGTTTGCAACAAGAAATAGTGAAATTGGCATCCATAAACAACATCCTTGATCCTAGTGAAAATTAACCACCGACACTAGGTGGGGCCCACACAGGCTATTTTTAGGTGGATTTTTATTTATAGATGCATGAATTCTATTTATAGATGCATGTGTATATATGGATGTTTGTGCAAGTTGTCTTTATAGATTTCATGTCTATTTATAGATGCATGTGGACTATTATTATCCCTTAATATTTGTTGGACAATAAACAATAATCTATTCTTAATGAGCACTTGGAAATAGTTAATTGAAGTGGCACATCAGTTAGCTAAAGGAATTTCGAGTTAAGAAGTTGGTTGGTGGGACATGTAGGCTGACTTGGGTTTTAATAGAGTAATTCTAGTTGCAACAGAGTTGGAAGTGCAGGGGTGCATTAGTCAATGCAAGTTATAAATTAGTTTAACTCGGTTAAGTGACTTAAACTCAGTTGTGCTAGCTGTAACTGAAGATATGCTAGTGAGAGATCAAGTGAATTAATTACTAATTAATTCAAAATCAGTGATCTCACATGCAAATGATGCTTTTACTATTATTAACTGCATGCATGTCAGTTCCAATGGGGACCTAGTTGAGATCTAGGTGAAAGGGAAGTGTAACTATCAGTTTACATATTAGGAGGCTACCTAGGTGTATTTATAATGCCACATGATGCCCATGATGATTATCGTAGTTGAGGAAGGCTGAAATTATTTGTGGTTAAGGATTGCATTCATCAGGAACTACGTGATCAAGGCAAGTTGTTTAGATATAGTAAACTAGCTAAGCGATTTGCCAATTTTTGTATGATAGTGTGACATAATTAGCTGATGTACTGAGAGATCTTGTGAGAAAATTTTTGTATGTAATTGTTTCCTAATTCCTTGTGGAATATACAATATATGATATAGGGGTTTTTAGGTGTAACCTTTCCCTGGGAATATCTGGTGTTGTGATTTTTATCTATTCTTCTTTTCTTCATGTGATTGGCGATTGTGTTTCAAATTCCACAAATATTTTGTAGAAGTTATTATGTATTTAACAGTGGCATAGATTTTTTATCTCAAGAGAATCCAAGATATACATTCATATTGTATAATTTATACATACACGACCCAAAAAAAAATTTCAGAAATGGAAAAATGAGAATCAAGCCCCAATGCCCAATCATCTCTGAGCATCCACTTCAGGGACAAAGAGTAGTGCTAGTTCTCATACCATCTACTTGATCAACACCGTAATGCCATGCACCATTTTCATTGGTCATAATAACGAAACAGAGTCGTGCCCCTTAATGGAAACATTTATGCCCCTCAAATACATGAAAGTGAAAGTACCCTTAGTATGCCACATGAGAAACATAAGCTTACTCTCATGTAAGCCACCAAAATGGAAATTCCTCCACTATCCAATTTTGACAACATGCAACACAACATAGGATTTATCACATCATGCATGGCAACCATAACTCATGTTGTCGACTCATTTGTGATTGGTGTCGATACCTCGACAACTACAAAAGTAGTTATACCATCGAAGGTGCAAACTCAATCTGTTTGCACCTTGTCGACCTCATTTAGTTCCACAAAATCAACTATGGAATCCTATTCATGTCTATTGACCAGCTTTGTTGGGCCCATACTAACTCCTCACGGCGTCACATGAACTCACACCCCCTTAGATACCTTTTTCCATTCATACAAGGTTATTTTGGAGGTCATGACAAAACCAGATTATTCATGGGATGCAATGCATCACCGCTAGTTTTTTCTTCTAGATTTTTTTTTTGACCCTAACAACCCAAAAAACCAAGAGATATAGGCTATCGAATCAAAATATTTCCTCCCATTCAGGAAAGCTTACTAGTTAAAAAATCCTATCCCAAAGCCTGACATGTTCGAAGAAGGAAACATGTCCAATATTTCACCAACCATCAAGGTAAATATCTCTAGAAACCCAAGAAAAAAAGAAGAAATATCAATGGGGGCAGCATGCTCTCCAAACAAATTAATCTCTTACACACAGTTGTTGCCAGAGTATAGAGACATATTTGCATGGGATTATACATAAATGACATGGCTTAGTCGCACTATCATAGAGGACCATATTGACACCCAAACCGACATACCACCGGTACACCAGAAACAACGTTAATTGCAACAATCTAAGGTAGAAGAAATCAAGGGAGAAATCGACAAGGTTCGTAAACCTCAGTTTATCTACCCCAAAGCTTACACATCATATGTTTCCAACCCTGTTCCCGTCATGAAAACACAAGGAACAATTATCATCTTTATTGACTTCCAAGATTTGAACAAAGCTTCTCCAAGAGACAACTACCCTACCCCATTCATCGACCAAGTCATTGATGCTAGCACAGGATACGAAGGCCTATCCTTCATGAACAGTTTCTTAAGGTATAACCAATTTCAAATTCGACATACCGATCGATACAAGACAACATTCACCACCCCTTGGGGTATTTTTTCATACAAAGTTATGTCATTCGATCTTAAAAATGTTGTAGCCACTTTGTATCAGGCCATGAACTATATATTCCATGCCCTATCCCACCTTATCCTTTATTACCTGGACAAGCTCATTTTTCTATCCAAGAAGTGAAGCGATCATCTCAAAGATTTACAGTTCGTATTCCAAAGAAGTTGACATTACAACCTATGCTTGAACCCTCTCAAGTGCATCTTTTGTGTCAATATAGGTCGAATATTAGGTTTTATAGTATCCTAATAAGCGATCAGAGTGGACCCCCTGAAGGTCCAGGCCATCAGAGAGGTGCAAAAACCACGAACCTCAAGCAACTCCAAAGATTGCAGGGGAAAGGAAATTTCCTGAGACACTTTTTCCTAGATTACGCCAGTTATGCGCAAGGCTTCCTATGCCTTCCTTGTTAGGATATTTCCTTTAAATGTGATGATTAAGATGAAAAATAGTTTCAGGCACTAAAATACACATTATCTTGAGCCCCATTGATCAACCCATCAAATTATGACAAATATTACACCCTATATCTGTGAGCATCACAAATCTCTTTAGTTGGGGTGTTAATCCAAGACAGACTCGATGGTGAAGAACACGTAATTTATTACATTAGTAAGAACTTATCAGGCCCGCCATTAAGATATGAACCCAAAGAAAAAAACTTCCCTAGCCCTTATACACACAGTCTAAAAGCTTCGGCACTACATTATCATACAAACTACAACAGTAGTCACAGTTTTCAACCCCGTGAGATCCCTATTGGCCTATCATTTGACGAACCATAAGTGCACTCGTTGGGTATTCATACTACATGATTTTGAATTACAGTTCAGTGCACCCAAGAGAAAGAAATATTTGATGTTAGTTGAGTTCATCACTAACCTCCCAAGTCATACTGAAGGATCCCTAGTCAACGAGTCACTACCTGACGAAGATCTCTTTTTAGTGACGACTGACGATCCTTGGTATGGTGATATCCTCTTATTTTTACGAACCGAAAGGTTCAATCCAAACCTCACATGTGATGACAAAAGGCATATATACTACTATCCTCCCCCCCCGACACGTCCTCATGGGATACATCCTTTATCAACAAGGCATCGATACTATCCTACGACAATGCCCAATGCAAAACCAAGCTAAGAAAACCCTAAATGACTGTCATAGTGGAGCTTGCAGTGCCCACCTTTCTGGAATGGCCACCATCAAAAAATTTCTATGGGAAGGTTATTTTTGGCCCACCTTATTTCGATATTGCATTTCGGCAGTCAAAAAATGTGAGTGATGCCAACCCTTTGCCCACAAGGCAAGAGCCCCTCCTGCTCCTTTGCACCTGATCATTGTAGCCGGTCCATTTTGAAAATGGGGAATCAATTTTATGGCTTGCAACCCTACATCGTATGGAAACCACAAGTACATTATTGTTTTCATCAACTACTTTACCAAATGGGCAGAAGCCATACCTACATATGACCATATGGAAGAAACCGCGGTGCAGTTTCTATTCAACCACGTCATTATGTGTTTCAGTGTGCCTAAAGAGTTAGTGTCCGATCATGGAAAGAATTTTGAAAATGAAATATTCCAGGAGTTGTCTCACCACCTAGCGTTGACACACAAAATTTCATCACCATACTACCCTTAGTCCAATGGAAAGGTATAATTTGTCAACAAAGTTCTTAAAAAAATGTTACAATGTATGGTGAATAACCATAAGACAAACTGGCACCACATGGTTTTTTCCACCCTGTGGGCATATGGCATGGCAGTTAAAAAATCAACAAGATTCACACCCTTCCAACTAGTGTACGGGGTAGAAGTCATGATTCCCATCAAACACGAAATCCCCAACTTTGACGCCTCCATCAAACTCCTCGATGATACCCAACCTTTAGAACAATGATTGGTAGAACTAGAACACGTCGAGGAAAATCAACGGGAGTCACTCCAACGTAACGAGGGACATAAAAAATGGGTAAAAGCGTCATTTGATTAGAACATCACCGACTGTTCATTTAGCGAGGGAGATTTATTCCTCCTCTACGATGTCTTGAAAGAGTCCCTAGGATGCAGGAAGTTCAAAAAATTACAGAAAGGTCCCTACATCATAAATCATTGCCTCCCCAAAGGGGCATACATCCTATCAGAGGCCGATGGTATATGCCTAGCTAATCTCGTTAGTGGGCTCTTCCTCAAAAAATTTTACCCATAATGGGAGGAGGTCTCAGCCTTAGAGATAAGATGTATGTAGCCTAATCTAATTTTTTGATGACAACAATAATCAAAGACTTTCTCTAAAAAAGTGCTTTGTTGCCACAGATGGATCTGCCCCCCATCGACTATTTTGGATTCACTCATGGAGCATCACGATGGTCTCAAAATCTAGCAATAGTCGCCTGGGGAATTTACTATCTTGACCAATCTCCATTCTTAACTAATGGAGTATGCATCAGATCAACCACCAATAATCAGGAAGAATATGATACAGTCATCAGGCTAATGTGTGATGCTGTTAACCAAAGGATTCGTCATGTACATATCTCCCTTGATTCCGAGCTAGTGGTTTTGTAGTTTAACCAAGAATTTTAAGTATGGGATTCCCAACTATTTAGAAGGGATTTGAATACACACATATGAAGGGATTAGTTTCGTCATATTACATTCACACATATACCAAGAAATCAAAACCAGATAGTTGATCGCATAACTAATCACATTCTAGATTGGAATGCATCTCATATAAACCATCATCCATAGAAAAATAAAATAAAATAATAGATAGATATCCATCATAGGTACACGACATCCATCAGATAAAATAACCATAGACACATCATGAGAGCTACAAAAATACATATCTCATATATATATATCAAAAAATTTGTGTGAGTCACACTAAAAAATTCATGTCCCTGACCACGAGGAAAGCAAAAAAAAAATGTCTAAATGTCTTCAATAAATAGGGAAGCATCCTGATAACGGTCACTTTTCATGAATACATAAAATGTCTAGGGATGAGCCCCACGAGGCGAGTCCTCTGGACCCAGATTTGAACTAGGTGCTAGTATAGGTGCAGTAGCCAAAACAACGAGTACCACACGACGCAATGTAGGGAGATGCGCCCTATCTCAAGCCATCAAAACCTCAAGCCATGCGTCGTCCAAATCATCTACGAAACCCTAGGTCAGCATACCCCTGGTCAACTTGTCCACCTGACTGCATGAGTCATCTAAGTCTATTGAATGAGTCCCAGAAGCAGCTAGCCGCTCCTTGAATACCACTACTCTCATCTAACCCACATCAGTGCGAGAAATAAGAGTGGAATCCCCATCAGCGACTGTGATGTTACCCTCCACTAAGGTGCCAACACAATCACCCTGCCCTCCAACCTGGGGCTGAGAAGCCCCACCTGGGTCCCTCCTTGGTGGCTGATACCCCATCAAGTGGATAATAGGACACCCAACCACTCCCACATGTACAATAGAAACAAGGATAGTGTCAACATCACCATAAAAACATATAAATATACATGTCATAAAATACTCAAAGATGTAGAAAAACATCAAAATCTTATACCTGTAGGGCCCCACACATAACCGACACAAAGACCCATATTCAGATCCCCTCGAAAATCCATCCGTGAGTATGGATAGTCCAAAAACATCTATGGGTTCTCTTGGAACCACACCTCCATGGTCGTATCCCAATATCAACTCGCCTCCCCTCCTTCACCATGAGGCATCACGATAGCCCACTATCGCATCTAAGGATCCCAATGAGGACCAATAAGCACAGGCACAATGGGTCGCAACATCACCATCCTATCGAAAATGACGCTGCAGAGGATGCCCGCATATGTGAACACTATGGAAGATCCTCCCTGGAGCTTCCCTAGCTGCATCACATTGCCATCATACACATGGCGCACCGAGTCATAAAAGTGACCAGCCCGGAGCCGGAGCAAGATACCAATTTGAGGCTCTGATTCCCTTTTGGGCGAAGATGACCCATTTAGGTGAGCTATAATCACCAGTGCACACATGTTATCCAAGTCCATGATTGACTTGACACAGGCACACCCCTAGGTAAGCGCTGCACTGCCGCAATGCTATGCCGCCCAACACTGGATATTCACCCGCCCAGGAGGGAGTGGGTGTGGTAGTGCCTCACCGTGAGGTAGTAGGCTAGTTAAAAAGGTACACATCCATCTTTTGAATGATGGTGACGTCTCTACGCCGCAGGACCATCACTCTTTGTCTCCTATTCTAACAACGGACCGAGAAACGCAATAGGCTATCTTGTTATCTCAAGATATTGTTCTCCAAGAAATTTAACAAGCCCCATTATGCCATGATCCTCTGGGCATTGGCATATTGGGCCACAGAAATGCGTAGGTGAGGCAAATCATGCTTGCGCCACAACATCCTCTCTCCAGAAAAAACCAAATCAGTGAAAAAGAAATAAAAAATTCAAAACATTAATTTTTTTTTTTTTGGCTCATCCTCACAACTATTTTATACACCTGTGCAATGTTTTTGCACCTGTATCAAGAACATATGCACTGGTCATCATGCAAAAACATTTCCAGGCACGATAACCTCACGAGAAAGTTTCCTTCCCTGCAAGGTTCGCGCACCTCTGCTTTGATTTCCTGCGCGATCAAGGAAAAAAAGAGGTAGGTAATCCATACAAACTTGATTTATATGTATCTCCACCCTCGCCACCAGAAAAAACTAAAAAAAATGAAATACAAGAGGTTCAGGGCCCTACCTGACACTAACAACGTGAATCCTAGGTACTCAGGTTGACCACAATGAGAAGAAAGGCTCCACAGTAGAGGCTCAACTCTGACTTCAAACTCTCAAATGACACAAATGAACTAAAATGAGCCATATTGACCCATATATCGCCCTTTTCTTGTTATTTGACAGACCATAATGGGATCTTAGAACTCCCAATTTCAAAACAACAAGAAACGTAGTGATTAGCACCTCATCATGTCCAAAGTAGGCTTCAGACATCCACACCTTAAAAAAAATCATTTTTCAGTTATGAAGACAATGCCTTCTCTTATTTCTTTCCATTCAAAATTATTTTCAACATGTTTGAATATAATATATGCTTTCACTTGGGGTATTGGTTGCAGGTACCAGAAGCACGAAAAATCTCCTGTTGCCTCAACCAATCAAGGTACAAGAGCAGGTATCATTCTATCCCTAGCATGATAGGCTCCCCATAAAAGATTTGAATCTCTTGACGTCATTTCTCGACAGAAATCAAACATAGGTTCCAATAACCCGACCATGTTTATCATCACCTCACCTCGCACATGATAAACATTCATGTCGATTGGTGGATCCTCAAGCGTCCATCACTCAAGTAGACCGTATATCAAAAATATGGAGCCATAGGCATAACATAAAAGTCTGAGAAGAACTTCATGTTCATTCATCCATCATATATCAAGTCAAGTTTTACCCATGTCATGATAAAAACCCTTTCAAAAACTACCATTCTTATAAGTAGATCGAATACACACCACCGCGTCTCGCACTTGGCATACCACATCCCCATCAACATAGTCCATCTGTGGCACTTTTCATCTACTTCACAACCCTCTCATTGATACCAAACAATGGGGCCCCCACCCTCATCAAAAATACCCTTCGCACACCATAAGTGTGGGGTCATTTTCATGTTTATTGGGGAACTAGTCTTCGTGCTTGTACATCGAAACCCATTCATATTATTTTGGAAAGTGTACAAAGTATTTTTAGGAGAACACTCGCACCCATCCATCCACATTTATCACTTGGAAGCAGTCCGTAATCACTATTTGGTCGGAGCTTCGTATTGTTTACCCAACCCCACCATGACACTCATAACAACCACATACACACCCTAAAGGTCCTATCGACCCCAGGGATTTCCTCACCATAAATTGTTATGACTATTGTTGCTTGCATTTACAGTCTCTGACCTTGGGCCACTGAAATTCCGTCATCAAGTACAACAATTTCTCGTCATCATGCATAATAAAACTTATCACACCCCACCTGCTACATCAGAGATATTGGTCCCTTGCGTCAGTACTTCGCTCGGTTGGTTGAGGCTTTCTTCTTGTCGAATTCAACAACCATCTTCCAGGAAGGAAGCAGTGCCTTGGATGGCTCCTTAACCTAATAGGGGCATTATTAGATGGCACTATGGGAGTCATCATTGCCAATTGATTTTATCAATCCTCCTAAAGTTCGAATTCCACATAATATTTCATGTGAAGATGGTATCATACATCACAACCATTGCACTATGCCAGAATTTGTCAAAGACCCATGCCAGCATAAGCATCTCTTTCAGAAATGCTTACATAAGAAGGACCTCAGTCAGAAACCCATGCATACAAAGAGAATTTACTTTAAAAACATGCCATACCAAGATTATGCATATAGTCACCACATCCAACCTAATTTCAAAGAAAAAAATCCCCTAACAGAGTCAACAACCGTCGTGATCTATTGAATAGAAGGTCACTGCCTCACAAGTGATACAGACAAAACCTCTATCTGTCAGATAAGCTTAACTAGCCAAAACATCACGAGCATGGGACATGCTCTCCTGATAGAAATATTGTATTTATTTTATCTCTTGTAGGTTTCCAACAAAGCGTGGTAGCTATTTTACTCACAGCAAGGGGTCTCCAACCTCAAGTTTGACACAAGTTACTATCTCTCTCTCTCAAACGGATTATAAAAAAAATAAACTATAATGTATTTCTTCTATATAGTTCTTCCCAGACCTCATACATTAGGGGGCAACTGTTATCACTTGAAAATCGTACAAGAGAAAGAATTAGAGAAATTTCAAGCAGAGGTACAAATAAGGATTTACAGGGAAGGAATAAATTACAAGATCTAAAATTTTTATCAAATAGTGCACAAAAAGTAGCGATTCCAAGCCATTCGCATGAAATTTTCCTTGATAGCAGCGAATATCATCGTGGTTATGCGTCAAATAGCCTCACAGTCCTAAGTATGCATAAATTCACCATCTAAGACCACTTGGAAAACTTCAAGAGGAAGATTCCCACTCAAGCCAACCAATTACAACCACCTTGGAGCCACCTTGAGGCCTTAGTGTATCACACAAAGGAATCAACCTCCCACTCTTGTGTCAAAATCCATCTTGTACCAAGAGACGGTGGTAAAATTTTAAATTTGTCTATAAAAGACTGCCAAGCAAAGAGAAATATCAGAACACATTGTTATGTTGGCCAAATTTCTTGAGAGAAAACTAGCATAGTGTTGTCCAGGCATCAAGGAGTGGAAGGATTCCATTGTTGGCCACCCATCACCTCAATCCAAGAGAATAATTTGACCAAGTTTCCATTATTCTACCATCCCTTGAGGATAGAGAGAGTCTTGTAAGAAGATTAAAGGGAAGAGATCCCGTTGCCTTGAATATTAGAGCTCCATAGATATAAGGATTCATTGAAAATTATTTAGCACCCTATTCTCTTATGCCATCAACAACTAATAAAGGGAGAGAGTTAACCATTTGAATGATTAGTTTGTTTGACTCAATTGAGGTTGTTATTGCACATGATTACTTTGTTTCATGTTTCTTATTTTATGTACCATGCCATGTTATTTACGTATTTTACTACATGTTATTTTGTTCTACAAACAATCTAACAAACCAATTGACCTGTTACTTGCATATAGGAAAACAACCTCCCTATTAATTGCAGTGTATTTCTTCCACCCACGCGTTGAATACACTACAACATAGAGGTAGGATTTCAAAAGAGAGATAAGGAATGATAAGGATATTTAAGAGAAAGGAGGAGAGGGGGGATATGGAAATGGATAAATATATAAAATGAGGGATATGGATAGGAGAAGACATATAAAGGGATAGGAAAAGGGGTAGATAGAGAAAAGGGATTATGAGGAAAATAGAGAGGGATAATGGGGGGAGACATAGGGAGGGGGGGAGATAAAGGCATAAGAAACAAGGGGTGTGGGAGGGTTAGGGAGAGATATTTGGGGGCCTAGGGAAGGGGATAAAAAGTGATATGGTATTTTGAGAGCGAAGGATATAGAGATGGGGTAAGGAATGAGGGAGAAATATGGAGATTAAAATGGATATAGATAAAGAAAAGGAGGGACGTTATAGAGAGAGTGTGAGAAAAAGAGAGCATAATGGATATAGGTAGAGAGGGAGGAGGCAGGGAAAGGGAGAGAGAGAGATAGAAAGAGAGGTAGAGTCAGCAGGAAAGATATAAATGGATGGGGAAGTGTTAGAGAGAGAGGGAGGCTTAGGAAAAATATAGAGAAAGAGAAAGGTGTTACTATGATTTTTATATCTAAAATTGTCCTCCTAAGAAAATTAATAAAATAATAGTGAGAATAGTAACATTATCATTATTAATTTATAAAATAAAATAAAGAAAACTAGATTTTCTGTTCTATTTGTTAATGATATCCTTATATAATTACTTAAATTCAAGCATGTACACTTTTTTTTGTATAATTATATTATGCATCCGACATGTTGTTGTGAAGGAAAATCCCCTCTGTGGACAGAGGCTATCACTCTAGCCCTAGGGTGGGTCTAGCAATGAGAGAACATGATGGTTTCTAAATTCATAGTTAATAAATGAAATGTGGATTCGAATAGATGTCCTACCTCAATCTAGTGTTATTTTTCCTTCAAGCCTTGTGCTTCATTAGTAGCAATTTTTACACACTTGCACAAAGATCAGACAAACACTAGCAACATACAAAAATATATATTCATTTACAACTATCCAAATAGTCAAGGAGAGTTAGAACTTCAAATACTAACATAGACAAAGATGGAACTTGAAATCAATCATGTCATATTAATATATATAAAAGGGAGTTTAAAACCTGTTCCTTAACACTATAGACCTCCTTTGACGGGTTCAGTTGGGCACATCTCCAAAGCATCCATTCATTGATTGGCTCAATGAGGCGAAAGCATCAAACTCTCTTTCAACTATGGACTATTCTTTGCTATCATCTCTTGGTCTATTCTAGATATATTTGTCTAGTTGATTAAATTTAATGAATATGGAGTTATAGGAGTGGAGGATGAGGTTTGGGATCCACATATGGTGGAGGAAAGTTATATTCATTTGGGAAGTTGCATTTTTGTAGCAACTAGAAGGCCAAAGGGAGAAACTCCACCTCATCCAGTTGAAAAAACATCAATGACTACACTCATGAATTTGTTACATATTAGAGACTTCATTTTCATATTAAAAAACCTTCCAAAATTAGTATGGTGTAGGTGCTCTTCGGAGTTTGAGAAACCACAACGCAAGGCCTAATGTAACTCTGGCCATCGACGCGAGGTCATAACTACACAACCGCGCTGACCCAAAAGAGTATGTTATAAAGGGTCAACTTATGGAATGGTCAATAAATATTTTCTTCGTGACATGTTAAGGGATGCGATGAGATTCATAATGATGTGTGAAAGTACACAGTGGTCACGCTGATAATCATCTAGTTTTCAGGATGGGGAATGAAGGGACGGTGAAAAAATATTGTGTAACAAATGCCCCGTAAAGAATGAAGTCCAAGAGAGAGGAAGAGGTGAAATGATTTATGAGAACATTCCCAAACCAAAACGTCGTTGTCAGAGGACCTACAAGATCAAGCATGATTGATATATTTGATACATGAATACAAGGTATGGGCGCAACCATCCATAATAGGGAACATGTAATAAGATATAAGGTATGGACACAACCATCAAGTGACAAGGATCATCAAATAGACTCAAGTATGGTCGAAGCCATCCAATGATAAGAGTTTTTTATACAACCATGATAAACCAAATCATCCCACAACTTGGATTTCAACAGAGAAAACCCAAGGTCTTTCACTTCGTCTCAACCCGAACAAGTAGAAATTTAGGCATGTGAATGAATGAGATGAAGTCAAACATGCAAAAAAGTCACATGATTACCAGCCAATGCTGGAAGTTCTTAACAACTGTATGAGAAACCACCAATAATGATAATGTTTCTTGATGTACTGCTAGTACAATCCATAGAATGTGAACAATGAGTTGGAGTTGAACATCCGCGAAATCACCCGATCGAAGGCTAATTATGAGAACCTATCATCGAATGCAAAGAAATTACCATTGAGGCATGCAAGATCTAAGGTACCATAAGGGAGTCTATAGATCAACTTCCTCGATATGAGTTGAAGTCTACAGGTAGTGATTGGTCGAAGGAGGGCCATAATTATTCCCACACCATCAACATGAGAAAGATGAATAAGATGAAAGTGAATCAAGATTGAATAGAGGATCATGGGTTGAAAAATGTAGAAGGGACTTCTCTTGAACATATCGGTGACACGAGTATGGAATTTGGAAGTATTTTACATCAAGGGATCTGAGGTCATGATGATGAAGAAAAGAGTAGATGAGAGGTCAAAACGGATCACCCAAAACCATGGAGGAAAAATGATGAATGTGGGATGTCCCCAACCTAACACGAACTCTAGACAAATGTCATGTTCAAGGGTGACATACTGCCAACACAACTGAAAACTAGTTCCATTTTCCCCCACCATTTCTCGTGATTACCCCAATTATTTTTAGAAACAAGCTTGAAGGGGAGAGAATATGCTTGTCATGTGAGTTTGTTCTTCAGACAAATCCATCCTAGTACATTTTATGAGCCCTAGGAAGGAGGGACTCAATAACGTCTTAGTGACGGCTTCCGATGTCATTTATTTTTAACTTGTTTGACAAAGGGAAAAATCGACATCTTTTCATGTTTAGAGAGTTTGAAAAGAGGCAGAAAAGAAAAATTCATAAGGTCCCTTTTCATAGGTGTTCTCTCATATTGGAAAAGGTAGAAAACAATACCGGAGAGAACCTCTTAGCCATATTCGATTAAGGTATTCCTTTTTCGTAAATAATCCATCCCAACCTGAAAAAGGGGTAAACATATACTGGCCAGATGATGTTTCCCAGCCTTAACGAGTTCAATTAAATGACAAGATTCTCGAAAATATTTTCAATTTCTGAGAGTCAGAAATGAACTCAAAGATGACTAGAGGGGGTGACTTTTTCGTGTTTTTACCAATTCTGAAAAAGTAATAAAACACAACTCATTTCCTCATCATTTCTAGTTTTAGGACTTGTTGCTGCACAACAAATGAACGTAAAACCTATTTTCAAGAAAAATAATCAAAAAATAATCAAAAAAAGGTGCCCAAAAACCTAATTAGGGTTAGAAATGGCTATAAAACAATGCAAATAGTAAAAATAATTGACTTTTACCTTTTCACCTTCTTATGAGAATTTTTACCAATTTCCACTATGAACTTGGGGAGTTGACTGTAGGCAATCTAGGAGGTCATTGAGGAACCCGTTCCTTCTAGGTAGGAGCTCTGAACTTCTCATGCAATTTCATCCATTTACTGTTTTCTTTCATGGTTTGATGCATTTTGTGGAGGATTTTGAAAAAACTTGGCCACTGCGGTCGGCGCCAATTCTGGGCATGGAGTCATGCCCAACTCTAGATTTATTGAATGGGAAGGCATAGTTTAGCATTTATGTTTTAAAAATAGCGGCGCCATACACCTCACCCAAATTTTTTTTCAAGTTTTACCCAAAATACTTGGTTGAAACAGTTTAAATTTTTACCCTATGTTTAATGGAAGCCTGTATTTTTGTTGTGCAGGAAGAATCAATAGCTAAAATGGTGATGTAGTGGAAAGAAAGAGAGCATGGGGAAGATGATGAAAAGGCCATGGATAATGACGCATGCATGGATGCCCTCCAGAACTGTGGGGTCCTGAAATTCTTTATGACCCCATGTTTGAGAGCTCAGCTAGAGCTGCTTCAATACTTGATTAGTGTATGGGACACTGATCAAGAGATATTCATCATTCATGACAAAGAATTGGAGATAGAAGGCCCCAACATCTACTTAATAACTGGATTGTCGCAGAGGGGAAAGTGACCACTACTGATAGGTACCTAGGCCCTCAGAGAGAGCATGAGCATGTTAATAGATAGAGTTTGTCATGGAGAAAAGAAAGCATCTAACAGTGGAAATATAGACATTTAGACAGTGCCCGACTTACCATTGAGGGTAGTTCTACATACCATTACTTGGGATGTCAGATATCAAGCTTCCCATGAAGCTACAAAGATGCAACTCCAATTGGCCTTAGATTGCATGGCTCCGATAATTTTCAGTTGGGAGGAAGCGGTGACTATTAACATAAAACATCAGTTAACAAAATGCAAAAAATGGTAATTTGAAGCAGTTTGGATATTGTTCATCTTGATACCATTCATCTTGGAACAATTACCAATATTATAGCATGAAGGGGTGGTTTTACCTATGGCACCAACATGAGAGCCATAGATGATCCATTGGGTGGAGTTGATGCCTTGAACAGGAGGTGGAAAACATATGTCGTGGAGACCAGTTTTCTTTGACTGGATACGCCAATAACTCATCATGGTAAAGGACTGGCCATATACCAACACCGATTTCAGGGAGGATCTGGATCTTCCACCTCCAGAAGGGGACTATTAGGATGAGGATAGAGGTAAAAAATCATTTTTGGATTTTTATGAGTATTATCATTTTTTGGTTTTTATATCATGCATTCCGATATTCACTCATGTGTTGCAGATGTTGGACTAGTGAGACTCGCGGGGATTTCTCCCATAGCTTGGAGGGTCTCACGAGATTTCGAAGTGGCCCATCATGGCAAGGGAAGGAATGAGGAACAAATTGCATGCAACTTGGGGGACTCACAGGTGGTATCCTAGACTATGTGAGATTCGAGGAATTTACTCATGTTTATTAGAGTCACACCGCAGGAGTGTCTAACTGCAGCCATCAACTACTGGGACGTGTCGTATGGGCAGTGATGTGCTATCATGAGCACCATGCAAATTATACTCATATGCTTCATTTATGCATATTTTTGAGAGACATGGTGTCTCAGGATGTAACCAAAACACATATATTTTTTGAACTATGATGTACAAGCTGATGTAAATAGTCGATATATATATGCTTATTTTAGTATCTCAAATATTACTATGTGGTGATGATTACTTTTACAATTTTCACAAATGTCTATCTAACACAAAATTAGTTACTCCATCAACTAACGTATTAATTCTTCTAGGAATATGCTGATATGTGATATAATCAAAATTCCTTTCTAACAAATGAACACGTAAATACATCCTTAAAATCGGAGGGTTTCTGACAGAATAACGCCCATTGAATTGGAGAACAACAAGCTGAGAGTCTAGGCTTATAATTAATTCATGAATGTCGAGGGAAATAGCTTTAGTTAGAAGTTCGATAACTTCCATTTATTCAAGAACATTGTTAGTTTCTCGTCCTAGACAAATTTCTTAAAGGTATACTAACTAACTGTTAGGATCATAAATCACACAAGTCGTGGAGGATAGGTTTCGGGTACTGCGGGAGGCACCATCAACAAAACCGACATAAGGAGTGACAAACATATGCATAGTAAGAAAAGGCATAATAAGTAGGAAAAAATTGCTTTCAAAGAACACCAAGCCAAAAAAAAAAAAAAGACGAAAATCACACTTATGTACAAAATAAAATTCACGAAAAACTTATGCATAGCATTTTTTGAGATACTGCCCATTTCGAGGCTGATCCAAGGGATATCCTTCATAATCAATAATATCATAGGCCCCATTTTGCATGACATGTTTGATGATATAGGGCCCATGCCACATGAGTTTGAATTTACCTACCCCTAGCTTATCACGGGCTTGGTCATATAAGAGGAATAAGTATCCTTCTATGAAGGTATGAGGGGAAAATATCTGATAAAAATGAGCTTTGGCCCATGTTTTTTGTGCTTCTATGAATAGAGCAGCAAAGTGACGAGTTTCATCAAGCCTCTCCAAATATAGAAGATGTTCTTCCTCTGGCGAGGTATTTAGCAATAATTTGAAAACTATCTTGAATGAAGGAATTTCAAAATCAATCAAAAGGGTAGCTTCAAAACCATAAACAAACTGAAATGGTGTGATTTTAGTTTCATCCTTGACCAAGGCTTGGTAAGAATAGAAAACATAAAAAACATGAGATGCCAATTGGACTTGTGCATCCCAATAGTATGCTGAAGCATAATGACTAAAATTTTGTTCACGGCTTGGACTTGGCCATTGGTATGGGGGTAGTACGTCATTGAGATGTTGTGACATAGACCCAACTTAGTAATCAACTCAACCATCATAAAATGGTGAAAATGGGAGCCATCATTAGTGATAATGGCTTGAGGGACTCCAAACCTAGTAATCACAAGATTGAAAAGAAATTGGGTGGCCATCTTACCATCAACTGTGAATGTAGACATTTTTGGCCCATTTGGTGAAGTAGTCTACGACTACAATAATATAAGCATGTCCACCAGCTGAGGGAGGGTTACACATCATAAAATATATATCCCACTTTGTAAAGGGTTTTAGTGTCAATCTTGTCATACTGCCATCAGTGATAAAAATATTCTCTTTTGCATTTGGATAGTGGGAGTCTCATACTATAAATTTTTCTCACTCCATTAGGTTATGGATCCAATGATGGTTGGAATCACTTGGGGTGCTCTGAGCTTCATTTTACATTATTTTTAATCAGTTTGGTTGGAAATTAATAAGATTTGCAGCTATTTTTTATGGGATCCCTGTGGTATGGAATTTTAACATAGTTTATTCTCTTGTAATCATTTGTTAAATGTTTTATGTATCCCATCATTTGTTCCATTGATTGACGTTGAATGTTTTCAAGTTAGATAGGTAGAATCCATTGTTACAGTGCTCTGCCTTGGGAAATCATTCAATATTTCATGTTTTCTACTGTTTGAGAAGGATTCATCTCATATGCCCTCCTCAGCTCCTCACTAGTCTTAAACACTTCACATCATTAAGCGAAAGGTGTTAAAGTCCATGCCTACCTTACCCCATAGAATACCCTGCATTTCTGATTTAATTTCCCAGAATTAAACTGCCCAGCTCCATCTGATCCAACAAACACTAGAAAAATCTATCAAAACATTTCGAGCTACTATACCTAGCCTAAAATCATTTTTCACAGTCATCCTTGACTGAGATTCCTTATGGAGAGGGCCCTCTCCTTGCCTTGTAGGGCTAGCTACAAGGTTAAGCGTGGTTTTTGGTTACCCTAACTTGCCTTCCTTCAGCCTGAGGTCAATCTAGGTGATAACATAGTGGCGACCATACTAGGGAAAAAATCTAAAATTAAATACCGATCGCCCCGATAATTTCTCCCATATAAATTCTTGAACTTTGGATGATGAGTTTTAGAATTTACTAGGTTGAAGTAGAACATTGCAAAGTAAAAATTTCAAAATTTGACCACACTGGCTTCAAGGAAATACACAAGGGCCAATCTTGATCCAAATCCTCCCCCTATATTTGAAAATCCTAACCTTATTCCGCGAATAATCATAAGGCAAGAAAGTTCAGTAAGCCCTAGACCTATTTTCAGATCCCATTCCTGGCATAGTGAGTGGTTGTTCGTTGAAGACCTCCCTTTTGATGAGTATTTTGAACTTTCTCTGTTTAGAACCAAATCTGAAACTGCACTTGATGACACAGTTTTAGACCCAGATTTTCTTGTAGATCATGAAATTCAAAAGGCAAAAAGATTAATTGACGATTATATGTTAGACTCTTCTCAATCATCTATCACTACTACCAATATCCCTGAGCTTTCAGAATCATCAGAATCAGCATCTGCTACCCTCAATTCATTAGTACTCCCTTCAATTTTTTAAAGCAATTCTCAACCTCCATTTATACCTACCCTTTCCCTCCAACTTATCACCCCTACTTCTCCATCAACAACTCTCTTAAATCCTAGTAGTTCAAACATTTTTTTAAATCTGCCTCGAGTCATGGTTACCCGGTATGCACCCCTTTTTTACCTCAGAATCTGAATGATATGCCTACTAATTATCAAAGTAAAATACCTCTTTTTGATGCCACTCAAAGCATTACAGCGCAGTAACATGTTGATAAAATGAATGAATTCTTTTACCTTCATGAGGTAGAGGCAGAAATGTGATTGTGAGATTGTTTATCTAAATTTTTGGAGGTGAAGTTCGAAAATGGTTCAGAGCCTTACCAACAGCCTCTATCCACACTTTGGTGGAGCTACATAGACAATTCTTAGACTGGTGGGAGGTAAAGAAAAAATCACTCCAAATTTTGTCTGAGTATGAAAATATCAAAAGAAATGTGGGTGAAAGTGTACAATATTATTGTGTGAGGTTTAATGCAGTCTATAATGCTATTCCGGCCAACCTCAAACCCCACATGGGGTTATATTTGCTCAAATATCCAGATGGTTTCGATGCTGACATGGCATATTGTTTATGAGAATGAGATGCTACCACACTTGAAGATAAACATAAAAATGTTGTAAGCATAGAAGCAAATCTACTGGAAAAAAGAACACGGACAAGAGCTGAAAAGAGAGAGACTGTAAAGGAGGAAGCATCTCCTTTAGATACTAAGATGGATACTTTGATCCGAATGGTGGAGAAGATGGTTGACCAGTTGACTATTTCAGATATACCTGAAACACCAATTCGGAATCAAAATTTCAGAGGATAGCAGCAGCCCCAATTCCGAATCAAGCAGAGGGAACATAAAACGCAAGACCAAACAACACAACAACAACAGATTAGAACTCCTTTGCAGCAAAATTATGTTTAGGGAATGGAAATAGATGATGATGGTGATCCGGTAGTTGAAGCTAATAATTTTTTCACTGCCGATGGCATGCCCATTTTTCTAACAAAAAATGAAGAATATGCAGTGGTTCCAGACACTCGAAGAGATGAAAACTTCATATTGGAAAATGACATGGTTTTGGAGGAAGAGTTCGATGATTATAAATGAGGATATATGAACGATTTGACAGCACAGTAGAAGCAGTATCATTTGAGGAGCAGAGATGTGCCAATCAATCCCATACAAAAAAGGAAAGAGCTGCTATCAAGGAATGAGTCTTCAAATATTCAGAGGAAAGGGAAAGAACCTGTTGATATGACTTCCAGCAAAGTACCCTCGACAAATAACATTGCAAATGAGAAGAATAATCAGCCAAGTGTAGCGAAGGAGCAAGTGGAGAAGAAATATCTTCCTGTCAAAGAGGTAGAAAAAGTTTCATCTTTTAATTGAGAAAATGGAATTGCTAAGTTGAAGGTGTCCATTCCCTTAGCTAAGTTGGTGAAGAAAAACACTTATAAACATCAGGTATCTAGAATTTTGCAAATAGGCTCTATCGTAAATGTCGAAGATGATCATCCTTAACTCATTTTTGGTCCTGCCATAGAAGGTCATTCTGAAGATAGTGAAGTCCCTCCCTTTTACCCGAGTCTTAGATTGCATGAGTACATTTTACACAATGCTATGTTGGATTCCGGAGCTTCTCACAATTTGATGCCTAAAGCCATTATTGAAAATTTGGGTCTTGATATTACCCGCAAATACCATGATCTGTATTCCTTTGACTCCGGTAGGGTCCGTTGTACTGGTCTTATCAAAGACTTAGTAGTATCTTTAGATCAAATCCTGGCCAAGAATGTTTTTATGGATGTGGTTGTTACTGACGTTCCACCACAATTTGGTATGTTTTTTTCCAGATCATGGGGTG
Organism: Pinus albicaulis; assembly: GCA_034641835.2. Lineage (NCBI taxonomy): Eukaryota > Viridiplantae > Streptophyta > Pinopsida > Pinales > Pinaceae > Pinus > Pinus albicaulis. The sequence goes on from CM076584.1 coordinate 627,392,625, forward strand.
CAAAACTTAAGGGAACTCTACAACTTGATTTCTCTTATGCTACCATCCTTGTGTTGAGTCAATTGAGAAAGCTATAGAGGGAGAAGAAAATGAAATATATGATCACTAGCAAAGAGAAGCCAGTTAATCATCCAATTAATGCTATACATATGGATTTAGAATCATTTGCACTATATTCAGATAGTGGTTTCAATGATGAATATGTTCAGTTAGTAGAAGTAGATGAGGTGCCAAAAATGTCAGAGAATTTTACGGAACTCCTTAAACAGGAAAAAGAAAATTAGCAAGCCTTTCTAAGCTTTCCACCTGCCAGCAGCAAAAGGTCAGTGAACAATGAAAGAATGAAGAGATTATTCAAGGTAAGGTAGAGAAAGAAAAAAAATTTCAACATCCAGAAGAGGAGGAAGGCCTTTGGAGCATGGATTTTTACGGAACTGTTGGTAAGGATGGTTTTGGTATAGGAATATGGATTCGAAGTCCTATTTTCCAGCCGACATGATTCCTAGTAATGTTAGAGTATGTGCTTATAATTTGGCTTTTGACTGCTATAACAATGAACCAGAGTATGAAGCTTTGATTGCAGGTCTAAATTTTTTGAAGAAGTTAAATGCAAAAAGGATTTCTGTCTATGGATATTCAAAGTTCGTAATCAAACAGGTAAAAGGAGAGTCTCAAGCAAAACATTCACGATTAAGAGCCTACAGAAATGTGGTCCTAGACATCCTGAGAACGTTTTCTGAATATAATTTGACAGAAGTACCCTGAATTCAGAATCTTATTGTAGAGTCACTTGCCACCACTGCAAGCAATTTGAAGATTCCAATGAACTCCAACAACAAATTCGAAATTCATGTCAAACATCGGCCTGCTATTCCGGATAATTTAAGGTATTGGTAGGTGTTTTGGGATGACAACGAAATGAATTATTTTTTACAGAATGAAGGAAAATTCAAGAATGATTCCATAGATGGTGATTATGATATCGATGAACAAGATATTGAAGCAAATCAGATGGACATTTTGCAGCTGAAAGATAATGTTATTCCTAGAGGTCTCATACCTTTAGAGGAGCTTTTTTATCAAGATGATGTTGCAAGGAAGTCAAGCTTGGTGCCTATTGATAAAGGAGTTAAGGATGTCAATCTTGGAACAACTGACAAGCCTAAGTTTGTGAATTTATCAAAATAATTGTCTCCTAATGTAAAAGCTAAGTATGTTAAACTAATTTCTCAATTTTCTGATGTGCTTGCATGAGATTATTCATATTTGAAGGTATATGACAAAAATATAATTCAACATACTATTCCTATTAAGCCAGATCAGAAGCCATTTAGATAGAAGTTGAGAAGGATCAATCCAAAGCTGCTTCCATCCATTGAAAAAGAGGTAAACATATTGTTTAAATATGGTATCATTGTTCTAATTATATTTTCTGATTAGATTTTGAATTTAGTCCCAGTACAAAAAAACATAGGAAAAATAAGGTTGTGCATAGATTTCTGGAATCTTAATAAAGTATCCTTAAAGGATAACTATCCACTTGCAAAGATGCATCATATTCTGCAAAGAGTAGTTGGAGCATTGCGAATGTCACTACTCGATGGTTACTTAGGCTATAATCAGATCTTGGTGCATGAGAAAGACCAAGACAAAATTGCTTTTACGACATCTTGGGGAACTTTTTAGTACGCCAAAATTCCATTTGGATTGAATAATGCTGGAGCCACTTTTCATGGAGAATGGACATCGCTTTTGCTAATGCGAAGGATGTTTTTGTGGTTTTTTATTTAGATGATTTGACAGTATTTTCTGGTTCTGGTGATGAACACCTGCACCACTTGAGGATTGTATTTTAGAGATGCAGAAAGTTTGGGATTTCTCTCAACCCGAAGAAAAGTATTTTTGCTATGGATGAGGGCAAGATTCTTGTCATATCATTTCTAAAGATGGTATCTGCATTGATCCTTAAAGAGTGGAGGCGATTCGGCACATATATTTCCCACGTAACAAAAAGGAGGTTCAGGCATTAAATGGTAAGATGAACTTCTTACACAGATTTATACCCAATTTGGCAGAACATTTACGAGAAATGACTAATATGTTGAAAAATAACAACACTGTCAAATGGAGAGAGGATGCTATAAAGTCATTTAATTTGGTAAAGTTTTCTTTTTCCAACACCCCAGTCTTGATTAGTCCCAATTACACTCAATATTTCATTATATTTTCATTTTCATCGGAGCATAGCATGGTTGCGGTATTGATGCGAAAGAGAGATCAAATTGAACAACCCATTTCCTTTTTCAGTAGGACTATTCGAGATGCTACCTTGCGGTATAATATCATTGAAAAAAAAGCATTGGCTCTTATAAATGCATTAAAGGATTTCAGAGTGTACATTTTGCATTCACATACCATAGCATATGTTCCTAATGCAGCAGTAAAAGATGTTCTAGTGCAAACTGATCCAGAGGGAAGAAGTGGTAAGTGGATAGCAGCAATGTTGGAATATGATTTGGAGATTAAGCCCACAAATTTAATCAAGGGACAAGGCTTGGAAAAACTAATGGCACAATCAAACCTGTGTGCCCCAGACATAAATATCATAGCAGCAATGTCAGAGGATGAGGATGATGGTCTGCTTATTCCAATTTCAAAAAAATTTCTCCAATCGCTATGGTATTCAGACATATTTTATTTTCTTCAGCATCTTTCGCCACCTCCAGGGATGTCTAGAAGCAAATGTAGATCACTAAAACTCAAGTCTTCTAAATTATGTATTTTAAACAGTGCTCTCTACTGGAAAGATCTGGAGGTATCCTACTTAATTTTTTGGTTGAAGATGAGGCTCAGCAGGTGATGCATGACTTTCATAAAGGTGATTTTGCTGGTCATTTGTTTTGGAAAAAAATAGCTAACAAAGTATTGAGAGCAGGATATTATTGGCCGACTCTATTTTCAGATTTGTATAAAACAGTGATGAGCTGCCATGAGTGTCAAGTTTTTCAAGGAAAAAGGAAACTACTTCCTCTTCCTTTGAAACTAGTTCAAGTAAATGCATCTTTCCAGCAGTGGGGACTTGGTTTCATAGGGGAAATCCATCCCACATCATTAGCACAACATCGATGGATCCTGACAACTACCAATTATTTCACCAAAAGGATTGAGGCCATTCCAGCAAGGCAGGCCACGAATATCATAATTATTCAATTTTTAGAGTCAAATATCTTGTCTCATTTTTGTTGCCCTCACAATATCATAATAGATAATGCATTGACGTTTAAATCCAACAAGATGGTGGATTTCTTCCATAAGTACAATATTATACTGGGCTATTCGACAGCATACAATCAGAGTCATCAAATAAGACTTTGGTGAATATAATCAAGAAAATGTTGGAAGCGAATAAGAAGAATTGGCATCGAAAAATTGTTAACGCATTATGGGCTGACAGAGTTAGTAGCAAGAAATCAATAGGTATGTCACCATTCGAATTGGTTTATGGCACTGATTCAGTATTTCCTACATCACTTACAATTCTAGTCATGAGATTACTACAATAAGTTGGCAGCAAAGAAGATGATATTCAACAAAGGATCAATTGAATGATCCACCTTCAAGCAACAAGGAAATACGTTTCTAAAAACACTTTCAAGCTGTAGGAAAAAATAAAGAAAATCTATCACCGCAAAACCAAAGCAGAAAAATTTGAGTTATAAGATGTAGTACTGAGATGGGATGCACGAAATGAGGACAAAGGAAAGCATGGTAGGTTTGATAACCTATGGAAAGGACCATATAATATTTCAACATACGGAGGATAGAACGCTTTTCTACTGACAGAGATGGATGGTCAAGATTGTCCAAGAGGGCTAGTGAATGGTAGGCTCTTGAAGCACTACTACTTTTAATATGATTCTCTGAAATTATTTCACAGTTATTGTACATGCCATATTCATTTTTGGTAGTATTTCAAGTACACAGTCATTGAAGCTTGGGGCCCGAAGTGAAGGCTATAAAACTTGAATAATATGTGTAAGGTTTTCCAGTTTTGATTTAGTTGACAGTCATGGTTTGATTCACGAGTCAGTTTGCATTGTGTCAGTTTTCAGTCTTTGAATTATTTTGACTGTATTTTGCAATGGATAAGGATACTAGGTCTATGGTGTTCTTGGCACCTCTAAGGAGATACCATCACCATTGGAACCAATGTTAGTGTCATTCTTGTCATACTGCCATCAGTGATCAAAATATGCTCTTTTGCATTTTCATAGTAGGAGTCTCATACTACAACTTTTTATCACTCCATTCGGTCATGGATCCATTGATGGTTGGAATCACTCGGGGTGCTCTGAGTTTGATTGTACCTTATTTGAAATCATTTTGGTAGTAAATTAATAATATTTGCAGCTATTTTCTATGGGATCCCTTTGGTATGGAATTTTACAAAGTTTCTACTCTTGTAATCATTTGTTAAAAATGTTTTATGTATAGCATCATTCATTCCATTGATTTCTGTTGAATGTTTTCAAGTTAGATAGGTATAATCCATTGTTACAGTGCTCTGCCTTGGGAAATCATTCAATATTTCATGTTTTCTACTGTTGGAGAATGATTCATCTCATATGACCTCCTCAGCTCCTCACCATTCTTAAACACTTCACATCATTAAGCCAAAGGTGTTAAAGTCCATGCCTACCTTGCCCCATAGAATATCCTGCATTTCTGATTTAATTTCCTAGACTTAAACTGCCCAACTCCATGCGATCGAAAAAACACCAGCAAAATCTATCAAAACCTTTTGAGCTACTATAACTAGCCTAAAAGAATTTTTCAAAGTCATCCTTGACTCATATTCCCTATGGAGAGAGCCCTCTCCCTACCTTGTAGGGCTAGCTACAAGGTTAAGCATGGTTTGTGGTTACCTTGGCTTTCCTTCCTTCAGCCTGAGGTCAATATAGGTGATGACAAAAGGAATGATGGGATGAAGGTGAGCGGGTGGCACACACATGTTACGCTGGAAGGTCTGGTGCTCGTGACATTTACAGATAGCGAGGATACAATATTTGAAAATGGTAGGCCAAAAATACTTGGCACGAAGAATTTTTTGAGTAGTGGCATACCTAGACATGTGGCTGCCACATGCACCAAAATGGTAGCCATTAAGGAATTTTTCAGCCTCCTCAAGGGTCAAATACTGACAGAGAACATAATCATATCCAATGTGATATAAAGTATCTTCAACTATGCGATAGGGTTTCAAATGATGATAGATACGTAGACTAGCATCTTTCATCACCTCATACCAGAAGCTAGAAGTATGGAGATAAAAGATGATATCACTATGCCATGGATTGAGGGTGCTAATAAAAAAAAAGAGTATCATCTATAATGCGTTCCTCAAAACTAGAGGGAGCTGAGGCAGAGGGTAAAGAGAAGATCAACTCAAAAAAAACCAATGACTTCTTCGATTTGGTGGTAGTGAATTCCAAATCAAACTCTCGGAGGATAAATATCCACTTGGATTACTTTCCTCCCATCAATTTTCGAGTTAAAATATAAGCCATGGCATTGCAATCATAAGTCGAGGTTGTAGTGCGGAATAAAATATAATGGCAGAAAAATTGGATGGATTGAACAACTCCCAACGCTAATTTTTCGACATGAGAATAACATGTTTTAGTGTCAAGTATATTGCAGTTAAGATAATAAATGACATTATCACTATCATCTTCATCGTCCTGTACCAGAACCATGGCAATAGTGCTAAAAGGGGTAGCCAAATAGAGTGAATAATCACGATGATAATTTTGGGGACACAAAAGAGGAGCGTTAATGGGCATGGTATTTAGTTCATAGAAATATTTCTGGTGAATCACATCCCATAGGAATGGGAGGCCTTGCTGAAGAAATCATGTAAAACCTTTGGCTACTTTAGCATTGTTCGGTATAAAACGACGCAGGAAATTAGCTTTCCCTTGCAAACTCTGCAACTGGTGTAAAGAGGAAGGGAAGGGGAGACTAATGAGAGCTTTGACCTTAAGAGAATCTAGAAAAATACCGTAATTGGACACAACAAATCTAAGGAGTATGCCAGAATAAACTAAGAAGACACATTTGTCTGGATTAAGCCAGATGTTGTAGCATCTACAATGAAGAAAAAATTAATGGAGGTGTTCTGGGTTGTCCCGATGCTTAGCGGAATGAGCTAGAAGGTCAACCAGGTAAGGTTGAAAAATGTGCTTAATACCTTGAAAAGAATACGACATTGCTCGTTGGAGCATGGCACTAACATATTTAAGGCCAAAAGGGAGCTTCTTATATGAAAATGTGCCCCATGGATAGATGGAGGTGGTTTTATGTTGATCAAACTGTAATATATTAATCTAGTTGTAACCAGAGAATCCATCCATAATGGAAAATATATCACTCCGAGAACATTCATTAATGGTCTCGTCAATGAATGGAGTGGGATAGTTATCCTTGGGACAAGCACGATTGATATTGTGGTAATCCACATAAACTCGAATAATGCCCTTCTTTTTCTCCACATGGACAATGTTAGAAACCAAATCTGTTAATGGGATTGGATAAATGAAGCCTACTTTGAGAAGTCTTTCAATTTCTCCCTTTATAGCAGCTGCCTTTCTACGGTGCATGGGACAAAGGCGTTAGTGAATAGGTTTTTAATCAGGGTAATTACGGATCTCGTGCACGACTATAGTTGGATAAATGCCATGCATTTATTTGTAGGACGAGGAGAAAATGACTCGAAATTCTCGAAAGAGACTAGTATAGACCTTTATCTCATTAGGAGAATAGATCACCCCAATGTGGATGTTCTTGAAAACCCCAGGTTTAATGGATATGTCAATAGGCATCATTTGAGTGATATTCTCCATCTTGCCTTCCGCAAAAACTTCATGTGTCAAAATGAGCATCTGATAAGCAGATGGGAAGGAGCTTGGGAAAAAAAATTATTAAGACAAGTAGGAATGGCACCAATACTAGACAGAAAGGAGGAATGATGATGACTATTGTCCGAGGGAGGATCCTCGAGAGACATGGTTTCCACAATGGTTTCATCAATTGGAAATGTCTCATTCAAGGGATATGGAGAATCTGAGGAACAGAGCCAAGGAAATTTAAAGTACGTGTCGAGAGGCATACTTGAAGAAGTATGATAAGAAGAAGAATCCGAAGTTGATATAAATTCACAATAATCAATTTCTATCGGGCTTAAAGAAATCAAGTCCCCAAAAGAATCAACCTGATCAGGTGAAGGGATGATCCAAGGATCAGAAGATATGGAGATCATATTGACCTGAGTAGTGTTGGGTGGAGGAAGAGAAAAAAAAAACTCATAAGGGAAGGATATTTGAAAAGTCCTCACCCCACAATTTCATAAGGTGCAGGAATGTGGTCTACATACGGAATGTTCCTCTCTCAATAAGTGGAAGTGAAAAAGGATAACTGATTAATAGTCATAATATTTCCTTCATGCGGAAAACTAAGAACATGGAAGAGAGTGGATAGTACAGATAGCATGCAATGAGTCCAAATATGATTGAGGAGGATATTATATTTGAGTTTAGCATCAATGGCTTCAACCTCAACATTAATATTTTTCCCTTCTAGCATGATAGGTAAGTTGGGGAGGATACCAAGATGGCAAGATTCCCATCCATCGAAAGCTTCTAAAGTTTTTTGAGGCTGGTTAAGGGATCGAGAACCAATGGTTTTCCAACATGCAACAAACATGATGCAAGTAGATGCACCTTCATCCATGACAGCTCGATGCATATTCTTACCATTTATCCCAACTTGGATAATCAAACCAAGTTGGTGAGGGAGACGCGGGATGAAATTTTCTAGATCAAAAGTGATAAGGCTTGAATCAGTGGTTTCAAACCCTCTTATATCAAATAGAAAAGCCTTCCGTTGTGATAGACAAATATGAACTACCTCTAGTGCGGACATAACAAAGGACGCCTGAGTGAAAACCTTAATAATACTGTAATTATGAGTGGCACGGGCGTTCGAGCTATGAGAGGCCTTAGAGAGCATGCCTTTGGAGGGTGGTCATACAACAGGCTCAAAATTAGGCCTTTCAATATGGAGAGGGCTAGAAGTGGGGAGGGGGAGGAGGACCATATGAAATTTATATCCTCGCTACTTGAAACCATTCGGTATAATATTTTGATCTCGTAGCAATGGATATGGGTGCAGAACCATTCATCATGAAAACTTGAGAGCCAAAAGAGGTGGAGGACTGAGGTTGCTACAATATTTTAGTTTGTTGTCATGGGAATGGTTCCTTAAGAACAGCCAGAGTTCCTTGGGTGCCTTTGAGCAGTCGACTCACCTTGGCCCATTGTGGACAGTCCTTGGTATAATTATCATTGTCACATATTAGACAAGGATACTTCATTTTACATTTCGAGCCATCATCAGTATTGGCTTTAGGAGAATCCTATTTCGGGTAATCGAATTTGGCCTTGCCTTTAACCTTATTCTTACCTTTCGAAGCTTTATCCATCGAGGTAGACTAGATGACATTCACTTCTGCAGTTTTACCAAGATTGGAAGGTTGCCAAGAAGCAGTATCAGTCGAAGGAGTGGATTTCTGCTTGGAAGGATTAGGAGAAGGCTTATGGGAAGTCTGAGAAACATAACCAATGATACCATGAAAAGATGTTGTCATCGCTGCTTTGGAAGTTCTAGTTCATGGAGAATCAGGCAAGAGTTCATAATGCATGTCAGATTAGGAGTACAGTAGATCAAGGTACTAGGCATGAGCAATAGCCTGCTCCTCAGTATCACATGCCCCCATAGCGATGTCCTTAGCTATCAAACTGATAAAAGAGGTAGTGAACCAATCAGATAGAAGTTGATCAAGGATTTAAAATTTGATCAAACGACAATGTCGTTTCCATTCATGAATGTGATCATAGATATATGAGGCCCGATCTTGTTTCAGAGACGTAAGAAGGTATTTTATCATTTCGTAGTAAATAGCTAACTGAAAGTGTGTGAGAAATTCCATTCCAAGAGAGTTGAAATCATGGAAGATTCCATGAGAGAGTTCAATGTAACCCTTTGTAGCGGCACCAGTAAGAGTCCTTTGAAAAATACGTAAAAAAATGTAGTCATCAATCCAGGAGTTAGGGGATCACCATAGGATTTACGTCATAACATGTGCCTGGGGGTCTTCTCAGAAATTTCCTTCTAACTTGGGACAATCGCGAGGAATATTGGTGGGAATTGGGGGCCAATATGGATTATGAAGAATGGGATCATTTGTTAACTTCAACACATCAGGAAATTCCAACATAGCAAGGAATGGAAATTGCGGGTTAAAAGGCATTGCAGACCTTTGATAAAGATTGGTGTGAGGGTTCCAACCAGGTCAGGAGAAATTTTGAGCCCATATGTTCTGTCCCAAAGGATTTTTTCCATAGAGGTTATAACTTTGGAAATTCTGCCCATATCTCGGTTGAGGACCAGGGTACTCATTCTAAGTGAACCAATGAGGTCTAGCCTGAGCAATGTATGGATTGTGTTGTGGGATGAAAGAAGTGCCTTAGGGCGGACCAGGCTATCCTTGAAAAATAGGTCGGCCTGATGTTTCAGATGAGGTAGGTTTCCCCTGAAGACTAGGTTGACCCAGCTGAGTGACAAAGGGTTGGCCTTGTTGCACAAGAGGTGGGCCTTGCTGAACATAAGGCATGTTCTGTTACAAAAAATGTTGTCCCTCCGATGGACAGGTTTTCCCTTGAGAAACATAAGGTGCTCCCTAGTGAATTTAGGGTTGAGCAGTAGGACCATAGGGCTTTCCCTGGTGGACCGAAGGTTGTCCCTATATATGGGAGGGCTATCCTTGCAGACCATATGGTTGTCCTTGTTAGTATGTAAACTGATTTGGGTGAATTGGAGCTTGATTTTTTTGAAAATATAATGGACCTTATGGGAGAGGCTTATGGTAATATATGTGATTCTTGTACTCACCGTAATACTGTGGTAGATTGATCGGCGCTTGAACCTTCTGAGAACCCTAGGGAAGGAAGTACTAGTGTTGAATAGCCATCATATATTAGTCGTATGAAAAACCTCCCAAAATAGGATTAGAAGATATAGGCACACTACCAAGAGGTTTATGGACTCCCGATACGTGAGGTTGTGATCAACTCAGAATGCATGCAACAAACATCATGGAAGCATTGGGATTCATTCCACACACATAAGAAGATGATGACAATGATGTAACCACACTAATGGATGGTGTGGAAGAATCTAGACAAACAATGGGATGTGTTGGGAAACATGTGAAAACCATTGAAATAATGGGAATCGAAGAATATGGACCTGACACAAATGACCCTGTAGAAGGAGTCGTAGTACTTGACCATAATAGGTTCCAGTACAAAAATGAAGCACCATAAATTAACTTTCCTAAAGAACGATAACCAATCGAGAGAGAGGAAGGCTCAGAGGAAGGCTGAGTTGTCTCACATGGAAAAATTTTAGGAGGGAATTGATATTCTATAGTAGATATGAGAGTCTCCTCACTACTAATGGGACTCGAGGAATCCATGTCGGATGAAGACATATTTCCAGGGAAGAGGTGGTGAGCTGTAGAGGGAAAAGCACCGAAAAATGGTATCGAAGGTGTACCCAAGCATTGAGGGGAATCTTCTCTCAGAAAGAAAAAAGGATCTGGGGGCTTCCAGTTGATGTGAAATTTCTTCCTAGCAGGAGACCAAGTGGCAAGAGGTTAAATTCTCAAGATGATAGCCCTTTCAAGGCCTTAGGTCCCAATAGACTAAGGTGTCTCAGAAGAGACTCTGGGGAGAGACTCTTCACCATGAGGTAATGAAGAGGATGACGAAATGGGTGGTTCTGACACGGTGAGTTTGTCTCAAAATATGAAGAGAAAAGAGATCATCAATTCGAGGCTTTAAAAAATATCATTCAGGAATTACTCATTAACGGACCAAGAAATAGAATAATAGGCATATAATTGTAGGCAATTAATTTTATAACATTGAAATAAGACTCTTACTTTTCATGTTTTAAGACTTGAGGAAAGGAAAAAAGGTGAATCTAGTTACTTTTGGTTTGAACGAGCTTGAAATTACAAGTTCTTGATGATATTTTTGAGTTTTAAAGAGTCACGGAAAGATCAAGATGACTACTTTGTAACTCTAGGAAAAAGGGTGTACCAAGCTCCCGTGAACTGCAATATACACCTTCATGATCAAATTAAAGATAAATGATCAAGGACTTAACGTACATGCAGATTGTCTCCCGAATACTGTGTTTGGTGTATCACGGTTACAGGATGACATAATTGGTTTCCTATGGATAAAAGATTTCAACCTATGAGGTATCCCTTTGTATACGTGACGGTATAGGGAGCACAAGTTTGTACTATTGTTGTCTATTGCAAGATTGCAAGCAACAACTACTAGGTATAATGATGCCGGAACATGTCACTAGCCTAGACCTCTAAATTTGAGCATTAAGTTTAAATGCTTCCTTAGATTGATTGAGTTAATTTTATGGTTTATCTTGAAATTATGTTTCAGTTTCAAGGTCCTACCGAATGTAATATCAAATATCTAATGCATAACTATATGAGAGAAAGAACAAAATTTCATTCGATGAAAGGATATCTAAGTGAGGGATAGAGGTTTTCAACAAAGCAACAGTCAAAGGAATGCAAGAATGACACTTTCCTTTATGCTACTAACAGAGCCAAATTAGAAAAAAGAAAACTCTTCTTTTGTCTTTCAATTTCCAATGAAGAATAAGCCTACTAACACAAAGTAAAACTTTTCATTTTCAAATGAGGAGGGAGAATGCAATTTTTTTTTCTTTTGTATAAGTGACAAGCAAAAATGAAATGCTACACTAAAAAGACAAAAGAATACTAGCTTTGAGTAGCTTCTAATGAAATCATCAAAACATGAAGAGACCAATTCCAAGAGAACGTAAACACGCACTCAAAACTAGGTATGCATCTCTTTACGAAATATAAAAGGCTTTTAAGTCAACTCAATGAGCAATGTGATCTATGCTCGGGGTGATGGAGGGATGATAAAAAAACACAGAATTAAAGATGGACAACCCTACTAAACATACAATCAACTAAAAATACCAAGCAACCACATGAAAGGCTGAAAAATAAATTACTGAACTGACTCATAAGTAGATCAAAGAGCCAAATAGAATGCGGCTAACTGAATGGTTCGAAACACTTAGAAACCCTAAGATGTATAAATCACACTATTCAAATGAGAGATAACACAAACTGAAACAAAGGAGACAGGAAAGTTAGTAAACAGAATCCAGATGGATTTATCCAAGAGGGAAATACGAATATAAAGGATAAGAAACACTAGAAACTCACTAGGGAAGCCCAAAATCTAACCCAACAAGAATCGATGTGACTATTCGGTAGTATCCAATGACGAATAGGAAAAATTTCTCTTGTGTCAAAGATAACTTGCACTATTGGGTGTGACTGTCAGACAACCATAAGGGCCAAGCTAGAAAAGGAAGGAAAGAGCAAAGGACTAACTGAGAAAAACCAAATTTATCACTCTATAAGAAGGCTATGTGGCCAAGTCAGATAAGCAAACAAAAAAAAAACAGAGAAAAGACAAACAACCTAACTTGGACATACAATCAAAATTCAAAATGAATAATTAGAGACAATAGTTGTTGAACTCCCCAGTGGATTCATGAACTTGTTGTGAAGGAAAATCCCTTCGATGGACATAGGTGATCCCTCTAGCCCTAGGGTGGGTCTAGCAACAAGGGAACCGGTTGGTTTCTAAATTCCTAATTAATAAATGAAATGTGAATTGGAATAGATGTCCTACCTAAATCCAGTGCTTTGGATGTAGTATGTTGCAATGATTTGTCAATCTTTGTCCTTCAAGCCTTGTGCTTTGTTTGTAGCGATGTTTATGCACCTGCACAAAGATCAAACAAAAACTAACAACATACAAACATATATATTCATTTACAATTATCCAAGTAGTCAAGGAGATTCAGTAACTTCGAATACTAACAAAGAAAAATATGGAACTAGAAATTATTCATGTCATATTATTATATAGAAAAGGGTGTTTAGAGCTTGTGCCTTGATGACATTTACCTCCTTTGACGGGTTCACTTGAGTATGTCTCCAAAGCATCCATTCATTGATTGGCTCAATGAGTTCAAAGGCTTAAAATCTCTCTCAACTATGGACTATTCTCTAATATTAACTCTTAGTCTATTCTATCTATCTCTAGCTAGTTGATTCAATGGAATGGAGAGGTATTTATAGAAGGGTAGGATGAGCTTTTGGATCCACATATGGTGAAGGAAAGGTCTATCCCTTTGGGAAGTTGCATTTTTGTAGGAACTAGAAGGCCAAAGGGAGAAACTCGACCTCAACTAGTCGAACAAACATCCATGACTTAGCTCACGAAGTTGTTACATCTTAGAAGCTTCGTATCCATATTAAAAAACCTTCCAAAAGTATCTTTGCATGGGTTCTCTTTAGAGACTGAGCAACCGTGGCGCGGGGCCTAGTGTAAATCTGGCCATCGGCGTGAGGTCATAACTACACAACCGTGCCGAACCAAAAGCATATGTTTTAAAGGGTCAACTTCTGGAATGGTCAACAAACATTGTGTTTTTGACATGTTAAGGGATGCAATGAAATTCATAATGATGCGTGATAGTACATAGGGGTCACGCTGATAGTCCTCCATTATTCAGGATGGGGAATGCATGCACGGTAAAAAAATGTTTTGTCACACATGTACCCACTCTTCAAATTTTCATAGATCCACACTAAAAAATAAAAGTAAAAATATGTGAAAGAACACATTTCAAACATGTATTTTCATGTATATTGAATTTTCACAATGTGGGTATACTAAAAATTTTGTATAGTGGGATGTCGTTGGATGAAAAATCTAATTCCACATCAAATGAATATATACACTTCAATTTTTATTAAACATATAAGGAGATAAGTAAAAATGTGATTAAAAATGTAGTTTCTTCCTTTTCCACCAAAAATATATACCTTGGTGATGAGATCATCATCTCGAATGATATTGATTCCTTTAAAGTTTGTTTTGTAAGTAAATTTTTCTTTTTTAGGTATATTTTTTACTTCAAAATTTCGCAAATTCATTTTGTAGGAAGAAACACTCACACATAGAGAGAGAGATGGGGAAAAAAGAGAGAGTTACATAGTAATAGGTCGAGCTAGAGAGATAGAAAAGACAAAATGGAAAGGAACAAAAAGAGAGATAAGGAAATAAGGAATGAGAGGAAAATATAGAAAGAGGGAAACATAAGGTGAGAGGGAGAGATATGGCGTAGGGGGAAAAGATAAAGTGATAGGGAAATTGGGAGAGAGGGGGGGAAAGTGAAGTAAAGATAGAGAGACAAGATGTGGTGTTAGGAGGGAGGGACAAGGGGAAGAGAGGAATAGAGAGAGGTATGGGGAAATACTATGTGGGAGTAGTTGTGGGGAATAGGGAAAGGAATAAAGAAATATAAGAGGGATAAGAATATGGGGATAGGTATAAGGTGACAGGGACATGGGCATATCGAGATGGGGCCCTTATGGAGAGAGAGAGAGAGAGAGAGAGGGAGAGAGAGAGAGAGAGAGAGAGAGAGTTACATTGAGATAATTTGTGTGAGTGAAGGGGGGGTGAGGGGGGGTTATGGAGAGAGATAGAGTCAAGGTAATATAGGGAAAGAGAGGGAGAGAGATAAAAATGAATGAAATAAAGAGAGATGGAGAAAGGAAGAGGATTCAAAGAGAAGGGTAAGTAGGTATAGAGGGATACAGATAAAATGAGGGATACTTATGGAGAGAAAGAACGAAAAATATGAGGAATTTTGAGGTGAAAAATGCACCTCAAAAATGAAATTTTACCAAAACAAACAACTTTATGAGAACTAATAGGATTCATCATTCAATATGATGGTGTCATTGCCATGGGAGAATATTTCTAGAGGGAAAAGAAGAAAAATACTCTTTTTTAGTCACATTTTTTACAATCTCCTTCTAGGTTTACCAAAATTTCATTTATGTACAATAAGTGGATGTGGAATTAGATTATGCATCCACCAAGGGCCCACGATGGATAAATTTGAATGGATCGAAACCAAGAAAAAATAAAAACACAAGGAAAAACATGTTTGAAACATGTTTTTTAATGTATTTTTACTTTTTCTTTGGTTTTATTTAGTAAAATTATTCATAGTCAATACTCAATGGATTTTGAATCTAGTCTCATATACAATGAGTGTGCACACTTTAAATTTGAGTAAATTGACATGGAGGTAAGTCAAGAATACAATAAAAAATGTAGTTTTCTTTCTTTTTCTTTAAAAATTTGTAGCTAATGTTTTATTATTTTTACTATTATGTCTTTATTTCCCTTATAACTTCCATTTTATACATAAAATTTTCAATAATGGGGATAGGGATAGGGAGAGAGAGGGAAATGGATAAGGTAAGAGAGATATAGATGGGGTAATACGGAAAGAGAGATAGAGATATAAAGAGGGAGACATAGGGACAGGGTGAGGTAGGGCTATGGAATGGGGGGCGAAGGATGCAAGTGGTGAGAGAGAGAGTTATTGATGGGAAGGGAAAAGAAAGGGGTGGGGGTGATATGGAAATGGCTACAATTATCAAAAAATGGATGAAGAGAGTGTGGGAAATAAGACATGATAGGGAAAGGTGTAGTGAAGGGTGAGGGGGAAGTTATCTAGGGAGAGAGAGTGGAGGAAGACATAAGGAGAGATAAAGAGAGTGTAGGGGTTGTGTGGGTTTGTAGAGAGAGATATGAAGATGTAGAGGGATTGATGGGAAAGGAAGTGAGAGGGGAATTTAGGGAATGGGTGAAAGGGATAAAGTGAAGGATATGAAGATGAAGAGTGATAGAAAGGGATATGGAAATGGGTACATAGAGAGTGGGATTAGGGAAATATTTAGAGAGAGATATAGGAGGGACACATAAGGGGTGACATAGGGATATGGGGGAAGGAAGAGATAGAGAATGTGAACATGGAATGTTAGAGAGATAGAAATAGGGATACAGAGAGATAAAGGGACAAGGAAATAAAGAGAGAGAGAGAGAGAGAGAGAGAGAGAGAGAGAGAGAGAAACTTTGGAAGGGGGGAGAAAGAGAATGTGAATGGGGGGATTATAGAAGTGGACAGATACAAATATAGGAGGGAGGAATAATGTGAGAGAGAGAGAGAGAGAGAGAGAGAGAGAGAGAGATGGGGGGAGGGGTAGGGGAGAGGTTGTTGTTAAATGGGGAGAGTGTGTCAAAGAGTGTCATCTAAAATTGAAAATGACATTTTTATGAAATTATATGCACGCTAGTTTATCCATTTTAGGAAATGGATCGTAGTTGGAAAATCACACAAAATAAAATAGATTTTATAGAATTTTAATAGTTAAAATGGAAAATAAAGACATCAAAGCACAACTAGTTGATGATAGATCTCACCCCTCCTAGGCTACATCTTCGTGTACAACTTTCAAACACTTGTATAAAATGAGAAATTAGTGACGATGTGACTAAAATGTTAGTCACCATAGTTTTTCCAATTCAAATGCTACAAAAATGAGCAATCTTAAGTGATCTAGCTAAAAATGACTAACATAAATGACTAATTTAGTCTTAGGATAAAAGATAAGACTAGCTAATAAGTAATACAAGTAATAATGACTTATGCAAATGACTAGTTTAAACTAAACTATGGATAGCTTCTAATAGGGTATTTTGATCTCTAAGTGAATTTCTCGAAAAATAATGGGATACCTACAACTACTTGAGTTTATTGATAATGTTATTGAGATATTTCAAAGAAAATTCTACCTCCTTAAGGGTTAGTAGACACTCCACCTTATGTGTAAACCTCCATTCCCAATTACCTCCTTATATGAACATACTTTCTGATATTAGGGATGTATTTAATATTTTTTGTTGATACCCTCATACCAATATTATCTCTCTCTAATCCTTCAACATCATTATATATAGCTCTATGTCAAGTGACCTCATTTTTCTCAGATAAATATAAAAATTAACCTCAATATGAGAACATGCTCAAATAAGAATAAAATTTAACCTAAATAGTGGAAACATAAGCTACTATAGCAATTGAAATTTCTAGTTACTATAAAATATAAAATTTACCGATTAAAATTTAATTTCCGTTACTCTTACTCTTTCCCAAGTTGGGAGGTATTCCTTTCTTTGTTCATTAATTTATGATGTAGAATCTAGGAGGAAGGCATCGATCCTTTATTTGGGTTCTAGATTGGGTTGTAAGATCCATTGTTGGGGTTCGAAACCTCCACATAAAAATGAAGGTGAGAAGGGTGGTGATAATAAAAGTGGGAAGTCCAATGAATTCGAAATAAAAGGTAAAAAAGGGATTCCAAATAAGAGTGGACTTTCCAGAACAAATAAGATTGGTCTAACGAATTTAGGAAAGAATTGGAGTAAGGCATCAATGAAGCCATAAGTCTAGAAGCCAAAGGATTGGGAAATTGACCTAATGTTTTTTTATATCATAAGTAATATCACCTATGGCAGATTGAGACTGTTTGCATCGGATTTTATGATGGAAAATATGTTACAGGTATGTTTATTGCCTTTTCTTCTATGTCAGGAGCTCATTTGTTTGATCAAATTTTGTTTGTTAGAATTTAAGTTTGAATCCAATTACTTCATATAAGTGTAGTGTTTTTTCCCTAAAGATAATTCAAGAGAATATATAGACTTAAACCTCTTTAAAAAGGAGGTTTTACCTATCATATAAGGGTTCCAAATATTGTTTCTATGCTAGGTTGATATAATATTAGTGTATTCTCTTATTTTTATTGTTAGTATTGCCCCCTTGTTGCTATTTATTTCCCATGTAGTCCCCATATTGTTATTATTGTGTCCAATAGAAGGCCACTATTGTTATTTTTGTGCCCTTACATTGTTATTTTTATGTCAGCTAGGATCATATTCTGACCCATTGGACTCCTATATACTGAATTTTGTGATTTGTATCATCCAAGAATTATTCATTCATGTAAGGTGAAGGAGGTTGCAGCGCAAAGAGGCTGATATCTATGTCGTTGATCTCTCTTTTATTATATTTTGTGAGGTATTTTCTTAACATTTTGTATCAGAGCTTTGGATTCAAGGGTTTCTCTGCTTCAAATAGGTCATCATGGAATTTGTGCTATAATTGTTTTTATACGGAGTTTCAGAAGCTATAAAAAAACCCATTTGAGTCGCAATACTGAAGAATGTTTTGTAAAAATTTCATACCTTGGTGAGAAATACTGTCATAGATATGATCTATGGAAGTTAGGTTTTGTGTAGGCTCCATAATCTCATCTGAAATAGGTGACCAAGGAAAATCGCCATAACTTTTGTTTCAGGCATCAGATTTGAATTTTGAAAAAATTGGATGAAATTTCATGGAAGATAGTTTATTTTGTATCAATTTCACAGGTGAAGGACAAATAAATGACATGTGTAATTCCATACAAGTTTTCTCTACTGAACTAGTCCATACTTAGGCAATCGTGGGAGATTGGGTATAACGTTGCCTTGAAGAATCCAAACCAGGTCTGAATCATGGCATTGGAAAAAGGACTCAGAGGGATACTACAAGATTGAAGTTCAAATCTTGAAGATCTGAAATCACAGAGATAAATAAGGTTCAATATAAACCTCCTAAAAAAGAATAAAACAATGTGTATTTGTTTTTTTTTAATTGCATAACTTTTTTTTCAAAAATAATTTTGAAGTGATTCAAAGGGCATATTGAAGCATAGATCTGAGTATTGGATTATAAAATGCCTCCAAAAAACAAGTATACATCTATTAATCCATTTAAAAACTCTACTATGACACATGAAGAGAAATAATTGCAGTATGATATATCAACATCACGGTACCAAGTGCAACAAATTTCGATCTCACAAAGAGCAACCAAATATGACATATGGATGGTTTAAAAGAAGACATGGAAGCTAAGGTGGATTTTTTGATGGATGAAATGAAAGCTAATATGGATGATAATGTAGTGTAATATCACATAGAGCATCAACAAAATTTTCTGTAACTCTTAAAAGATATCCTAAATTTGGTGTAAAATCGAATGAAACAATAGGAAGATCATCATCACACTGAAACAAGTTTTGATATAGGTAACTCGGTATTTTTACGACTACAACCATACAAAAAAATTTCGCTAAATAAATATAAGAGTATAATAAATTATCATTAAAGTATTATGGTCCTTACGAGGTGTTGCAAAATATTGGTACTATGGCATACAAGTTGGAGCTTCCTCCATTTTCTTGAGTGCACCTAGTTTTCCTTGTGTCATGGTTAAAAAAGGTTATATGTGACAAGGTCTAGGTTCAAAAAATATTTACACAACTTGAAGAAAAATGAAAAACCATATTGGAACCTCAATCACTCATAGAAACAAGAACTCGACAACTACTCAATCGATCAAGTTTAGAGCATCTCATGAAGTGGAAAAACTTACCCACTAAATATTCCACATGGGAGGATGAAAATTTTATACAGAAGCATCTGAAAATACTTAAGCATTGAGGAAAACACTTGTTTGAAAGAGAGTGGCATGTTAATTCCCTATAATACTAATGTATCCACTTATTTTTATACTTAGTATAGCCCCCTTATTGTTATTGTTGTGCCTAGGTAGTCTCCATATTATTATTATTGTACCCCATAGAAGCCCACTATTGTTATTAGTGTGTTATTGTTGTGCCCTTACATTATTATTTTTATGTCGGTTAGGATTATATTGTGACCCATTGGACTCCTATATATCTAAAGGAGTTTTTGTAATTTGTATCATCCAATAATTGTTCATTTATGTAATGTAAAGGAGGTTTCCCCCTTGAAGATGCTAATATATAAGTTGTTGATCTCTCTTTTCTTCTATTTTGTGAGTTGGTTTAATAACAGTCTATATGAAAAAAAAAACATTCTAGTATTTTAAAAATAAGGGTAGATTTTGTAGAACCTTTCAGTGCTACATTTATTTTCGAGGAGGCAAAAATAACTTTCCTTTATTAATTTTTCTTTCTTATCTATAACAATCATTTTTTTTGGTGTCTCTAATTTTGATTTATACTATAAGGGTCCTCCCAAACTGAATGAAAAATATAATGGTCAAGTTTCTTACTTAAAATGGTTAATTTTTTATGATTAACCCAATGGATATTCATTAAAATGGCATGATAATATTAGAATCCTAGGAATATTCTTGACTTATGGAGTTCAACTTCCCCATTAGGATACAGTCATGATGGACTATTTATGCATCCAATATTTTATGTAATTCAATACTTACGATGTCCTTAAGTGTTGGATTCATCCTTATTTGTGACTTATTTATGGCAATAACTCCATATTTTATAGAAATGACATGTTGCAAGATGTATTAACCTATGCCTTCTGTGCCTTTCATATGTGAATAGTTCCAGAAAAATGCTAGATTTTTTTCTTGCATAATTTCTAGCAATTCATGTTCCTAGGAAATAATGAGAATATTGTTGACTCTCAATGTATTCCTAGGTGCAACTTCAATCATATTATTAGAAGACTGAATTTCCTTTATACTATACAACCTATTCCATATACGTTATTCAATAAAATATCCATTAGTTTTCCAATCTTGAGAGATTGCTATGTCACCAAAGAGAAAAGGACCAACATATAAATTCTGCATAAAACTTAAGAACATAATTTCTTCTTCAAGTTTTCTTAGGAAGGAAAATGTATTAATTATTACAATGGGGAGAATTGGTCCATCCCCATATTATTTTATCTACATTGGATTCTCTTCATCTAAGGAAGGTTTGGAAGGTTGCTAGATTGTGATCTTATTTGTAGAGTAATCATTTAATATTTTTTTTCCTTCCCTGCATTCTATATAAGATTTTGTTGTATCCAATGATGACCTACCCAAAATAATAAGGTAACCATTGAGCCTATTTCTTTTCCCTAGTGTTATGCAACCAACTAACAAAATATACCAATGACTTAGAAATCATCCTCTTTGAGGGGGAAACCTCAATTACATTACATAAATAAACAGTTCTTGGATGATTCAAATGAAAAAAACCTAATTTCTATATAAATAGGAGTATAAGGGGTCCGAGTATAATTAGAGCCTACATAAAAATAATAATGTAAGGGAACAACAATAACAATAATGGGCTTATATGGGGTACAATAATAACATTATGGAGAATACATGGGCACAACAATAACAAAAATGGAGCTACACTAACAATAAAAATAATGGGATACACTAGTATTATAGGGATCAAACATGCCCCTCTCCTTCAAAAAATAGTTTTAATTAACACTTGAGTAGCTCTAGATTCTTATGTATAACATTCTCATCCTCCCACGTGGAGTCTTCAACTGGTAAGTTCTCACACTTGATGAGATACTCTGAAATTGATAGATTTCATAGTTCTTGTTTCTATGGGTTCTTCAGGTTCCACTATGATTTTTCCTTCCTCTTTAAGTTATGGAAATATTGTTTGAACTAGGAGTTTCACAACT
The DNA here is from genome assembly GCA_034641835.2 of Pinus albicaulis. Taxonomy (NCBI): domain Eukaryota; kingdom Viridiplantae; phylum Streptophyta; class Pinopsida; order Pinales; family Pinaceae; genus Pinus; species Pinus albicaulis. Next base: position 627,414,284 of record CM076584.1, read on the forward strand.
ATAACATTATTTAATCATGAAACATGGAAAACTAGGTGAAGTGAGGAGGAATACAATCCATTGAAAACTCCTCCCAACGTTGACTTGGAATGGATAAAGGTTGTAGTATATCTTGAGTATTAAGTGGCTCAAATTTATTTTTTTGGCAGAAAAAACATTCCGCTACAAGCTTTTGAATATCATATATAAGGCCATGCCAAAATAAATCTTTCTTAACCCTATGGTAAGTTTCTAAAAATCCCAAGTTTCCTCCTAAGGGAGAGGTGTGCAATTCCAAAAGAATATTTTGTTTTAGTTGTGAATTCTTACAGATATATAAGAAAAATTTGTACCATAATGAATCATTTTTGATGCAGGGATTTTGCATAAAATAGATCCTTGCACATAATAAAATATGTGCTTCCTTAACATGGAAACCTCATCAAATTCATCATTAAAACCCACATTCAATTCAGATCAAAACATATACAAAGAAGAGAGAGAGCCAACACAAATAAAATACTGACATATAATAACAATGATAAAATTATTGACTGAAACCATTTTGGCCTAATATTACAATCATTGGCCTCTTGGCTCTCGGCCCTTCACATAATTCTCACACCATTTCTCTTTATATCTCTCTGTATTCCTCACCCTGTTCTCCATCCTCACATAAACTTCATATTTATACATAATTATGGATTAATTTAAATCCAAGATTTCCTCCACACAAACCTCAATGAAATCCTAAAATATCTTTATCCCTTCTTTGACTCAACTAAGCTTCATTTAAGGGATTCCTAATCCCTAAAATATCTACCCAAACCAATTCCACTCATATCCTCAATTTATTAAGAGAATATTTACAATAACCTCAAAACCATATATTTTCATCTTAATTTATTTAAAATGAGCATAATAATCTATAAAATAATTAAAAAAACATCACCCCCTAATTACACAATATTTTAATGAAAAATCAAGCAAGATGCTCCTGCATTAGACTCCCTATGTAGATAAGTTTCCATAGACTCCTGTCTATGAGGTCTGTCGCTTTTCTGTAATAATGTGAAAACCACAAGTCTCAATAAATTTCTCCCTCCACAATTCCAAACTCTATTTTGTCATTGGTATTTTGAAGAATCAACTCTATTTTGTAAATTTGCACAAAATTTATAGAATAGTATTTTCAGAATATTACTGATTGCAACTCTCGTTGTTCCATACCACCTCATCTTTATTTTGAAAATTATAGACTCGTGTAGAAATTTTGATACCCATTTTTCTAGTCTCCAAACTCTGAAAGAATCTTGAACTGGTTGTACATCAACATCACTCATTCTATGAACCGCATTCCATCAACCTCTCCAACAATTTTTTTCACTAATTCCTCAGAGTAATTCCTCTTTGTCTGATGATTTCGTATCTAATTATGTTGAACACTCAACTTCCTGAATTGAAGAATAATCAAGAACTTATCCTTGATCAAAACTATAGTCATTCAATTCTCCTATAGTAACAAATTTCTCATCTGGTGATGTACCCACAGTCATTAACAAAATATTAGTTTTAAGAAGATAAGACCTTTCGGCCTCTTTTGATGCTTCAAACACCAATCTCCCATCATAGACCTTTTGGATTTCAGCAAATTCTCTTTTGAATTGCTAACTTCTTTCATATTTATCCTACTAGTTCAATACTTCTGTTTCCTTTATGTCTCTATGGACATAACTTTCTTGCTGCTCCTGATCTTTCATCTCATATCCAAATATTTTTTGCTCAATTTCTCTGATTTCGACATCATATTTATTTATGTTTCCTTTTTTACCTACAACCACATTATTATTTGAAAATTTATAACATTCACTCAAATCTATAAATGTTAAAAACATTTCTTTTGTATTAGGTTTTGCAAGCTTCACTTCTCCCTCAGGTTCCTTAAGCCATCGCTCCAAGAACTCTATTTCCATGTGAAATATTTTCAGCATTTCATCACAACCTTCATTTCCATATTCATTCTTCTTCTGGAAATATTCCTGAGTTATCCTGTTTTCTGTATCATCACATTGAAAAATTCTGTCATCAATTCCATTAAAAAAATTCAATTGTTTACCTCCATGGAATATCACTTCGGCATTTTCATTATGATTATACTCCACAACAGCTTCAACTAGTTGTCTTACACTAAACAAGAATTCATCTATGAATTCCTTCTGGTGGAAGAAATCAGTACCTTCCTACTCTGAAAGGCATTCTCCATCATACTTCACCCCAATATTTTCATTCATATCTATAATAGTTTCATCAGATTGTCCACCATATTCTACACACCCTTCCAATTCTTTTGAACTATTCCAATAGTCCATGAGATCTTTCTCATTGATCTCTTCACCCAGAATTTCACCCGGTTCTGGGGCACAAATGGAAACTTCAATTTTCAACTCAACCTCTCTGAGTTCTTCACATCTCAATTTCACACTCATCATCTGCTCGAGCTTCCTCAGCTCTTCTATCAACTACATGTTTACCTGTTGTTCCCTCTTTACATGTAGCCTCTGCCATTTCACTTTATTCCTCATGGTCGAACCATGTCTCTGGTATTTTATATTTCTCTGCAACAATTCCATCAATAACTGAAGGTGATCTGTTATCTCAGCTTTCTCCCTTTCATACTCTTCGTCAATCAACTGGTTACATATGCCATTTTCCTTAGCATATTCCTTCTTCTTTCTTCTGTTGCGGTCTTTCTCAGAACCTCTGAAATGACTATCACTAGTCATCTTCTCCTCCTTTGTGAACTTCATCTGTTCACTTGTGGATTTCATTCAATCCCCTTTTTAGCAAGACTTCCTACTTGCCATCAACAATACAAGCTCTCTTCCCACGCTTGACCTCTTGCGGTTCTCTATCTTGGAATCATCTATGGGAAATTCTCTTGCTCCTGTTTTTGCTGCAAATAACAACTACAATATTTCATGTGTTATAATGACCAAACTCTTTGGGTTTCGGGCTCTGCTGATCATGCACCCAATTACATTCAAACCTTTGACTTGGATTATGACTCTTTGACTCTAGAATTTACATCAATTCTTCATCATGGATGAAAATACGCCCTCTTGTATAGTAACTCAATGGTTTAACTTGACTCAAGCTATCCAAATTTTCATTTGAACTTAACATATAATTTTACTTCAAGGCTTGACCCAATAATTAAAATAGTGGATATTTTTACTCTAATTCATGTTATACAACATACCAATGAACATCCACCCTTAATACATTTTCATTATGTAAAATATTCACTCTCTCTCATACTCCATTTTTAAGAAAATATCACAAGTCACCAATTACATCATCTCCCTTTATCACTTCACATGATATTCAAGCCTTTAAATCGAAATGCAATCCAGTTTCCCAAGATTTTTTTTATGGTGAAAATGAATAAACCATTTAATTTTCAACATTCAAAAATACCTCTTTGAAATGAATGATCATACCTTATGCTCCCTTCAAGGTTATTAATAAACCTTATCTTTTCATTTTTAACTCTCTGGATTTCACTCTTCTGTATCATCTTTATCATTGTGAATATTCGCTTGTCACTCATCATCTTACTGCAAACTATTTTCCTACACTTCCACACACCATACAACTCTTTTATGAATAATTTACAACTCGTACATTGTGCCCATCTTGAACTACACCTCCTTATGTGCCACCACATGATGGTAAAACAAGGATTCTACAACATCGAACAATTGTGGCTTTTTTTTGTTTTCAATCTTAAAACAAAAATCAAAAGAATTATCCCATTTCCAACTACAAGCCTTGATCCAAAATGATGCAACAAAGACTGCGAAGAACCCACACTATGCATAATAAACCACCTCGTATATTATAAAAATGCATCCTTCTCATTATATCACCCAGGATAGCACATTCTCCTTTTCCATTCATTTAAGCAAAACTTAATTTACTTTAAACCTAGTGTCATGAAAAAACCTTATACATCTGCATTTAAAGAATTTTCACTTTAATTCTAAGCATTTTGACATATATATAAATCATTATTGCAAAAATACTTATCTATAATTTTGATTTTGGTTTAAGAAAACAAAAAATGTCAACATATAATATGCTTGGTCCCACCATTTTACTTAACATACCTTTCCAATTTTCTATGCCTTTCTAATTTGTCTGAGTGGACCTACTCTCATCCCATTGACTGGTTACAAGCAAGATCTCCAAATGCACTTACAAAATTTCTATCTATGCGAATTTAAATTTTCATATTGCATTGCAACTCAATTTTACTTCTCCACAAATCCTTTCTTACATGCTTCCAAGGATCTTCACACAACGCTTTCCTTTTGAAAGAACTACATCCTCTCCTGACAGGACTCCTTGAGGGATGATCACCACATAGTGATCTTTGGTGAATAGTTTTAAATCGAAATGGACCATCCCAATCTGCAATGGGAAACAGCTACCACGTAGATACCACTCAACAATTTAAGCAAGTAATTGATGGTCAGTGATATTCTACTTCAATGCTAGCCTCCCTTATTAACAAAGGCAACGAATCTCTATTTTCTTTCACACGTCACATTCCTTTGCGTTGATACCTCTAAAGGTGTGAGCACTGCTGCACCGTAGCATATGTCACAAAGACATAACTCTTCCAGAAATTACCATTTGTGTTTGTAACTTCAAAATTTAAGTTGCAGGCTAAAAAAAAATTAGATTCATAGTCCTCTGTGGGCTTTGTACTAGATTTCTCAGCTCCTCAGCATGATTGTTGTCTCCTTCTCACACACAAGACTGTTAACATAATTTTGAATTCAATATTTACACTGCACTTGCAAGACTTTCAACGCAGTTATGAATGCCAATTCACACTGTCATCACCTCCCAACTCCACTGTGACAACATCATCTCTGGAATTCCACACTTCATTAAATCCACACAGGAACAACATCTGCACTCTACTATAATAATGAAATTAATTAAATAAACCATTCACTATGCACTAACGTGGTTCAAAAAGGAATGGATACCACTCTTCATGCACTAAAGCAAACAAATTTTTGTATTTCTGTTATACTCTCATAACCCTAAAAGATTGGCAATGTAAATAAAAATTCAAGGGAAACGTTACCATACGAATGATAAATTTCTACTTTGAACACTTATGCATTGCTCTAATTAGCAATTGGAAGCACTATCAACACAATCATGAAGGTAGAATGAACTTTGCACTTGCAAAGTTTCCAATGCAGGTCCAAAACTGGAATTGATGCCAGCTAGAGCTATTATTCATGAAAACACAGTATTCCACACTGTCACATCACAATATCCATGGTGGCAGCTTCTAGATGATCATGCAGTCTCGTAACAAGCCTGCACGTTGACATAGGGAACAACAAAAAATACCTAGCAGCCTGATTCACTTCTACTCTCTATCTTCAACATCCTCAGTAACTAAGAATGCATTCAAATTTTGACTGTGTGCTCACTACATAGCGTTGGATCTTCTCACATGTTGGCCGACCCCTCTTTTATTTGGCTTCCACTTTCCCTTTACGATATTTTCCTTCAGTCTCTGCATTCAACATCCACGGCCTTGACGCTCCTACCAGCATTCCAATCTACAATAGTGGATTGCCAATGTACATTTTCTACCATCTCAGCATTTTTTTTTCACGTTCACACTCTATGATGTAATGCAGAGTCAAAACAAAACGTAGAACATGCATATTTCTGGCTGTAATACCAAATGATGTAGGGTCTCTGCATAAAATAGAACCTTGTGCATAGTAAAATCTGTGTTTCCTTAACATGGAAACCTCATCAAATTCATCATTAAAACCCACATTCAATTCTGCTCAAAACATATACAAAAGAGAGAGAGAGAGACAACACAAATAAAATACTGGCATATAATAACAATGATAAGATTATGGACTCAAACCATTTTGGCCTAATATTACAATCATTGGCTTCTCGCTTCTTAGCCATTTACATAAATCTCACACCATTTCCCTCTATCTCTCTCTGTATTCCTCACCCTGTACAACCAAATCCTAAAATATATTTATCCCTTCTTTGACTCAACTAAAGTCCATTTAAGGAATTTCTAATCCCTAAAATATCTACCCAAACCAATTCAACTCATATCCTCAATTTATTAAGAAAATATTTACAATAACCTCACACTTAGATATTTTCTTCTTAATTTATTTAAAATGAGCATAATAATTTATAAAATAATTAAAAATACATCACGCCCTAATTACACAATATTTTAATGAAAAATCAAGCAGGATGCTCCTACATTAATTTTTCAAGCTAAGTGTATTAGATTTACTAGGATCTTGCCGCAACATTTGAATGAGTGTCCACACTTCTTCGTCATTCTTCCACTCCTCCCTTGATTTGGTTATCCAATATCGTTGGATAATAGAAATGGCACAAATAAATTCTTCCACATCCTCATCCTTTCTTGAGAGTGCATATGCAACAAAATTTAGCTTCCTTTTTTTGTAGATGATTTCAAATTCATAACCCAACATCTTTGTGACCCATTTTTTCTACTCTTATGAAGATAGTCTAAGACTATGATGATATATTTTTTATATTGAAGTGTATTCCCGTTAGGTAAGGCCATAATTTCCTTAGTGTGTGTATTATTTCCAACATTTCCTTCTCATTAGTAGCTTTATATAAATAATTTCCTTTGATTGAACAACTTTCCAAAGAAACAAATCTCCCTTCTTTCATTAAAATTGCATCAATCCAATTTCTTTAGGCATCACATTAAACAATAAAGAATTTTGTGAATTATAGTGTAACTAATACCGGTGCTTGGCACATTTCCTATTTAATATGTTCAAAGGCCTTAGTTGCTTCAGGAGTCGAATAAAATGCATATTTCTTCAATAATTTTTTTAGAGGTGCTATTATTCTCCCATAATTATAAACAAAATTGTGATAATATGCTTTTAACCTGAGAAATCCTCACATATGCTTTAGGGTTTTGGGGATTTTCCATTCCTTAATGGATTTAATTTTGTTAGGGTCTACCTTAACACCCCCATGAGATACAATATGATGTAAATATTCCACCTTTGTACTCCAAAGAAACATTTAGAGGTTTTTCATATAATTTCTTCTCCTCCAATAGTTTGAGGACCCTGTAGGAATGTTGAAGATGATCCTTCAAAGACTTTTTGTAGATTAGTATATCATCAAAAAATACCAACACAAATTTTCCAAGGAAGAATTTGAAAATGGAATTCATCAACCCCTGAAATGTAGAAGGTGCATTGGTTAGGCCAAGAGGCATGCCCGAAAATTCATAATGACCCTCATGAGTTATAAATTTTGTTTTTAGAATATCTTCAGTCTTCATTCTAATTTGAGATAACCTGAAAAAATATCGAACTTGGTGAAGTAAATTTCTCCATGTAATTCATATATTAATTCATTAATGACAAGAATGGGAAATTTATCTTTAATAGTGAGCTTCTTGAGTTCCCTATATTCTGGACGCATGCACCAAGATCCATACTTCTTTTTCACCAATATTGTCCTTTAAATTCCCTATGACAAAATTAATCCTATCCTTCTTTGGAATATCTGCTACCGTGATATTCAATTTTTGGAAATCCTCAATGTTCTCTCCCATTGGACCCTTTTGTTTGAGATTTATCAATTGGCTAAAGAAGATGTTGCTCTTTTTATCCTCATAATGTGTTATCATTTCTTCCGTAAAAATTGACCAAGTGAAGATTGTTTTACAAGAAAAAATACATCATAAGAAGTAATTGGTTTCAAAATTTTAATGTTGCAATGTGTAGCTTTTGTGTGTGTTTCACAATATGGAGATCAAAATATTACTCCATTTGTAGTATCCATGTTACCAGATCCTTTCCATCAAACTTCCTCATATTGAACTTTGTAATATGGTGGGTCTTAAATCCAATATTAGAGTCTATGAAATCATGATTAACATTTCTTTTTTTCTCATCATGAGTTTCATCTACTACGTTTACACCATTAGGAATAACTTATTGTAGAATTTTTTCCAAACATTCCTTCAAACCTTCCATGATTGGTTTTAGTTTTTCTTCTAAACCATTGATATTAGCTTCCATTCCATGCCATTCTTCAAACTATCTATCCTATCTTCCACACCATTCATATTAGCCTCCATGCCATTCTTCAAACCATTTATCTTAGCTGCCACGCCTTTCTTCAAACCATGAATATTAGCTTCCATTTCATTTTTGGTTACTTTTTGCGAGAGCGAAATTTGTTTCACTTGGTCTAGTAGTTTTTATATATAATGTTTCACCTCTTCCTCTTCAGGTGTAATAGTAGTGATTTATGAGGGCTTAGTAGGCATGGATTTCCTTTTATGAGGAATTATGGAACCTAATGCTTCAATATTCCCCTGGAATCATTTCAAACTCATTTTTTAAACAAATATTAGGTAATTTTTTAAAACAAATCACACCTTTTTCTTGCTTTTGAGGAGCTCGATATTGAACTGGATGTATCTCTGTTATTTCGGATCATGAAGATTTGAAATTTTGTCATATATTATCCCTCTGAGTCTTATTTCAAATTCCATAGGTTAGACCTAATTTGGATTCTTCAAGACAAATTTATTCCTGATCTCCCATAATGACCTAATTATGGTCTAGTTCTGTAGAGAAAACTATTACATCATGAAACATGTAACTGTTTCGACCATATATTCTAAAATCAATATACAAGAGACTAAAGTTTTTTCACTTTCAAACAAACTTTACCTAATTCAAATATGATGTCTGAAATGAAATGTATGACGATTTTCCCTTGGTCACCTATTTGGGATGAAATTTTGGATCTTGCAAAATCAATAAATTCAAAGGATCATATCTCCAAAAAAATTGAGAGCTAAGGTGTGAAATTTCTACATGAAGTTCATTAAGGTTTTTGCTCCACATGGTAAAAATTTTAGCTTCTTAATCCTCGTAGAAAAAATGTTATAGCGACAATTAAAGGATGGGCTTTTTGAAGAAGTGAAACCCTAGAATCCCAAGCTCTCATAAAATTTTTTGTGCAACTGGCTAATAAAATAGAAGAAAATATAGATCAATGACTTATAAATCATCGTATTTGAGGGGGAAACCTCATTTACATTACATAAATTAACAATTCTTGGATGATTCAAATGACAAAAACCTACTTTCTATATATAGGAGTTGAAGGGGCATGAATATAATGAGATCCTACATAACAATAATAATGTAAGGGAACAAAAATAAAAATAGTGGGATTCTATTGGGCATAATAATAATATTATCGGGGCTACATGGGAATGAAAATAACAAGAAGGGGGATACACTAATAATAACAGTAAGGGGCTACACTAGTATTAAAGGGACCTAACACTAAGACAATGAAATTAGCACGGGACTCGATGAATCAATTGGAAAAATCATATCTTTCATTATTCCCTATATAAATATAGCTGAGGTATCTGCTAGCTACAAAATAGTGGGAGTATGTCTCATAGAAAAATAAAGGCTCAATTTCAAGATAGTGTCCTTAATCATGATATTAATAGCTACTCGATGGTCAATCAAAGTTTTGGTAATGGGAGTATTATTTATATATATAGCCACAACATGATTTATGCGGTCCATATACCTTTGATATGAATATTTCATGTGCATGATATCAGAAATTTTTCCCATAAATAATTGGTATAAGGATTTTTTTTTTTTTTTGTGTGTCCCTTTGATGAAGGACTCCTTGATTGACTTATTTTAAATGGGTATTTATCTTATGGATGGAATAAATGGTATATTTATATAAATATTTTTAAGCTCATCCAAAAAAGTGGTTGTAGCTTGAATGGGATTATTATCTTCCAATATTTCTGTAAATGGTGGGAAAGGAGATGAAATCATTGTCACATGTTGTTCTTATACATTTTGTTTCTCCTCTTGATATTTGGCTGTTCCTTGGGTTTTAACACTTTCATAGTGTTCAATAATGACAAAACGTGGAGGATAATAAGTTTATTTTATGGACTTGAGGTGGACATCATTGATTTCAACCAATATTACTGAGAAATGCTGAAAATAGAAGGATCGATGTTGTATAAAGGTTGGGAATACCTGTTATTTGGATTTGGTGTAGGTTGGGTTGGTACTTATGGAGCTTTTGGTGATTATTGTTGACTACCATTGTGAGGATTCATTCCAACAAAATTAGTTAGGGTAGAGGAACGAGACATTATTGTTGTAGCTGTTGCTAGGGTCTACATATTGCTGGTGAATAGGGGTTAGAGAATTGAGCAGTTTCATGGAATTGAAAGAAGTACCATGTCCTAACTAAATTTTATGGCTTTTATTAAATAAATAGACTCTATTTGGTAGTGACGCTTTGCAAATGGAGATTAATTTAAGTTGTTTTTAATGATTCCCATAAGGAACATAATATGGATCATTGTAGAAATTTTGGAAATGCCTAGATGGTCCTATTATTCTTTGATTGAAAAATAAAAAAAGTTCCATGGGCTATTTTGGGCATTGACCTCTCAATAATTCCTTTATGGGAGGTAGAAATGGAAATCTATATATAATATGTTCATTATAGAATAATATTTCCCATGACATTATCATTAAAACTCTTCCAAAGGGGAATGGCATAAAACCATCAAAGAACTAGTTTGCATGAAAATGTTTTCTTAAATATATCTATGAAAATATCTCATATTTAAACAAGCTTTAGTATTTTTTATTGTACGATGGCCTGAAGTTATCTCGGTAAAGTATTTATGTCTAGAAAAATTACATTCAGTGTTATATAAACAATTTTGAAGATTGAAATTTGAATTTTACATTCATTTCCAACAATAATTTCACTAGATAATGTTGCACATAAACTATTTGAAGAAATGTGAAAATGATTTCTTTAAAAATTTTCATAACAGTCTTCATTTTATTTTGAATTTATCGTAGATATGTTTACTAGAGGCCACAATTGTCAATCAATAATACATGTGTGTGCATTTCTAGAAATATATGGGGATCTTCAAAATTTGTTTGATGAAATACCTAAAGGAAATCCCCCCTTACTATATACAAACCATCATGAAAATGTTTGAATGCTAATCTTGAGTGGCACATACGAGAGCTACTAACTCTAATTTTAGCCCTAACATATTATTTTTCCTTTACATTTAAATGAGTGATTTCATAAGAATAAAATACATACACATACATATACATATACATATACATATAAATACATACATACATACATACATATACATATATATATATATATATATATATATATATATATATATATATATAACAAGGTTTCCACGAATTTATGTGTATAACCAACAATGTATTGAGTTGTATCAATTTTTTTTTAATACAATTGTGTATGAAAAATGTATATCTACTTTTCACCCATTACTATGGTTTTGGCATGCTTATGTCGGGACCATAAATATAGGTTGGTTACTCCTATTATACCTAGGAATGCAAATTTTATATATGGTTTGCTCAAAGCTTTTTCATATTGTTTATGGAAGGAAGTTTAAATTTACCCATATCTAAGTCAAAAATTTTCAGAAAGGTGTGCCTCTTTAGAAATTGTTGAAATCATTCTACGTATATGGAAATTATTACCAAAATATTTGAACCTTCTGACATAGTTCTCATTGTTACATTTGAGTGAATGTTATATTATTTTTGTGGTTCAAGTTCCATGAATATAAAGATTAATTAATTAATTAATTATATTTGTTGATGAAATATACCACTATAATAATTCACTCGAAAACTTGTGTCATCTTAGTGTCTCTTGAATAAATCCTTAGTTTCCCCGTTGAAATTATAATATTGGAAGAGTCTTGGACTTTTGGATTTTCATGTTAAAAGGGAGTCTCCCAAAAAACAAGTTTCTCAAGGATTTTATATTAAAAAACAAACAAAAAAACATTGTGATTAGAGTGTTGGGATTTTTCTACCCCTTTTACTAATGTCGGAAATTGGCACCTTTTGGTTCCTGTGTGTCATAGCAAGAGTCTCATCCACATGGAAGCCTCCCTTTATGGAACATGAATTGATCTGGGTAGAGTGCGAGAGTGGGAGCCTAGATGATAGTGAGCCCCCTTTTTTGTTACCATTGATTTATTTTTAATATCTAGAAATAGCCTTGCATATCTCTTAAGGAAATTTGAGAGGTAACATTGGGTAAGTGGATTTGTTCACCAATCTTCAATATTTTTCCTATAGAAATCCATTTTCTTCTTAAGTTGATATAAATAATGGCATTTTAATTAATTATAGTTGGAAAGGGGTAAAGGAAAGGAACGGATTCCCTCACTGACGTTTCCCCCTCCATTTTCATTAGAGTCTACTAACGTTCCATCAACTAGAAATGGGGTTGTAAAAGCAGCTTTGAATGCTGGGAAAAAACACTATATGAATAATAAAACATGCTAGAGAGAAAAATAATCCATTTTCAAAGTATGTTACTAGAAATAAAGGGCCTAATACCATGTAAAAGGTTGGAGAGAATGTTTTTTGGACATCTAGTGACTTTAAGAGCACCTACTTCTAAGTCAAGGATGATACTCACAAGGGGCCAGGGGCCATCCTCCACACTAGAAAATGTAGAGATTGAATTGCATATAGTCGAGGAGGATATACGAGAGAGTAGTGTATGATGTTTATTTTGATGATAATGATATGGAGGAACACTGAAAGCTAAGAGCTATGAGATTTTTCCATCAATGGTTCCAGTATCTACCCTATTTTGTATTTTCCATTGGTTTTACCACCTATAGGTGCAACAACTTAGTATTTATGTAGTACATTTTAATTTTGATTACTTAATGAGAAAAAATAGTTTATGGTTTTAATTTCCCCTGTTTTTCATTTTATCATCATTAATGTAGTACTACTTGTATGATTAAATTTGTATCATCATCAAGTAAATGTTTTAGTTTCTAAATTCTAAAACAAATTGAATATTTGTTGATATTTAATGTTTGTATGTTTATTTCACTAATTATTCTTATTTATAGGGTCATTTTATCTCATTTCATATACTCAAATCTCCATGTCATCATGTTGGGTGACTTAGGAAATATGCAATATAATTCTTTAAGTGTGAAATACAACTATATAATCATCAAATTTCTTCTTGGATTTTTCCTAATACTCACATTGGATTCTTAACTCACATTAATGACTTGTTAGATGTAACTTCTTCCATAATATTCTTCTATATTCTTCCTAATTGAGAATGAAATGTATTCCTTGGTGCCTTTTTAGTTAGCAAAAACATTTCCATCATAACAAGGTGCAACTTGTTATTCAACCTAGTGAATGAAATTTTCTATGAGCTAAGAGAAAATGGACATTAAATATATATTTATAAATTATAAATTTAGTTATCAAGCATTTTCATATTCATAGTTCCATACAAATTTCGAGTTCCAACATCATCTCTACTTAAAGTAGACATTGTTGGATGAAAGAGGAGCTTGCTGGCATTGATGCTAAAGTAATAAGGTTAGAACTGGTTCCTCCAATTTTCATAGAATGGATTTTCGCACTACCAACTGGCATTAATACTTGAGATATTTACAATGTTTTGTTTCAAGGACATGAAATCCATCATCCAGTTGAGCACTTTTGTACTCTCCTCGATTATAAGTTGGATATCCTACAAAAAATCTAATTTGGTTAGCCTCCTTTTAGGTAAGTAATAAATTCCTTTACCATATTTTCTCCCATATTCCATATATATACACCTTATCTTTGATCCATCCCCTCTGTATATATGAAGGCTTTATCTAGATATTCTCCTTTTCCTTGTACTGGCTTCTAGTTCAGACACTCAACCAAGTGTACTGGTGAATTTTCTTCAATAACTTGAGTGATTTGATTAGGATAATTTCCTAAGGAACTGGAACATCTGAGATACCAAATATTTTAGAATTTAATGTGCCTATGCTCTCTTAACACATGAATTTTCTATTCAAGTTTCAAGTGCTTTCAAATCATTGATTGAATTTTTTTGAAAGGTTTTAGAGAACTAAATTTCTCGATGCACAATATTTTTCTTTTTATTCTATTCTATGAAGCTAGAATCATATCACATACATGGAATTAACATAATTGGTGAACATACCCAGAATTTTACATAGGAAATACTATAGATGGAGCTTGCATTATAGAAAATGAAAAATTTTATTCTTGAATGAATCTTATATTATAAAAAACCAAATATTTTAAACTAAATCCTCAATTACAAAAAAACATAGATTTTATGCTTCTATAACCCTTTTTGGATATGTGTGTATGTGCATGCGGTTTCTGGTCATCGGAATCTCAAAAGTTGTATAATTTGGAAGGCCAAATATACCTAACCATTTTGGTTCCTTTATTGCAACTATGTAGTAAGTATTTTTTGTAGTCCATGTTGTGTCCTTTAAATATTTTGAACATTTTATTTAGCAAGGGTGTGTTACAATTTATATGACCTCACAATGTTGAAAAACATGTCCTTTAATTCCCACGAAATGGGTCTTGTCACTTTCTCCCCTCTAAAATACTTGGATTGTGATCTTATGAAAAGATAATGAGGAACTGCATTGTGATCACATGCATACTTTGTTCGACGAAGTAGAACAATTTGATTAGTTTAATTGCACTATTTTGGAGGAGGAATTAAGTATGCATGGTAGATAAAGTATAATATGTATAGAAACTTGAGTAATGTATGAAAAAGGTTGCTAATATCTATACCCATATAATTTCCACATTGGAGATCCATGTATTGCATGGATTTTGGATTTTGTATTAATATATTGATATGTTTACTAAATAATTCTTATTGTTAATTTCATCCCTGGTTAAAATATATCTTGATTTGATCAATTTAAGATACTATAAATAATTTTAAGTGCTATTATCAACATAATTTATTGGATGTAATTTCTCTAACTTCCCTTACAACATGTCTATTCCCTGTATACATCAAAATATTGTAATTCCTCTTATTTGAAAGGCGTGCATGACCTTTACCTGTGCACCTATTTTATAAGAAATAAACCACTATAAATATTTTTCTTCTTCCATGATTCACTGACTAAGGCTAGTGATTTTTTCAGTCAAGTTTAGTTTCATTGCACAAGAAATTTGGAGAACAATATTACTACCATTATTAGTCATGAAGTCATCTTTGTTTACTTCTTTAAGGAATTCTTTCTTGTTTGAACTTGATTGATGGCCCAATATATCCACAAGAATTAGTTGATATATTACAAAAATCAGGAGAAGAACAAAGCTCAACTTTTATAAATGCAAAGATTTAAGAAGAATAAAAAATGTTATAAAAAAAATGGCTAAGAGAGGAGCATGTACAACATATGAAGTATCACTAAGAACAAATCAGGTTCTACTCTTACAACTCCTTTTATCAACTACTCATCCTCTTTCCCACTCAGTTATCCTAGAAATTTAAAGAGAAGGCTACACAATTAAATGTTTAAAATTTCTATAGTTTGGTAGTGTTTCACGGAGAAAATAGAATTATCAATCCACTGAACACAACCTTGTAGACATGTATGAAAATTTCCCTTCTTCTAATTTTTTCCTGAGAAATAAGCATATATTGAGAATTTGTTTCTTCTTGCGACACTTATAAAGGAAAATTTCATTATGGCTACTCCCTCTTATAGCTTTCGTATATAAATGTAAATGGTACTCAGCCTATTACTCTATAAATAATGATGTCACTAAATTGGTAGAATTCTATATTGACACGTGCACAATAACATGAACATTGTAAGAACTCATAAAAAAATTGATGCTCAATTATAGAATTCATTTCATTTCTAGGGTGCTAAATTCTCTTTTGTCAAGGATGCTTTGGTTGTGAAAAGTTGAATTGGTGCAATTTTTGGATATTAGCTTAAGATATTACAAAATGTGACCTTGAGACAGAGAAAGATGCATTGGCTATTGAAATTGTGCCATAAATATGCATAATAGGATCAAGAATAGGATGATCTTACCACACTTTTCATTATTGAATTATTATTTCTATGCATTATTTAGACATGGGTTACAATTATTTAAAGCTAGTAACAGTAGCACAAAGTGGTCATGAGTTGACACAATATATTGTGAGGGAAACTTTGTTTGGACGAGAAGCATAAAAAATTATCTCACCTTAAATTTCACCACCCAATTTAGCTACAGCATCTTACATTCTTCCCTCAGCCAGCATTAGAGGTCCCAAAATACAACTGAGTGTGAGAGTTTCTCAATAGTATGTGCATCTATCAACTAATCAGTTTTTATGGCTTGTGTATCCACCTACTATTCTAACACCAACCCCTTTGCAGGGAGATTCCATGGAAATTCCTCAACTTTGTACAATAGGTCAGTGGCCATAAATCTCTAATGGTTTGATAAAGTGGTCAAGTTCAAATATTGTTGCACTGACTTCCGCTGGAACTATCAAGAATGGTCCTATTTCATAGGATTTTCAAATTACGGGGAATTCTCACTTGTTGCTTAATAAGAATGGTCTCAGGAAAGAAATTTCATCCTTTCAAGGAGGGTTAAATCCATTAGTACCATAAAAAACCTTGCAAGATAAAATATAATACAAATTTTATGTTGGACTATGTGATGCTAAAGGCATGTATGATAATGGAAATTTTTTTTCTTCAGATTTAATTTTTATTGGAGATGTCTTTTCTACTACCCCCTCTCAATCTAAATATATTATAGCTTCTAAAACTTTGTATTTAGTAAACAATGTTTCATTTTGATACCTCTTCTACCAATATCGACTACACATGTTCTAGCTTTTCCTAAGCAAAATTAACTAGATAAATCATAGATCACATCAATTATGCTGATATCTCTTGGAGTTGGTGCAATAAATTTAGGCTTGGGAGGAAAAAACAAACTCTCATTGCCAAGTATGATGCATTCATATGGTAAAAAATATACCATGGTTTTCTCTGAGGTTGAGAGTGATAGAGATGGGAGAATGATCAATGAACAAGATTGCGATATTTTATTGAGCTGAAAGCTTCCAATAGGTATTGAACAAACAAATGAGAATATAAAGTTGACAATTATTTCTATCATTTGACAATAGTGTTGGAATAATTAATTTTTTATGTGATTTTAATCAATATATTAATGGTTGTTGTATTATTAAAAGTATAATTTAATGAAACATTTCTGAGGGTTGATATAGACTTGTTGGTTGGAAACATGAAAGTTTTCTAAAGGTTGTCAATTTTGTATGAAATAATAAATTAGTTAGCATTTGAATTTATTAATTCTTATTTCATTATGTGTTTTATATTGTTTCAATCAATATTTTTATCATCGCATCTAGATATTAGATATTTTGGTTCCATCCATTGAGGATTGAAATCCATGTTATCATTGACATATCTATAAATAAGTTTTGCATTTAATGGAGACTTTGAAGGAAATTTGTTCTTGACATTGCCATCACACTCTCGTGACTTTAGTTTTTGGTGTTTGAATTTAGTTTTTGGTGTTATTTTGGGTGCATCATGTGAATGTTTTAAATTAGGCCTGTGATTTGTCTCACCAGGATGGGGATAGTATGCTTTCTTTAAGGGATTTTTTTCATTTCACTGTGTTTGATGGAACAATATAGAGAACGTCAGAACGTCACCCCTTGCCCCCATGCTTTCTCCTAGTATTTAGATTGATGAAGCATTGGAGTCTCGAGTTGAAGTGAAACCTACTACAAATGTTCAGATGTGTTAATTGGAATGCCTTGGCAGCAAAACCTTGGTATTTTTCATTTTTACTACATTTTCATGAAAAAATGCCCATGGTTCAAACTTGCACATTCATTTCATCTTGTGTTCATGTCTTCTAAATACAAGTTCATGCATCTATTTTTTTTCTTTGAATAAATGCAATTATGTTCTTTGAATAAATGCAATTACGTTTTGATTTATACGAATTTGGTAATTTTTTATTATTATTTTTTTTAGTTGTATCATTCTCTAGAAGACTATCTCTTTGTTAAGTTGGTTTTGATCTATTAAAAATGAAATTGGGTATGGAACTTTAACATAACATAGGATTACAACTACATGTCGTCATGGTTTCTTGGCATGAAATGCAAGGTGATGCTCCTAGAAATATTCCATGAAAATTTCAAACACATAAAAGTGATGGATTCAATATTGAACATTCACTTCAGTAGATGTCCCGAGTACCAGTTTTGGAAATGAATTTTGCATATCAACTAAGCCCAGATGAGAATAACATTTTAATGTATTCATTGATACATAGTTTGAGATGTTATTGTTACACAATTGGCTTGGAAATGAATGCTATTTCATAGGAATAGAATATTTGGTAATGCGTCATATTTTTTTGGATCTTGAAATTTCTGATAGAAAGTGTTCCCACTTGTAGTGCAAATAAAATCAAGCTTAATCCATAGCATAGCGTAACACTAACTAGGTTAATAGTAGATATATTGTTTTGTTCATAAATATTAGGATATAATATTAGTTATCCTATTTTTTTTATATTAGTGCCACTATTGACATATTTTGTAGATGCTTGAATGGTATAATATGTTCATTATTTAGAACATTTCTTGAGACATTTTGTGGCAATTTAGAACATGCGTGATTTCATGTATGCTCAAAACATTGTCAATCATACATGTTCTCCCTTACCCAACCTAAATGCTTATAGAGAAGGGAGACTATAGAAATAAAAAGGTTCTACAAGATAAATGAGATAAGAACCACGAAATACAAACAATGCACCTTTTGGATCATCCAAATATTATCTTTCTAAATCATTGTTTTTTTTTCAACCACCAATAAGGATGAGATATATCTCAATATCATGTTGGACTATGTACCAGAGATATTTTATGATATAAAAAAACACTAAAGTAAGATGACTCAACATATGCCTCCTCTATATGTAAAATTATATACTTATAAGTTTTGGAGATCCTCACGTCCTTCCCTTTGTTGTTGGGATAATTTGGCAATTTTATTGTATACATTGAATTATCTTAATTTGATATTTTTTCATTCAGATCTATAATTCCTTGGCCTATATTCATTGTGGTATTAGAGTATGGCACAGGACCTAAAACCACAATAGATTTTGCTATATCACTTAAGCATATTGTTTCTTGTTTTCATTATGTATCATCATATAGGGTTACTATCATTGTTCCCTCCATTAACTGAAGTAAACCTTCAACATTTCAATTATCACACTCATTAGCTTAAGCTCTATGAATTTGGAAGTGTGGAAGTGTTGGTGAGAGTTTTGATAGATTATTAGAGTTATAATGACAATTCTTGAATTTTCCATCCTTATTTACAATATTATCTTATCTACATATTTAGATATAAATGCATTGTGATTTGAAAGGAACATTAATGGTGAGACAAATATATCATACATATTTTCTTTCTATTATCATTCTATAGAACTTATTTTTGGAGCAACAAAGAATAGAACAACATATCATCAAAATTTGTACGTGCTCATCCAACATAAGGTCAAATATCTACATTTTGTAGTCTACTTGTTTGTTTTGAAGACTAAAGCACCCACAATCTATGTCTAGCCCATCTAAGCTTCTAATACAAAACTAGTTGTTCAAAATTAGTTTTTTAGTCATTGAGCATGATAATGACTTTTGTTTCAGGCAAAAATACATATTTTAAGATGGAATTTATATGCATAGACATTGTGCCATTTCCTTTTATATGTTTGCAAATTTAGAAGAAATACACAAATATCTCACTTTCTTCCCTATTGGTTTAGGAATTGGATATTGCACATAGTATTATTTCCCTCCACATTATCGCACTGAGATAAGAAAAGTGCATTCTATAACCCAACGTTGAAGAGATTTTAATGCCATTTCCATATTTCCTTATATGACATTGATTTCAACATATGTTTGCCCAATATAATATGTTATACAAAATTTATAATATAGTAAAGTAAATGTTGCTTGGGATAATATGAAATTAACACTAACAAAAAAATCATATTAGATATTTGAAGAAGAGGAATCTGAGACAATTTTGTGTCATCATTTCGGATGTTTTTTTTGAATCAACATACAATATCAAAGGTGACAAGCATAAAAATGTGATCCATTTTAAATTTGTACATTTCAAGCATCAAGATATTTTCATATAAACTCTTTGTTTTTCCCTTTCTTAATAGATCTAGACTTCACATAGATCTATGCTTGTGTGTCTGATTTTAGACAACTGGTAATTTTTTATGTTGCATATTTTTTATTCTAATTTTCCCATTTGAAAAAATCAAATAATTTAAAGCTTTATTTAGCATGGGTCTCCAAGGTATTTTTTTGTCTCTACAGTTCTCTATTTTGTTTTTTCTTTCAAGGTTTTTTGAAAGAGTGTTTTTTTTTGTCATTATCAAATATCACATACATTTGTGATGTATTATTTAACATCCATTTATCTTCTATTATAATATCTTATTTATGTGTGGTTTCCATATCAATAATTGTGGATAGAATGGCTTATTCGCTTGTAAATTTAAGGAATGAAATTCTTAATTGTTGGCAGATATGTTCCTCTTGTCTTGACTTGAGGTTCTCCTTGTTTATCTATCCTTGGAGTAGAAAGAGTAAAATAAAAGGACTGGAATATACCAATTGTAGTAAACCTAAAGAAATATGTATGTTATTATACTTGTAGGTTGCTCGACAAATGACCATGCAAGAGGTTAATTTTAATTTCATAGTGTCTCTATTAGCAACTTACTTCAGGGATTTTAATTTAGAGAAAGTAGATCTAACATTTCCTAAAATTCACACAATCAATAAATTAACCTTTGGAGATTCAGTAAGTCATTTCATATATCCTCAAATCTGAATAGATCACTACATGTTTCCAAACCCTCCAAAATTTCTAAAGTATGTGCCTTGTTCTGTGTATTATTCAACAATGTTGGTAATTAAAACGAGGAAATTTCAGTGAGTCATTTCATATACCCTCACATCTGAATAGATCACTACATGTTTCCAAACCCTCCAAATTTTTTAAAGTATGTGCCTTGTTCTGTGTATTATTCCACAATGCTGGTAATTAAAATGATTCAAGTTATCGTGGGGAATTGTTTTCATTTTTATCAATTATTAATTTTTATTAGTAAGTTAATGGTCTATAAAATTTTAGGGAGATAGTTCCATCGTTAGAGAATTTGATTGCGATGCTACATGATATTGTACTTCAATATCCTCATAAAATTTCTCTATTATGAAAGCCCTTTTTCTCTCTTTGATGACCTTCTCTTTTTACCACCTATGAATGATCAATGTTCCGAGTATGAAGGTTTATATGTATTATAATTTTTTCATTACTTTGATGTTCTTACTACCCAAATTTCTCTCACCCTCTTCCCATGTAGTTGGTCAATACAGATCTATGAAGGCTTCTGAAATGGAGAAATATATAAAAAAATGCACTATAAGTAATAAAATGATGATGCTTTGTGGGTTCTATATGTTCTCTCTCTATCATTTGTAATTTAAATATACATATTTTTTTCTAACGTTTTGATTGTCATCCCAAGAAGTATATAAATTCTCTTTCTTTACCCACAAGAACCTTATATTTATGAATTTTGTAATTTTTAGTTTTTATTTATGGTTTTGTATACTTTTCATGGTAATGCACACATTTTATGTGGATGATTTGTTTTGTACTTGTGGTGAAATTGTTTCCTTCATTTTATTTATTTTCCAACTTATGGAATTTCAAATGATGCAAGTATATTTATCTTTTTCTATTGATTTATTTTATATTATTTTTATGTGGTAGAATATTTGGACTTTTCTTTCTTCTTCATATATAGATGTATTACTTTCTAGTATGCATAAATTGTTTACATTTGTAAATAAAACATGGAAAAAATGCTCAATTGTAGATACTTAATGCAAAGTTATTTTCCTTGTCTCAAGGATGGGGTGATAAAGAAGAAGGTATTGGGTTGTTAGCTTGTTCTACTAAAAAAAATCCTGATCCTGCTGCATATTATCTAGATTCTACCTTTCATTTTGAATTTTATGCCAACAAATCTCTTCAGAAGGGAGATTTTGAAGTGGAACTATCAAGAGACCTAGGGTTGAAAGTTATTCATATACCTTATTTGGGTATGAATTCTGAAAGTGATCCCAAGATTTTGAAGAATCTGGTAGATGAATACAAGGTGCCTATTGGCCTTAGATTTTATTTACTAATAAGATGACATTTTTCAAGAGTTTTTTCACATCTAGACATCAGGCAACAATACATGTACATTTGTCTTCTAGATTTTACAATGTTAGTGCAAGCTAGTAATGACACCAATTATTTATATTCCTTTTCCACCAATGAACCCGAGTTTCTAATTTTTTGAATGAACTTGTAACGTTAGTTTTATATTTTTGAAGTATTAGCATTTGGGGCCCTTTATCAAGATAGGTGTTATTAGTCAACAATTTTAAATGTCCGATCTAAGACTTTTGTGATCCATAAAGTAGATAAATGTCTTTAAAATAAATCGCATCATTAGGATTTGGTCGACGTTTCAAACCAGCTAATGTGGTTCATCATCAAGACAAGGTGAGAAAGTCCAAGTATCTTCCTGAATAATTAGTGTTGATGCATCATTTCCTGGAATCTTTCCAAAAAAGCTAGATGTTTAAAAACTAGTAGTTAAATAATTAGTTAATTAGTTATATATATATTCTATTTTATACCTTTTAATTATATATAATAATAATATATATATATTTTTTATAAATGGTTATAAATTCTACATTCATTACAATTTTTCATTATTTTTTTTGTTTCATTAATAAATATTATTTTAATAAAGATAATACAAAGGAAGAACAATAAGAAAAAATCGAGAGGAATAAAGAAAGGATAGAAAAAGGGCCGGGGGGGGTTGGTGCAAGGGGAGCGAGTTAAGCGAAAACTCACAAGCAGGGGAAAGAATAAAGAAGGGAAATAAAAGCATAAAACAAGAAAAGACCAAAAGGAAAAAGAGACCTAGCAAAGGGGAGAAAAATCATCTAGACAGAGATGGAGTCAAACTCTTACTCAACTTCCAACTAGCATCCCTATTGAGAGTCCTCACATGCCTTTCAATCTCAACGGCCTCCCTAATAATTCTATGATGGAAGTGATTGACCCTAGCTATGACTTCGGAGTACTCAATGCAAACATGGTGACACGAATTTTCTGCATGTTCAATAAGAGCTAATGTTCATGATCGACTGTGCTTAACGTCTGCTACATGCTCTTGGATTCTCTATCTAATGTATTGACATGTTTCACCAATATAGGGTGTGCCACATGAACAAGGAACAATGTAAAAAACTTTCATGTCCTTTGGGTTGATAGGTTCCTTGACATATCCGAGAGAATTTCTTATAGTATACAAAGGCTTGAAATAAGAGGAAACATTATTCCTTATAAGGACATGGGAACTTTTTTCTCTCGTCCCTTGGATAAAGGGGATATGAACCTTGGAAACATGATCAACTCACGAGGATTTTCCTTTTAAACCTTTATAGGCATTTTGAATAGCCTTAAGGCCTTGAGATCTACTATACCAATTATTTTAAAAAAATTTAGGAGGATGAGACTTCTCTAACTCCAAGTGGTTGTCATCGGATATTCTTAGGGCACATGTAGCAAGAGTGCAAAGAACAACAACTTTTTGAGCAAGAAACTGATGCGAACCAACATGAAGATATTGTTCCATGTGAGTTTTCTTCCGAAAAAAATTGATAAAAATAATTAAATAATTATTTAATGGATAGTTTTTAAAAAGGTAGTTTTCTTTAGACAGATTTCGGGCAATGATGCATCCACACTATTTATTTAGGAATATCCTTTGAGTTTTTCACCTTGTCCTAAGGATGAACCACATTATATTGTTCGAAACATCGACCAAAGCCTAATGATGTGATTAATCCAAAAGACATTTATCAATTTTAAATGTCACCAGATTAGGAGGACATTGTGGAATCTTACCTAGTCTAATGCAAAAGGAAATAAGTTCCATTTTTAGTGAATAATCCTATTGTTTCATATCTTTCCAAGGAGCATCCATTTATTTTGTAATAGTTCTATTTTATTCTTCATTTGGTTGCACTGTTGTAAGGATCCACAACACATATACATAATATGTGAATATTACTATTTAGTGAATAATCCTATTGTTTTATATATTTCCTAGAAGCATCCCTTTCTCTTGTAATAGCTCTATTTTATTCTTATTTGGTTGCATTTCTTTAAGGATCCAGGCTTTATTCCTCTTCTTAAATATTTGGATCCACAACACATACACTTGGTAACAAATTTTGTGCATGTTCTTGAGGATTTTATGGAATATTATAATCTTGTTGCAAATTCCTTTATGTATTAAGTAGGGTTAGATATCACCATAGCATGGTTGAACCTTGAAGTGTGGAATTCTGAGGAGAAATGAATTAGAGTGAAGAATCAAAATAAAGTTCCAAGGGAAAATATCCTTAGAGAAATGTTGTTGGGTCAAAGGAAATGCAATTTGTCAACTTGACACATTGGTTCCTTAAAATAGAAGACTTCTTATGAAGAGAGTTCGTTTCCATATTGCATGTGTACTATATTCAAAAGATCAAAGGAATTTGGTGGTGGGATATTTTGACTTTTAGCTACAGTCACGAGTGATATTATTCATAAAGATCCAACTTGTTATGTTATCCTAGATGATGTTGGCCTTCCTAATGATTTTTGGATGCCATCATGGTTTGTGTCCTCCCTTTTCCTGAAGAAGTAGACTGTATACCAAAATGCTTAGATTTTTGTGCCTTAATAAAATCTTTCTTCAATTTATTAATGATCATGGTGCTCTAATATCATTTGTAAATTTATTTACATGAAAAGCCTAGTTATGGGCTTTAGAAGTTGAAACTTTTAGATCCTTTTTATCTGCCTTGGATGAGAAGATGTGACATGTTGCTTCTTTGAGGGGGCATGGGGTGGATTTATTGATTGAAATATTAAATAATATTGCAAAATTTGGGTCTGGCACTGAAGTGTCTTCCTTTTTGGAAGAATAATGCAACTCTTCTATGTGTCTTCCCATTGAGATTGGTTTAGAATAGAAAACAATTAGTTTAGTTGATGAAGATGAATCATCGAGGGAAAAATCTAAAATAAGGATTGATCTTTTTGCTGAAACTTTGTCTTCAAACATGGATTCTTTTCTCCCAAATTTTATAAGAAATGCTACATTTCTATTACATAATATTCAACATAATATAGTGGGGTGTTTGCTGAGAAAAATTGTATAGAGGTTCTATTACAATTGTTTCATTTATCTCTCTTACCATTTTCATTTGAAGTTTTCCAGAATATTGTTGTTTCATTTAAGAAATTTTCACCACAAAACTCATCTCCTCTCACAAGGGTGTTTTTGTACAACTTTGAGGGAACACATGAAACTTGTAATTGAATTCATTGAGTTGTTGGATGGAAAAATGATGGTTGATATTGAGGTACTGAAACACATTAGAATTTTGAGATGTCTTTCAATTTTATATGGTTTTTCATTATTTTCAACACAGATACTAAAGATTACAACAAAAATGATGCCTGAAATTGGTTCTGGTAATACACATTAACTAAATTATTTAGGGAAGGTGTAGAAAGAATTTTTTTGGTAGATATTTCTTGTTAGTGGTTCAGAATTAGGTGTAACTAAATATGTTGAACATGGACATGCAACTGGAAATTTGGCACCAAATGAAATGGGTACAAAAGTTTGAGGTGACACTAACATAAATTGAGTTGCTTGGAATTTGAACCCAATGTCTACGAGGAATGGATTTTCTTCTAATTGGCCCATTGAACTTGAATATATTTCTATTATACAAACAATACTTCATAACCATAGAAGAAGGAACCCTGGTATCAAAGAGATTTCAAGAATGTGTCTTGCTCGAATTGGGTGGCGTGCTAATGCATTAGAGGTTGAAATTGGAGGCATTGTATGTGCAGGTGAAAATTCTTAGTACGAGGAAATTAAAATTAGTTCAGGTTTCAAGCTCCTGTGGTTATGAATTGATGAAGAGGTTTCCATATTTTCCACACTGTCAGAGAACATTTGTCGACATTTTGAATCCCAACAAAGATCCATCTTCAGGACCAGAATGAATGAAGTAATGAAAGAAGGAATTAGGTCAAATTTATAGAAAAAAGGAAAATAAAAAAAACTCACAATCATTTTCTTTCTAGGAATTTATGAATTTATTATTTAATAATTATTTTATTTTATTTTTTAATTAGATTAAAATTGATTAATTAATTACTTAGATTGAGTTGATTTAGGATCAAGTATCAATAAAATATATCAATAATATTTAATAATGATATATGCTCATAAAAATTATTAATAATAATAGTTTATTTTTTATTTCAAGAATTTAATAAATTTATTAATAAATATTTGATTTAATTTTTTATTATATTTTTTATTTAAATTCTATAATTCATATACTTAACATTTTTATTATTAGATTAGAATTAATTAATAGTTACTATATTGAATTGATTTAGGAATAGTTAATAATTAGTGATCACTATTTAATAATATTTGATAATAATATCTATTAATATAATAATTATTACTAATAAGATGAATGTTTTATAATTAAATTTAATTAGTTTATATTGTAATAGCTCCTAATTAATTTAAAATTATTTCTTTAATTCTTTAAAATAGATACTAATAATAATTATAGTTTTGTAATTAATTAATTTTTATTAATTGTAAATAAAAATTAATTAATTAATAGGGGTAATTGTTAAAAAAAATTTCTAAGTAAAATTGATCTATTAACAAGTGGGTAAAATTACATCAAGACCGTAGTCAGTTACTGCTGCCATGGAGGCAGAAAATTCAGAAAAAACAGTGTTGTAAACTGTCGATGCCCACGCAGGGGTGCAGAACCATAGTTTTCTGAGGGATACTTTGACCCCGAAGATACAAAAGAGGGCAAGAAAAACAGCGAAGCTTCCATAACAGAAAAAAACCCCGGGGTTTGAGTGACAGAGACAGAAAAGAGACCAGGCAACGAACCCATTAGTCTTTCGGGGGCTCCTCCTCAATCCTGCACCAGCCGGTGGCATGCATGTCAGAAGCAAGCTTGTCTTGAGAAGCCAGGGCCACATGATCAGCAGAAAACATATCCTCATCCAGAACCAGTTCTGCAGGGTGAGGCGGAGGCTGCGCCTGGAAATTGCGACCACCAAGATTGAAAGCCGAAAATTGGGTGTCCGGAGCATTAACATTCGCCATAGGAGCAGTCGGAAGCGAGCTGACGTCCCCAGGAATGCTGTATTCAAGGAAGACCACCAAGAGAATGGCAGTTATCCGAGGGAGATTGAGACTGCTATTGAAAGTGAACCGAGCCGTGCCTGTAGTTGGAGCAGAGGAGGCAGGAGGACAGTGCGAATGAGGACCCCAAAACAAGCAATAATCATGCGAGCGCGCCCGACCAGAACGAGTTCTGGGGTAGTGGCTCGAGCCTTCCCCAAAGGAGGATGAGTCCAGAGAAGGGCTGGAGGGAGCATAGGAAGAATGGCTCCGCGTGCTTCCCCTTCTGCTCCTCAGATGGTGACGTAACCTGGGCATGATGAGATGGAGCGGGTTCCAGATAACCTCCAAAACCACAGTGAAAACTAGCGAAGGGTAGCCCGGAAGAGAAATCAAATGGGGTCGCAACAGCTACTTGAAAATCCACCGGGCGCTTGACAAACCACCAGCCTCCCTGCTCATAAAACGCACCAAGTGCTGGTCGACTCTCTCCCACCTGTAGACGCTGCAATCTTTGACATCAGAACGGTTTTGAATGGGAGCCGAGAGCAGGTGATAAATAGCCTGTTGTGAGTGAAGCCCACCCACAGCGCGCCATACCTCAACATGCTCCCAAGCCATCCTTCCCATGCATATCAGATCAGAGAACTTAACTGTTTTCATGGTGAGAATCCCGCCCAAGCATGCGGAGGAATGGCTCATGACGGTCGGAGTCGAGCGAGAACCAAAATTTGCAGTGCTAACAGCTTTGGAATGAGGGGAAGATAAATGGAGCCTTCCACTGGGCAGCATTCCATTTAACACGTCGTACCCTGAGGGCAGATGGCGGCAGAGTGTTGCAGCCCTCCAACCCATCCCATTAAATCGGCATTGGAACACCCGCATCCGGGGGTTTAGCATCCCTTTGGATAAGAGAGTTGCATTCCTGTTTGTGAGCATGATTCTGAATAATATCCAGGCTGCCTGAGATAAGAGCTTGGTCTTGATTGACTCCGATGTTGGCGAGGAGGTCAGCCACCTTGTTACTCTCACGTTTTACATGTTGGAAAATGATGGCTCGATTGGTATGGAGCCAATGTTCTATTGCTTCCAATCGAGCTTCCAATCTCCAGCTGTTGGCAGTTTTGTGCGCTCGGAGATATTTAATATAATAATAATAGTTTATTTTTTATTTCAAGAATTTAATAAATTTATTAATAAATATTTGATTTAATTTTTTATTATATTTTTTATTTAAATTCTATAATTCATATACTTAACATTTTTATTATTAGATTAGAATTAATTAATAGTTGCTATATTGAATTGATTTAGGAATAGTTAATAATTAGTGATCACTATTTAATAATATTTGATAATAATATCTATTAATATAATAATTATTACTAATAAGAGGAATGTTTTATAATTAAATTTAATTAGTTTATATTGTAATAGCTCCTAATTAATTTAAAATTATTTCTTTAATTCTTTAAAATAGATACTAATAATAATTATAGTTTTGTAATTAATTAATTTTTATTAATTGTAAATAAAAATTAATTAATTAATAGGGGTAATTATTAAAATTAAATATTAAATTATTTTTAATTTGATTTTAAAGCTAGGTCTAAAAATGCCTAAACCCTAGAATATAATAGGAGAGAAAAATAAACCCGAGGTACTATACCTAGGGGGTTGATGAGCTCGAGGAATAAATTTGATGAATTAGAGGATGCCAACTGTCACTGATTTCACAACCTCCATATATTTTGAGGTTATGAGGATGTTTTATAATCTCAATTTCCTCTCTAATTTTCCTTCTTCAATAGTGTTATTCTCTTGTAATGACTATGGCATCCTCGAGAGGTAAATGATGCTTGGTTTTCGAGGAGTGTTCAACAAGGGCTGAGGTGTGAGATATTTCATTCTTAATATTAGCACCATGTTCTTTAAGATGTGTTTACAGTGAATGCCATGTTTTCCCAATATAAATTTTCCGACACAAAAAATCAATCTTGTAAACTCCTTTGAGTTGTTCGTGACTTATACTCTCTTTAATTGACTGCATACTTTATCTTAATGTTCTCGTTGTTGAAAATTATGGAAATATGTCCTTCCTTATAACCTTGGTGATTTTATTAGTAACACCCTTGATGTATGGTAGGAGAACCCTGCAATAATTTTCCTATGGTCCCTTGTGCTTCTGAGACATGAAAAAACCCTTAGCTCTACTTATGGCTTTTCTGATATTGTTCTCATTATATCCTATACCCCTAGATATAGACATAAAGTGATTGAGTTCCTCTTTAAGGTGCTCTATATCTGATATCCTCAGGGCTCTCACAACCAGAGTATTAAGGACCCCAAAATTTTGAGTCAGTTGATGGTAAGACTGAGCATGAATATAGCTATCAGTATGAGTCTTATTTCTAAATACTTGATACCCCAATGTTCCATCATATTTCCTAGTAACAAGGACATCGAAAAAGAGAATTCTCCTATATTATTGAATCTCCATAGTAAACTTAATCTCTGAGGAAATTGAGTTAAGGTGATTAAAAAATATTTTCCTTCCCATGATTTCATTTTATGTTGGTGTCGTCTACAAAATATTTTCCACCAAGTTGGTTTTAAGGGAGAGGAGGCAAGTTCCCTCTTATAAAAGTGCTCCATATGTAAATTGGAAATAATAGGTGAGAGAGGTGATACCATTTCAGCGTTTGATATATGCTCGTAATATTCTCCTTGGAAGTTGAAAAAATATTATCATTAACAAATCTCTGCAAGTTTGGATGTATCTGGATCAGTAAATTATTTAATGACCTGAACTGCCTCATCTAAAGGAATCATGGTAAATAATGAAACAACATCAAAACTTACCAATATGTCACTCTCCTCCACTCTCTCATCTTTAAAAATATTAAAAAAATCATTGGAGTCCTTTATGAAGGAGTCAGTGTTTCCAACAGGGGGTTTGAGTATCTTGGCAACATATTTCACCAATTCATAGGTGGTAGAGCCTATGGTATTGACAATTGGTCTAAGCGGAACACCCTCTTTATGAATCTTAGGTAATCCATAGATTCTGGGAATGAACTCACAAGAGGGTGTCAATCTGTTCTTTGTCTTATCATCCAGACCATAATTCATAATTTTCTTCTTGACTTCTCTTAGAACCTTGGGCATGGGGTTGGATTTGAGTTTCTTATAATTAACACAATCCAAATGCTCGTCCATTTTCCTTAGATATTCAAATTTATCTAAAAAAACATTAAAACTGCCCTTGTCTTCCTTTAGGACCAGAATATTGTCATTGTTGCGAAGGGTTCTTATAGAAAAATTCTCCTCTTTGCTAAGGTTTCTCCTATGGTTCTTGTTTTCTTTAGAATAGGGGAGGATTTTTTTCTTTAATGCTTCTTTCTCTTCCAGATCTAAGCTTTGAATCCCTTCCTCAATGCTGCAGAGAATCCTCTCTTTCGGAATGCGCTTAGAAGCAACGTCAAATCCCAAAACACTTACCGAGAATCCTATAGGTTTCTTGATTAGTTCACTGAGATGACTAAAATTAGTTCACCAAATATCCTAGATTTGACATTATCAATAATGGTTTATCTGCATTGTGATTATTTTATGTCACTCTTGTGAAGGTTTTTGTAGTGCCAAATCAAAATTGTGATGGTATAAGTTCACTTAGTATGGGGACCAAGAGTGTAGTGGTTTCTCTTACCAAAAATGTTCATCGCACTCTTGAGTCATCACTTTTTTAAAGTGTGACTAGTTGGAAAGTTGTTGATGACATAAAAATAATTATATATGACAATTTTAAGCAAATGTAAAATACAACAATGGTGAATTATTTGTATTCTAATGGTAAATTAAAAGTATTTTTGACTAATTTTGAATAAATAGTCCATTTACTGTAGACAATAGCATTATGTCACAACAAGGAATGGAAATAGAAAATGAAAAGTATTTAAAATGCCAAGCTGGTGCATGCGCCTTAGCTTTTAGATACATACAAAGTTATTGCATTCTTTTGGAGAAACTTGTGAATTTTTTGTTGCTATTAATTGTGACCTGTGAATCACAACTGTTAGTGTAACTAAGTTTTGGAGGCTCTATCATTTTTCTGAGGGATCCTGATATTTTTCTCTTCACCCTACAAGCTCAATTTCTCAATGGTGTTCTTGATCCAGGGTAAAATCTTAATACCCCTTAACCAAGACCTTTTACTTCGGCTGATAAATAGAATTGCATTTAATTAAGACGTTAAAGAACTGAAATGAACAATTGTAGCTGTAAAGAAGAGGAACATAAATGAACAAGATCAAAAATCATAAGAACACGTCGTTTGATGACAAAGTTCGTCTAGGAGGGACTACATCTCCGGGCCTCGGTGTCAAGATGGTGTAGGCCGCTGCATTATGTGTTGTAAGAAGAGATGTACATGGATGTGTTTCCCTATGACATAGAAGGAAAAATTTCCCTCACGCAGGAGTGGCTTGACTTCTTTAAGAGATTTTCTACTGCAGAACTCTCATACATAAAGAAAGGCTCCTATCAGTATGACCATAGCTGACATGTAGTAAATAAGAGTATCCCACCAATCCTAGAAAACAATGGATCTCAACAATACACATATGAAAACAAGCATCCCACCAATGTGGCATAAAAGGGACTCATACATGACACAAATCCATAGCTGAAAGTACATCAATAACAACACAAAGAAAGATCCCACAACTCATGTATCAACCAGGATCTGCAAGACATAATGCATCTCAACGAGAAATAAATAAAGAAGTACACGGAATACACATCATATACCTCATGCTGCCATTTGCTAAAGGTTGAGCTTCTCTGTGGCTGAATCTAAAAGCACCATCAATCTTGTGGCGTCGAGAAAGGTGAAAACGACTGCTCACATGTGCAAATCTGACACCGTCATAACCCACTTCCAAAAGTGGCTGAAAATTTGAAAACTCAGATGCAGAAAATGAGCACGCCATCAAACACGTGGTGTCGAGTAATGCTGAAATGACATAAAATTTGTC
Source organism: Pinus albicaulis (assembly GCA_034641835.2). NCBI lineage: Eukaryota > Viridiplantae > Streptophyta > Pinopsida > Pinales > Pinaceae > Pinus > Pinus albicaulis. The sequence goes on from CM076584.1 coordinate 627,446,775, forward strand.
CCATTTGGACAAATTCAAAATTTCGCCCTCCTGAAAGTTTGGCCTCAATCAGGGTTCCGCCTGCCTCTTTCTGGGCTCATGGTTCGACATGACTTGCAATTAAAAAAAATATTAAACCTCAATCTGCATGCGCGATCTCCCACTCCTCCATCGCCTGGGTGCACTATAAAAATTTGAGTTTAAATAAAAAAGAGTGGGCGGATTTTACAAAGCAACTGTTTGGCGCGTTGGTAAAATTTAGTAATTTGTTAAGGAGAGGTTGGGGGATCAAATCCCGCCTCCCCACAAAACCTGTGTATATCAATTTTCAAACCCGCATTTTTTTTTTTAAACCTGCTGTTCAAATTTATTACTAAGTGGAGGGGTCGGGTCCGCATTGGGCGGCCCGCCCCACAACCCCTTGTCAGCTCCGTAGTGTATTGGCAACTGCGGATTGGTGGGTAATTTTTATGAGTTGGGCCGCCCGTGGAGTGGGCCGGCCTTTGAGGCCGGGCAGGTTTGATCCCTGCCAGCCCACATATATATATGGTGCCATATGGTGGTGCCGACGGGGGTGGCAGGGGTCATGGCCCCCACCCCTTTTTTTTTAAATAAATTTTTGTTATTAAAACAAATTGTGCCTTTTTTAAAATTTGGTTTTGGACCGAAGGAGGAAAATTAAACAGGCCAAAATTTTTCCTGGAATCTGGCCTGAGCTTGTCGGAATCCAGTGGTCGGAAAAAGTCAAATTTGTGTCCTCTTTAAGGCTGTCCAGTCACCAAGTCAACCTGGAACTTTGACCACTTATAACTTATTCATACGGACTCGAAATTGAGTGTCGTCTGCGCCGTTGGAATCAGAAAGATGAGATTTACAACATGAAGCTAGTTTGAGAGACTTTTGAACACTTTGATTTTTAAGCCTTTTACTCAGGCCCCTTGTACTTATACCTGTTTTATCCACCTAGATCAGTCCTACTTATCTCGATAAATCCAATGTTTTCACATTCCAGTCCATATTTAATTATATTTTTTTTTCTGTTATGACCACTGTATACACTGCCATAAGTGATATTAAAGAAAGAAACAATTGTATTCCTAAAAGGACAGGTCAATGTTTACAGGTCATCCACCTGATCAAGATCCCATTTCTATGTTATGAAAATAACTCCAAAAATAGAAGAAATGAGAGATAAACGCCTTAGAAATTAGCCACTTTGAGGGGAATCCTCCAATATGTTAGATATATGAGAAATTCTTGGATTATACAAATGACAAATCATACTTTCTATATAATGAGTTCATGGGACCAAAATATAATCCTAGTCGACCTAACAATAATAAGGTAAGGGCACAATAATAACAATATGGGGGTTACACAGGTACAAAAATAACAATAAATGGGATACACTAACAAAAATAAGGGGATACATTAGTATTATAGGGACCTAACATGTCCCTCTCCTTCAAACAAGTGCTGCCCTCAATGCTTGATTATTTATGGATGCTTTTGTATAAAATTCTTATCCTCCTATGTGGAATCTTCAACGGGTAAGTTCTTCCACTTGCTAATACACTCTAAAATTGATCGATTTGATAATTGTTGAGTTCGCTTCAAAACTTCTTTCGCTGTGTTGTTGATCTTCTTGTTGTTTCATTCGATTCTGCACCAAAGTTAGGTTTTCCTTTGACAGTTGGAGAACTTGTTGCTGATGATTGATGTGATACTCCACAATTTTATCATCCATATTAGATTTCAGTTGATCCTTAAAACCATCCAACTTAGCCTCCATTTTTTTTTTTAAACCATCTATGTAATCTTTGATTGCTCTTTGTAAGATCAAAATTTGTTGCACTTGGTACCGTAATTTTGATATCTCATACTGCAATTCTTCTTCTTCATGCGTCATAGTATATATTTCTAAGAGCTTAATGGGCAAGGAATTATTTTTGGGAGGCATTATATAACTCAATATTGATATCTATGCTTCATTATGCCCTTGTAGTCACTTCAAACAAAATTTTCAAACAAATGTTATGAAAACTTGTCTAAAAAATACACACCTTTTTCTAACTTTTTGGGACCTCGATATTAAAACTAAATTATCTCTGTGATTTAAAATATTCAATATCTGAAAACTTTCCCTGTAGTAGCCCTCTAAATATTCTTTCAAATGGCATAGGTATGACTTGATTTGGAGTATTTTAGACAAATTTATGTCCAATCTCTCACGATGACCTAGTTATGGACTCGTTCAGTAGATCTAACTTGTACGATTTTCTACGTGTCACCTTTTCCTCCTTTGGGTTTGAAATTGATACACAGGAAACTACCATTCATGTATTTGCGGCCACTTTTAACAAAATTACAATCCAACGCTCAGAGAGGTACTTATGATGATTTTCCCACAGTCACATCTTTACGATGAAATTTGGGAGCCTGAAACAATCCTAACTTCCACATATCATATCTCCAAAAATGTTGCGAACCAAGATCTAAAATTTTTACAGGAGGTCCCTTAAGGTAGAAAAATAATAATAAAGGGGCTACACTAACAAAAATAAGAGGATACACTAGTACTATAGGAACCTAAAATTCTATGATGGTTGAGATGGGATTTCCATGATCTAGAATAGAGGAAGCATTAAAGCGTGTTGAATCAAATGGTGTTGAACCGACTATGGAGTGGCTCTTTAGTCATCCAGAGGAGCCAACACAAGAAGATGATGAGCTTTCCCAGGCGCTTTCCTTGTCACTGGGTAATTCAAAGGTTCCTAGAAACAATGGTACTAAAAAAGGATGAAAGGTTTATTATGAATAAAAAAACTCTAGAAAATCCTCTCGTCGAGGATATCTTAACTACATATATGAATCAATTTCAAAGTAAGATGCAAATGCTTTTTACATCACTGATTTTAGTGTGAATTTGTGTAGCCAAAACAAATGCCAATAATATATAATAGTTTTTCCCTTTCGTATTCAAAAAATAAATACTTTTAAGATGTATGGATCTAAAACTTAGTTGGAATGATTGTGCTTAATATTTTCTTGAAGAATTACTATAAGGTGGATGGATATAAAACTTCGTTGACATGATTGTTCCTAAGCTTTTCTTGAAGTTTGATTACTAAGTTCCTAAGGTTTTTTTTTCTATGGTGACATTTTATTTCCTTTGTTTATATATGTTATATGGTCACATAGTGACCACTATCTCCCAACAGAAGAAAAAATATTTGAGTTTATTAATTCTTTGTGGAAAAAAGGCATTGGAATTGTTGATGTTGAGGTATATTTTGTATATAAAATCATTTATATTATAATTTCGTTGATATTTTGGTATTAATCTTGTTTCTTGTACTATAATCTACATTGCATCTTCTTTCAATTTTATAAGAGGAGCCCAATATTGATGGTACGATGTATAAATTGAAGAAATAGGAGAAAAATAATAGTGGAGCCAAACATGAAGAGAGAGAGAGAGAGAAGAGAAGTGATCAAGTAATACCATTAAAGACAATACCCCACATGATACACACATATATAGAGTGATGGTCAAGTCTTTAGAGTTGGTTAATTCAACGGAAATTCCTTGGCAATACAATGATAATGTTTTGAAGTGATGAAATAATATTTCATGTGTAAATTGTAGTCCAACTAATATTAAGTTGGAAACTCATATTTTAATACTTGACATTTCATATGATATAATTTATGTGGTTGAAATTATTTATTTGTACTTTATATTATCTAGTATTTTAATTAACATATGTAACTTTGTGTTCTCATATTAGATGAACATTCACATTGTATGCGATTTTTTATTTAGTCACAAAATCATACTAATTGATTTATGTTGATTAATAATGAAAACATACATAAATTTAGAATTATTAATTTAATAGTTTATATTGATTAATGATGGGCACAAATAAAATGAATATACAACAATTAAATTGGTCACTTATATTGATTATTAATTAAAGTAAATTAAATGAATATAAACTACCAAATTAGTTATTGATATACTGAATATGAAATTGCTAAACAAACTTAAACAAATTTGGTAAATGATAGTTTTTTTATTAAAAATGATGACTAAAATATTCATATGTGTGACTATTAGTAGCTAATTTACAATATCTTATTATACGGCCAAAATATGGTCATATTTCTTTGGTCATTAGTTAGTTTTAAACGATGACTAAAATTTGCACATATATGACTATTAATACCTAATTTATAGTATATTATAATGTGACCAACATTTTGGTCACATTTCTTGGGTCATTAGTTGATTTTATTTGGTCATCATGTAGTATTATATTTTCGTATGTAATTGGTAATTAATTATTGCAGTTAATGACTGAATTAATGACAAAAATTATGACTTGATATACCACTAGATGATAAAATTTAGACAAATAATTAATGGATAACATAAAAATGACTAAATTTGATCGAATTATAAGATAATGTAAATTAGCCACTATTTGTCATAGACTAAAAAATGGTATTTATATACAAAATTTAGCTATTTTTTTAGTAATTAATTACCCATTTTGTATTATATGCTCAAATTTTCAAATACATCAACATGCAAGTCTCAAATTTCAAAAATAACACTACCATTACATCCATAATTATGAAAAACCATCCTATAGACTCTTCTTTGGCTAAAAAAGGTTAAAAAATGACCAAGTTAGGCCTATTTTTCTAAATTTTCCTATTAAATGCTTTGCAGAAACTCATCCTTTGCTAAAAATACCAAGAAAATGGATAATGGTGTATTGGTAGGGTACTATGTTAGCATATTAGAGGTTTGGGGTCATGTGGAGCCACATATAACTGAGGGGCATGGGCCATAGGCCACACACTCTCTGTAGACCCACTCCTGGTTGCATAAAATTAATATAACATGGGCCTCGACACTCGATAGGGTGCCATGCGCGTTGCCCTTATGAATTTATGTTAGTGTTCATGTCACAAAGAAATAACATCGGGGTGGGTTGGTCAACTGCACATGTCGGCCCGGCCCTCTACCCCAACTGCTGAACCATAATAAGATAAATGAAATATCCCCGCTGTGGTTAATAAGAAACACCTAAAACTTGGTTGGTCTAGCACCCATTATGTGTTTGGGAGCTCATTTGTTCGATTTGTGTGGAGGACTGTTGGTTGGTTAACCAACTTTTGGCCTTATCTGGAGTGATACATGGTGCCCTAGGGTTGGGCCATGTGTCACTCTGTTAATGAACCATTCCTCAAAACCATCAACAAGTAATAGTGCACCAAGTGTCATCAAGGGACTGGCCCAAATATTGGATTTTGGTAGGCTCTTGTACTACCCAATAAATGGATGACATCAAAATGACATCATCATATGGACTAGCACATGGCATTCCTACAATGCAAAATCAACCCTACAAGTTAAATTTTTAGTTGTTTTCCAAAAAATTCACAGCATGATAAATTACTCATACAATGTAATTTGGGGTGATTCAAGAATTTTTGGAATCATAATGATGAGATCTATGATTTGGCACAAGTTCTGGTATATTTCAGGAACTTTCATTTTTTAGTAGATTTATGATTCCAAGGATCATTCCTCCCCACTAGAAGCTTTTGGAAGAAAAAAAGTCTCTCTTTACGTAGTAATTATGTAAGGATACACCTCCCTCACTTTCCTTATCTCTATCCATCATTTCTTTGATTGGTTCCTTTGATCCCCACACTGAGATACTCTACGTTGGGTCTATGACAAGTTTGTATCCTCGTGTCAAGGATTGAGTTTTCTTGTAACTCATTTAAATATTCAGGAGAAAAATATTCTATATATGGAATATGAACATTATCCTCTTGATCAAAAATCATATGACGCTCATATAATATCTTTTTTTCAAAATTCAAAACAAAATAAATTTGCATGTAAGGTGGAAAATCTAATTGGAAAGTGTTGTTACCAATCTTCTCAAAGATTTTGAAAGGACCATATCTGATTGGCTTTAGCTTTCTTTCTTCAGCTTGGGGTCTTTCCTTGCATATGTAAAACCAAAATTGACGACTCAGTTGGAAATATAGAACAATATTATTCTTATGATGTCTTTCTTTTCCCATGGATTTGACTTTCCCCAGTTTTTCCTGTACCCTTTGCTGCACTAGCTGAATTTTTTCAATGAAATTCATGGCTTTGTTAACATCACTATGTCCATATACTGCAATACCTTTATCATAGATAAAATCCAAAGAGACTTTGGTAAATAACCCAAAGGAGCTGCAAATGGAGATACTTTTGTAGATGAATTCTTTCCATGATTATAGGCATGTTGGCTGTAATGGAAATGCTCATCCAAAAGTTTAGGATTATTAACACAATATCCTCAAAGGAGTTGCAATAACTTTCTATTGACTAATTTTGTCTGGTCTTTTTTTTTTGAATGAAATGTTATGCTTTTATTCAAGTTCATGTTTATGAGTTCCAATAAACTTGACCAAAAATTTCTGATAAACCGATAATATCAATCAGATATAATGGAAGAAGGTAACCCAAAATGAACCCATATATTCTGGAAGAGAATATTTGAATTTTTTCAAGATAAAAAATGTTTGTTACATGGCATCAACACTCACATTTCTCTAAAATGATCCACTAAAACATATAAATATTCATGACCTTTCATAAACATTGGTAGTCCCCGAACAAAGTTCATACAAATATGTTCCCAAGGATGAGAAGGTATAGGAAGTGGAGTGTGAAAACCAAATTTCTTATTGTGTGGCTTGCTAGTAGAACACATAGAGCCTCATTTTACATATCTTGACAAAATTTCATTCATTCGAGTCCAATAGCAATACCTCTACAATTGAGCAATCGTTTTTCCTACACCAAAGTGGCCAACAATAAGAGAAGTATGGGATTCCCTTATGAAATTCACAATTTCACCCTTTAAACACATAAATTTACAAGATGATACATAAAATATTCATGAACAAGATAATCTAACTCTTGAACATGGTTTCCTTGACTAAAAGTTGCATAAAAATCTTTAAGATATCCAGATTGAGCATAATGTTCAATATAACTTTCATGCATGATTGAGTTATGCTTAAGAATAACATATACATTAACAATAGGACTTGATAAAATATATGTAACTTTATTGGATATGCAATTATTATATTTGATTACCAAATGAAATTGTTGCAGGAATCCCATCCATCTGAAATGTTTAGCTTGTTATAGCTTGGTTTGCGATTGTAAATATTACAAAGGTTGATGGTTTGTATGAATAATAATTTCTTTACCAATAAAATAATGCTTCCATTTATTTATTCTTTGTATCAAAGCATACAACTCTTTATCGCATGTTGGATAGTTGATTAGTTTTTCATAATGATAAGATTTTGTCTTACCAAGTTGCATAAAAAATGGTCCCATAGCATATTTGATTGCATCGATTTGAATTCCAAATGGCTTCTTAAGATCTGGAAGTGCTTGATTGGTGTTATACAAATTTTCTCTTCTAAAGTGATAAAGGATTTTTGTTGCTTTCCTCCCCATTGAAATACCTTCCTCACACTTGTCAAAGCATATAATGGTGTTTTAATGAATGATAATTTAGTGGTAAATGTTATCCAATATTGGGATGCTCTAAAAAAGCTCCTAAATTTTGTTACATTGTCAAGTTTAAGCCAATTCATAATAACATAAACTTTGGAAGGATCATTCTTCAATTCACCACCTCCTACAATATGACCCAAATAAACCCAAGAGGTTTTCCCAAAATCACATTTAGACATCTTCAAATACAAATTTTCTTTTTCAAGACATCTAGAACTTGCTTTACATGCTTGACATGTTGTTCATGAGTCTTACTATAAATCATAATATTATCTAGGTATACTATGAAAGAATAATCAAGTAATGGCCATAATACATCATTTTTAACTCTCATGAATATGGTCAGTGCTTTGATAAACCCAAACGACATAACTAACCATTCAAGAAAACCTTGGTTTGTCTTGAAATTTGTTTTCCAAATATCATCTTCATCTAGCCTTATTTGAAAATAACCACTTCTCAAGTCTAACTTAGTAATATTAACAACATCCTTTAACTAATCTAACAAATCATCAATGTGAGAAATATGATAATGATTATTTACCATGATCTTGTTAAAAGCTTTGAAATCCACACACATGTGCCATGTACCATATTTCTTCGGAACCAAAATAATAGGGGACCCAAAAGGAGATGTAACAGGTCTAATTATCCAATTGTAAAAAACTCTTGAATCATCTTCTTAATTTTTTCATTATCCAAAAATGACATTCTATACATGCCAATATTCGGAAGTGGTACATCCTACTACAATTGAATCTCATGCTAGATTCCTATTTTTGGAGGTAAGCCTTCAGGCTCCTAAAACATATTGTCATAATTGTTAACAACGTAAACAAATTCATTCTTTATTTTAGAATGACATCTTGAGAAAGCTTCATATTCAGTAGTATCTTTAGCTTTAATCATCAGCAACATAAAATTATTACTAGAATTGATATGCCTTTTCATTTAACCACCATGAACAAGAGATATGTTCATGTTCTTGCAATGTGCTCTAAGAACATACTAAAATCCATATTTTAAAATATTATATTTGTTTGCATGATGATAGAATATGGACATTTATCATATAAATATTGAATCCCTAAAACAATTGCAAAAATACCAAGTGGTACAACATTAAGCTCTACCTCATCTATAAAATTAACAGTGATGGTAGATTTGATTTTACATTTTATTGTGACTTGTAATTTGGCATTTTCACATACCCAACACAAAGGGTAAGGTTTTGCATGAGGTTTACTTTCTAAATAAATTTTGTTAATAATTTCTTTAGAGATAAGATTAGCCTGAGATCCACTATCAAATAATGTAAGAACCTTTGTATGTTTTGTAATGACCCTAATATGGAAAAAATCACTTATTCATTTATAACTTTTAGATTAAATAGGCTTAGTATAAGAAATATTACTTGCATTAATATCTATACATATCATTCCCATGGTTGTTCTTTTGGCTTCATCACCTGAATCAGATCCTAGATCTTGTTGAGTTGTAGCAACATTCTTTTGTTTCCCCTTGTTATTGAAAATTTTTGGTCTCAATTGGGATGTAATTTCCAATAGTGGTCTTCATCACGGCCATATTTTAAACAATATTTACAAGTAGTTTTATCTCCCTCTTTCTTGATAGTATCATTCTTTTTACTCTTTCCATAAACTTTCCCTTTCCCTTGTCTCCATATTTAAAGGGTTTCTTCTTGGACTCTTGAGGAAGATTCTTGCCTCTTGATTCTAAATGAGTTTCCACAACGAATACTTTAGCTATATTGGTGGGTTTAAACATAAGTATAATATGTCTAAAATAACTATGTAATCCACCTATATACTCAAGGAGACTATCTTGTCAAGCCAAATCAACACCCAAGATTAAAGCTCTTCTTCTAAATTCTTGTATTTAAATTTGGACACTCTGAACTTTGGCTTGTGCAAAATTTTTCGAATCCATAATTTATTTTTTCATGTAAGCTAATGGATAAATTTTCATCTTAATTCAGCTATAAAATCTTTCTAGGAAGAGATAATTTTTCACTTTTCTTCAAATCTTACTGAGTTTTGGCCGCCTATGAGATGAGGGTTGCACCTTCCAAGAGATCCAACTTCCAATGGTGGAAATTTGTTATTATGTGCTAAAATGTTTAAATATGTCAACATGAAAGTATAAAATTGAAAAAATAACACTTGAATTTCATCCAGAATTCCCCAAAACCACTTTTCAAGCTTTTATTGGGCTAAAAAATGTTAAAAAACTACCAAGTTAGGCCTCTTTTTCCAAATTTCCCTATCAAATTCCCTGCAAAAACTCATCATATAAGAAATCTAGCAAAAATAATCACTATGGGGTATTGTTATGGCACTCTATTAGCAACTTGGAGGTGTCTGGTTCGATCCACGATCCTCAACGAGCTTGACATTTTGTAATAAATACATAACAAAAAAATTGAAAGGTCAAATCCCTTCTCGCTACCGCACTGGTGGTCGTGTGGAGCCACATTTTACCAAGGGGAGCAAGCCATAGCCCATGCTCCCTCCCTGGGCCCACTCCCAATGGTATAATTATAATATAACCCAGTCCTAGGCACATGCAGGGTGCCACATAACCCACCACTTCGAGTTTCCACCAATGGTCACGTAACAATAATATAGCCTTGCGATGTTTTGATCGTGTGCGCCCACAAGCACCACCCTCTCCCAAAAACACGGAACCATATCAATATAAATGTAATATTCCCACCATGGTTAAAAAGAAAGACCTACATCCTCATTAGTTGAGGTTTGGTTGGGTATTTGGGTGGTCATGTGTTCGATTCCAGTGAAGGATAGTTTATCGAGTAACCAAATTTTGGCCTCCTATATAATGCCACATGTCACCCCAGGATTAGGACACATGTCACTCCATAAATTCCACATTCATCAAAACCATTGACGAATAATAGTGCGTTAAGTGTCATCACCAGACTAGCCCAAATGGAAAATTCTGATTGCCTCACATACTGTCTGGCTAGAAAATATTTTCAACATGACATCATCATATAAAATTCCTTGTGGCATCTGTACATACCATAGTCAACCCTACAATTTTACTTTTTAGTTGTTTGCAAAAAATTTTAAAATGAGATAAATTTATCATACCGTGTTAGATTGAGGTGATTCAAGCATCATTGGAACCAAAAACACATGATTTCTCGTTTCAGTATATTGTGAGAAATTTTATTTTTTGATATATTTTTTATCCCCTAGATCCAAGAGAGAGAGAGAGAGAGAGAGAGAGCATGCATATTATAGAAATGTGTGTATGTGTGTGTGGTATTTTGATATACACTAGTTATTTTAATTAATAAGATGCACACATTGTTCAAAAAATAATTGGTGTGATCTCATTTTTCCAAATACATGGTGGATGAGGTAGATGATTTTTTTTAGGTTAATATTAAAAAAACCCCTAGTTTTATTTATATAAATCAAAACAGATCCATTTTTACAACTCCTTTATTTTCAACTAGTTTGTGGTAGATGCTTAGTAGTCTCACAACTATTAAAATTATATACAGTTATAGAGCTCCTTCTATGTCTATGTGTGTCAATATATATATATATATATATATATATATATATATATATATATATGATAAATTATTATTATTAGTAGTATTATTTTATTTCAACATATATCAAAGTTTTACAATATATATATTTTTTACATTAGTTATTGATTGGTTTACCTGTTTTGAAATTAGCAAAAAAATGATAGTAGTATAAGTAAAATTTTACATTAGTATATATGGAGTACAAAACTAATCCATAGGAGGAACTACTGAGTAATATATATATATATATATATATATATATATATATGGTTAAGTTAAAACCTTCATTAAATTTTCTATTTAATCAATGAAGTAATCCTAATTCTTCAATAATAGTAATTAAAATTATGATTATTATAATGATTAAGTTAATTATTAATAAAATAAGAGAGAGAGAAGGGGCACATGGAGAGGGAGAGAGAAACAAAGATGAAGGCACATGGAGAAATGAATAAAGGAAGGGGGAGAGAGATATAGGAGGGAAACATAGGGAAACTAAGAGAGAGAAATGTATAGGAAGGGAGAGATAGAGGGCATGGTGATCTTCAGAATAGATATAGAGGGGCACATGCGAGGGAGAGAGGATTTTTAGAAGGACATACTATTCTAGAGATAGGAGAAAAGAGAGAATCTGGTGGAGAAAGGAAAAGAGTGAGGGTGAGGGGATAGCGAGATGGGAAGAAAAATAGAAACAAGGATAAGAGGAAGAAAAGAATAGTGGGGTGGTATATAAGAGGGAAATTATATATATATACAGACACACAAAGAGAGAGAGAGAGAGAGAGAGAGAGAGAGAGAGAGAGAGAGAGAGAGAGAGAGAGTGCACATTGTAGAAATGTATGTGCATTATAAACATCTAGGTATTTTTTCGATGCACACATGATATTTTAACTAATAAGATGCACACACTATTAAATTGAAAATATAATTCATGGGATTGCATTTTTCTAACTAGGTGGAAGTGTAGGTGCTATCTATTTTTATTTTAGAATAGCATTAATAAATATTTTAGTTTGATTTGTATCAACCAGAACACATCCATTTTACCAATCCTTAATTTTCAACAACTTTTTTCTATATGGTTCACACTTTCATTATTACCAAAATTTAACACTTATAATATTCCTTTTGTAAATCCTAGATATATATATATATATAATAATAAAATAATAAAATTCCCTTATAGTTGTATTGTTTAATATAAGCATCAATTATATAGGAAAATAAAGTTGGGGAGGAAACAGTTGAAGCTTGTATGAGGAGAGACAAGTCTACAACCAAACAAGACTATCAAATGCATAGATTACATAAAGATAATTGGATAATAATTTGATATGAGTTTTTATAGGAAGAAGAACGAAGGAGCATGAAGGACCTCCCATAACTATTTTTAATATTTTCTCTTGTAGGTTTTCATTTCATTGGAAGAGGCGTAGTAATTTTTTTAATACTAGTGATAGAAATGAACAACTACAATGATGTGGATGTCAAATTTATTGCTCACTATGGAACTCTCAAGAATATAAAATAGCTCCTACCCGTTGGTGGGACTTGGAATTTTTTGAATTAGATCTCTCTATTGGTCGTGGTGACTTGGTTGTCTCAGACTGGATGCTCCTTAGACAACCCAAATAGGTATTAATTCTGAGTGGTCATATTTACCCCACATATCCTTGAGGATTTGATGTACTTGAGTGCCAAACGTCTCCTATATCATTGATCGACACCTCACAATGAGTATTGATAGGTGGTAACCTGTTTTCTCCTATTACCATCACTCCTTTATGTTTCTCAGTCTGCATTCTATCCACTTGCTACATATTAACCCAATGATCCATGCATCTATCCACCATGAAGATTCTATCATATGTAGATTCCAAGACCCTGCTTGCACTCGCCATCGTGGCTAAATCCCATTCCTATCCTAATCCAATTCATTATTGTGACTCTTATCTCCTTTTCTACGTATCTCACGAGCACTCTCTCTTGAGGACTCTTTCTCTCGTAGCCTTTGTATCGAATATTGGGGCATTCGTTATAGATTCCTAATTTTCCACTTGACGGGACACCTTCGTGCTATTTTTTTAGCTTTATTTCAGTTGGCACATTAGTTTTCCCTCAATGGGACCCCTTCCTGCTACTTGTTTGGGTTGATTTCAGCTGGTTCAACACTCTCAATGGAGGCACACTAGTTTTCCCTTGATGGTGGAACTAGAAGAAAATATTTCAACCAAACCAAATTTGGATTTTCTATGTAATCCTCACCCCTCCCATGGTCATTATTCGCTTCTTGCATAATTATCCTCCCATGTTTTTTCACCGATTGTTCTGCACGTTCTGTCACCTATCGTTAGACCCTTTGCATATACTGTTGTAATAATACCTGAAGTTCACCCTCCTTATGGACCTAACCTACCCCTATTTACTCTCCCCTAGATCCTTGGTTCCTTCCTCCTCAACTCTTCATTTGATCCCTATTTTTCTTGTCTCCCCCTCCTCTCTAGGCCGAGAATTGGATGCTCTAACTTTCTTAGATCGTTTTAGAATGGAGCCAGTGTGCATCAAAAAATATTGTTTCCACCAATGAGAGGGCCTTTAAACAAGCCCCCCTTCCCTTCATCCACTGCTGACAAAACCTATAACCCTCAAAATAAAAAACCCCTTAAGTTCAAGAAGCTATTATATGTTATATTCGAGGTCTCGCAACTTGAAGACTTTTCTTTTAGTACTTTTGATCATTTTTTTAATGTCTCCCCTATAACATGGATCCATAGAGAGGATGAGCTTATCTCTCACATTACCCAATGATCATATTATCCAACAATAATATATTGTTAGGGTCCTCTATCAAAACTCTCTTCCTAAAAGGCCTCATACAAAGGCATCACCCAGGGGTGATTTTTCTTGAGGAAACCATGATATCTAATGAGAGATCTTGGGAAGTTCTCCTAAATATGTGCTCTAGTTGGCATGTATGTGTTAATAGTTCTGATGGTCTATCAGGGGGATTTGCGGTTGCATGCAAGCCCTCCTGTCTTAATAATTTACCTTACATGACTACTAAATGTATCTTACTTTCAGGACATTCCCTGGGCTCCTCCACTAGTATTCATATTATCAACATGTACACGCCTTATGCTGGATGGTGAAATTTTTGGGAACTAATGAAGATTGGATCTGTGTTCACTTATAGTGGTCAACTATCTCAATTAGACTATGGATGTTAAGGAAAAATTGGGACACGAGGTTAAAGGTGACAATTTAGAGTCATATTTTAATCTAGTTTATTCCTTGTCTCTCCGTGACATTATCCCTCTCAATATTTTCCCTACCTGGAGTAACGAATGGAAGGGTGTTGACTTTATTAAAAGCCATTAGACATTTTTTTGGTGCTAAAAGGTGTCTTTAAAAGCTCCTAATTGCCCCTCATTAATTAACAACCAGGGTAAGTCCTTTTATTTCAAATGTGTACATAGTATGTGCAAGCTTATCCATACAAGGAGTAATGCTAAAGCTAATCGTTGAATACAAATGAAATCATAAATCTAAAGCATTAAAGAAATCAATTCATCTATGCATTATAATCCAAAACTATGATTCATTCTTTAATTCAAATAATTCAATCAACCGAGAGCACTGAAATATTAACTGAGCTCCTTCGGCTAGATCTAAACTATCGAACGCAAGGAAAGTAATGGAAACAACAGTTTATGCTTTAAGTAATCAAAACTAATTCTGTTAACAAACAACTGATAAATTGGAAATACGCACGTAGAGGAACAAATACCGAAATCTAATACCATCAAACGCAATTCACTGTAAAGAAAAAAAGCATAATATACTTGTAGTAAATGGAAAAGTACAGCACAAAGAATAGTAGTGAAATTCAGTAGAGACTTGGCCCTTAGCCACCAACGAACACTGCTTAGTTCCTCCAAAACAATCGAATGAACAACAACACAACTATGTATTAATCATCAGAATCGTTACAATACAAGTTTGTCCTTCAAAACTATGTTCTCTTCATTATCAAATGATACATAAAAGAAAGATACACAACATAATACATGATACAGTCGGATTTACATTCTCCGCTTTCTCCTATATCATCATATCATTTATCCGTCTTTGTATTCTTCTCATTCTTTTATAAATAAGGAAAAGGAAAATGTGATCCCTCAAGATCAGGGGATCTTGAGGGATTCACAATAGATTACTATTCCGAACAGTTGGTTATTCTTCTCTGATTCGTTTCTTGATTTGGCCGCACCTTCATTTCCCTCGATTAGATCATGCTATTCCTTTTTGGGAACAGCTATTGTTTTATCTCCTATTTTCATCATAAAAGAAATGGGAATTAGTTTAGACGGTTAAACCATATCAATACTATTTCATTCATTTTTTTTTATCAAAATCCATTCATGATATTATTATATTGTAGCATGAAAATGGATGAAGAAGAGGAAAAAGAACAATATTTGAGAGTAAATACATACCTATTGTAAGGCTCAACATACTCCCCTACTTACCTTTTTTCATGTCCTCAAGAAAAATAAATAATTCTGATGCAGAGAAGTTAAAGAGTAGGCTAGAGAAGGTCTATCTGTAAGAGGTCTGAGACCATGATGTCATGCCAAGTGTGCAAAGGCTGTCGC
Source organism: Pinus albicaulis (assembly GCA_034641835.2). Classification (NCBI taxonomy): domain Eukaryota; kingdom Viridiplantae; phylum Streptophyta; class Pinopsida; order Pinales; family Pinaceae; genus Pinus; species Pinus albicaulis. Next base: position 627,462,616 of record CM076584.1, read on the forward strand.
TTCTTGTCCTTCTGGTAACTCATAATCAGGAAGATATCCTTCAGGAGGATACCAAATAATGGGGCATATATAGTGACATCCCACCCAATAAGGTCCTCCTCTTAAGATAAAGTTTCCGTATGGGATTAACCATCTTACAACATCTTTGAAATTCCCATAATTAAATGGTTCTGTATCTTTAACACTGCTGCTTGAAACCATCCATCTTATTTTGGATGAAACTAGGGATCTTTCTTGAATGCAGAGAAAATATGTTGTTCCTTTTAGCACAAGTTCCTTATGTATAGGCCCTAAAATCTTAGTCATTCCCTCTTGTTTCATCAGTGCTTTATGCTTAGAAAACACTTGCATAGGGTGAGTAGGTTCACTTCTTACCCAAAGATCCAGGCTGTGTTCCTATTTTTGGAAAAAATTATCAGCCTTCAAGCACTTGAGTTGGTTGACTGCAAAAGAAATAAAATCCTGGAATTGAACATCTCCAATAAAAGGGCTAGGATTCACATCCACTTATTTATCTAATATAAAATTATGTAAATAAAATTCACAAATAATCCTTTGGACCTTTACTCCATGCATCCTACAACAATTTATAAAATCTTCCATCGTATTTAGCTAAGTTGGCTTGCCATCTCTAATAGCTTTAATTTTTAACAATAAATATCGTTCTAATAAAAACAAGGCATAGTTCATAGCAGGAGATCGACAAGCCAAGATATAATGAAAAAATGGTGTGAAATTGATTCCTAACTCTATTCAACTTGGTTTTTCTTCTATTAATTTTTTCTTCTTCCCATCTGTCCTTGTCAAAAGCCTCATTCTCTACTAGAGCTAATCCTCTCAATTGTTTTTTTAATTCCTAGTATTTTTGCAGGGAGACTTTCTGTTGTTGATGTTCTTCTATGGGAAGTTGGGCTTGCGTTAATTCTTCCTGAAGTTTTAAAACAATAGGGTCGTGCATTAACGATGAATCCTCAGATTTCCTCTCTGTTTTGGTGCCAATACTGTGAAAGAGTACCTTTTTAGGTTGTATTTTCTTATTGTGGGACGACCAACCTTCCATTTGAACAACTACATTCACCACATTCTCATGCAAATAAATCTGGTTGGAAATTTATCTAGTGGAAATGAGTCTTGTTTGAATCCCCAATGATTTATTTTCGCATTTTAGTGTTTATGTTGTTACAGAATTCACCTCTGGAGCGGTGTTGTGTGTTTTCCATTTTTTTAATTTTCTTCGTAACCTTTTAACTGTCTTTTGAAGGTTACGGTACTATTGTCACAACTTCTTAAGTTTTTCTCTGGCTCCTATGTTCTTTCAAGGAGCGTCTGTACCCTTAACAATTTTATCAACTATTTTTAAGGCTTCTTCTTGGCCCTCAAGGCTGTGTTATAAAGGAACTGTATTACGTGACTGATTGTAAGATTCATGACCAATGTTTATATCTACAGAATTCTGTGGGTCCTCCTGGTTTAACAAAATAATATCACCAGACTGGTTATCGGATTCCTATACAATTTTTGTATCTATAGCTTCTTGTGATGGAGGAGTTTATATGTGCCCATAATTTTCTAGGGCTTTTTTTTCCAATGTGCTAGGGTGAAACAGTCTTCCATGTTGCATATATACATCGAGATTCGCTAGGACCTCGGCTATTCCTACCTCAAAATCTGGTCTAGTTTCAACTTCCAATTCATAATATTGTTCTTGTCCTTTTTCTTGCTCTTTGGGTTCTGATTCTAGGTCAGCCTATTCCTTAGGCTCTTCTTCTTATTCTGGTTCTTACCTGGTTTCTTCTTCTGGCTCTTCCTCTGAACCTGGTGCTTCTTGTTCAGACTCTGGCTTTGATTCTTCTTCTGGATCTTCCTCTAAACTGGATGCTTCTTTTTATGACTCAGAATTTCCTACCCTAACTGGGATGGATGCTTACATAGGTTGATTGCTTTTTCCACGTAGATTCACAGACATTCTCTGGGCCAATTCATTTCTTATAGACCTCCTACATTTTTGAGGTTCAACTCTTAAATGGGAAATCCTTTTTCTTTTTGAGATAGGGTTTTGCTGACTTGCTTCCACAATTGCGGGATATTGAATTACAAGGTTCTGTATGATTTTGAGAGCTATAATGAAACCTTCCCAAGTCATGTCGTATTGGACTAAGATATGACTAATGATCATTCTAATCAGTCCATGGTGACTTACCACCATTTCAGGGTGCCCAAACCATCTTATTCTAGTAGCAGTATCGTGCAATAAAAAATTTAAAAGGGATGGAAAATTAATAGTAATTTTTTTCTTTAGAATAGCTAGGAGTTTGATTTGTCATGGCCTTACCACATCATGGTGACCATCACATGTAATGTAACATCTTTTATTTTCCACCCCAAATTTTTTGTTTTTTCTCTATTTATAGTTTAATTCTATGCTTCTATTGGCCACAGTTGTTCAATTCTAATTTCAAATTTCTCAATTATGATCTGCTAGGGAATAGCGTTCTTATTCCTCCTATTACTCTTGTATGTATAAATGGTTTTCTATCATATTTTTATTGTTCTCTTCCACTAAATGTGTGTGGCTTATGTTAAATACACATATATATATATCCCTATACATATATGTATTTCTCACACACAAAATTTATATGGTATTATTTACTCCACATTTTTATCTATGCATACATTTACTCACACATTTCAATCTATTCATTAACTTTTAAACACAACCCTTGTAGGGCTCACCATACCTACGCTTTAGATTTCGATAGTATACTCTTATGGATTATAGGTTGGATATATTATTCGTTGGATTTATATCTTCGCATACCTCCAAGAGTTATAACCCTATGTTTGAATTTCGAGTTGTTCAACGTACCGAATGGTCTATTCCTATTTTAGAGCTTATGTAGTTCATATGAAATTATTATATTTTTGTGGCCATGGTTTCAAAGGTAAAATTAGCGTTCCCATAGCATCATTCATATCTCACATACATTTCACTCATGATGAGTTTCCTGTGGAGATAGGCAACATTTAATTTCAATGTACTCATTATGCTTCGTTGGCTAAGTTGGCTTAATGTATTTTGCAATTATAACCTATTTCAAATCTCCACGTCACATTATTCGATGGTGCTCTGTTGATTTTCAATTTTGTTAGCTTTCATTATGTCCACACGCAAAGTTGTATGTATCTACATTTTAATTATAATATGCCACGCCAGAATGCTCTTTTAATTATGCCGGCCATATGAAATTATTGGGAGTACTGTGGGATCGATTTCATAGATCTACATTGATCTACATTTATGTGTAGGATGGCTAGGTATTAAATGCCAATTCCACCCAATCGATCCATGTATAGGCCATTGATCCGAGGCCACTTGGACGGTGGATATTGTTCTTATCCATTAGGTTTTCATTGGTTTTTTTGATTTGAGATATTTGTATAAATCTCTGTATCATTATCGAACCGGTTCTTTCGCTCTTCATTTGTTCTGATTTCCTCTTGGTGTCGAGACTCTCCACGTTGGAGAAACGAAGCTTCATCTCTCCCAGGCTTCTAGCGTATCTATTTATTTCTCGCATTGTAGTTTAGGTATGAAATTCTGTGCATTCCACTATCTTAACTGTGAGGCTTACTCTCTATGCACTATACCTTTCTACGTATTATTACCCAATAGCAATACTCTCTGCTTAGAGTGTGAGAGTTGTGGTTAAATAAATATTTTTCATATAGTTTCGTTTACTGTGGAGAACTTGTCTCGGTCAGTTGGACCAATCTCTCATAGAGATTTTTCTATACTAGCATGTTGATTTGTTTATTCCAACTTCTCTTCTTACATTTCATTTATCTTCCTATTGATATTTTTTTTGGTACTAATACTCCAGCATGGCTTGATAGGAGCTTATTCCTCATCACCTTCCATGACTTTACTGATGTGATTCGAGTGGCGTTGTCTTGACTCTACCCATCTCCCTTACGGCGAGCAATCGTTATCCTAGCAAGGTAATCGATTTCATTATAACATTTGACCCGTTTCCTTTTCGTTCAAGGTGAATATACTAGTCTTCTAATTTTTAATACTTTTCAGCTATTTTTGTTTTCAGGTCGTTTTGAAATAAAGGGTTTCTCACCTACAAGGTATCCCTCTATTTCTATGCACAATACTAATATATATTATTTTCTGTGATATAATTCATAACGTCTAATTAACTCACATTCTTACCGTCTCCTGTTTTATTCAGGTAAATTCGAATCCCATATGAATTTCCTTCTCGGTGATATAGTGAAATGGTTATTTCACTCAGAATTAACTTCGCTACACCCTGCACTTTCAGGTCGGTATCAACAGCATATTGGTCGAAGTGAAGCCAGACTCTCACATTGTTATTATACATAATTTTTTTTCAGACCACCTCCAGTCTTACTTTCATAAATTTTCTCTTTGCTACTGTAATAATAATGATTTCCTTAGACTTGGTCTATATTAATAACATCCTACTAATATGGTCGCTGAGACCACATATTTTCAGTTAATTTTTCATGCGACACGATTGGCGTGATTTATTATTTTTTTTTGTGCATGAATTTACATATGGCTTATATATATATATATATATATATATATATATATATATATATATATATATATATATATATATATATATATTTCTACATCGTTTGATGTACCGTAGTTATGCTATACTCTGGTGATTTCAGATTGCTAGTTCATGTTGATGCTCATGATAAGATTTTATTTCTACTGCATCTGTCTGCTTCCACTTACTTGATAAAACTGATAAATTTACTAGTCTTATCTTGTATTTGTGCTTCCTCCACATTTTATTTTCATAATGGTATATAAATATCTATACTGCAAGAGTATTCATATCTATAATAATTTAGTGATTCTTGACATCTAGTTTGTATGGTTATATGCGTTATTCTACTTTAGTAGTATACCTCTACATCTGTTTCTTGACTTAAAATTTCCAAGTATTCTTACTGTTGTCAATAATAATAGACTCTGGACATTATTGTTTTGTTTTATAACATGTTCAGTATGTACTGTTCCCTAGCTAACACTTCCAACCAACATTTTATATTGATTTGGTATGTGAATTATTTGTTATTAATCACAACTTATAAAATTTACATGCGCTTCATATAAATTTGCTTATATTTATTTTCCAATAGTACATTCAATTTGGAGAGTCCTCTGGAAAAAAGGAGGTAGGTCATGTGCTTGTTTATGTTTATTTCTTAGGCCAAATTTGGTTACAGGTTTTATGAACCATATTTTTCTCTGTTTATGTCTAAATGTCTTTAACTCAATTAAAGGCACTCATCCATCTCTTTTTTTCTTTCATAGAGGTTAAATCTATGGATATACATATACTGTTAATTGAACAAATCTATAGATCTGCACAACATGTACTTAATCACTCCTTCACATATGTTTTGTTTTTCTAGTGTTCACTGACTTAATTGTATTTTTAACAAAAATAGATTAAAGTTACACAATTATCAATTATGAGGTAGCATAAATCTCCATATTTAAACCAGTCACTAGTTTAGAGGTTCTGGCTGATTTATCCCCATAATTCTTGTTCCTACAACTATGCAGAACTGAGATGATTTAATTCTTCTTCAACTCTGTAAATGTATGGAACACCAGCACAAAATAAAAAACATTGCAAGTAGTAGGCAGCTACAGTCATTAACCTTAACACCTAACAACAATTAATTTTAATCATTCATAAACATTGTGGGCATACCGCTTCGGTACTTGACCAGTCCTCCTAACCTTAGAGTCCCTCTATCTCCAGAACTCACCCCCAAGCTGAGATCACCTCCATCATAGACCAACCCTGTAATCTATTCAGGAATAGCTTATTTAAGCTTTTTCTCCCCAAAGCCTGTTTCTAATTCTGCGTCCAGAATATCATGATGCTTTTCTTCCTATTTGCCTAGGCTTCCCTTATTTAGGGATTTTTAAATCTTCTTTCTACTTTTCACATCTTTTTACCTCTTCCCAGCTACTCTCCACCTCATTGGGGAAACTATATTTTCCTCAAAATATAATTTGGAAATAAATTCTTTCAAGGACTTTTGAAATATTTTTGGGGAAAGTATTTTCCTCTATCCATCCTCATGGATTTAGCAAGTGATCTCACAATTCTCATTTGGTCAATCTGCACAACATTATTTTATTTAATTTCTATAATGAAATATTTAATTACATCCACCAAATACTTATCCATTGGGGTCCACTCCCCTTTGGATTAAAGTTCAAATTTCTAACTTTGAAAAAAAACATAAACTAGGGGTGTTACATATTCCCCCTCTGAAAGCAAACACCATCCTCGGTGTTGATATCTAACTACTAGAGTTCATTTTTCAAAACAAAAATGGATATTTTTCCATCATCTCAGCTTCTCTTTCCCAGGTAGCTTCTTTAGAGGTAAAGTGCTTCCACTGCACCTTTACTCTTGCTATCGTTCGATTCCTCAATTCAATTTCTTCCCACTCCAATATTTGAAGTGGTTCTAGAAGGAACTCCCCTTCTGGTTCCACCTGTATCACATTCCAATCAATAATGTGAGAAGCATCATGTACATATCTTTTTAATAATGAAACATGAAACACATCATGAACTTTAACATGGGGCGGTAAGGCTAGCTTATAAGCCACTGGTTTCACCCTTTCTAACACTTCAAAAGGCCCACAATATCTAGGAGCCAATTTTGAAAAACTTCCATCATAAAGTGTGCTCTTTTTGGGTTTAATACACAAATACACATGTTCCCCCACTTTAAATTCTCGATGTACCCTCCTCTTATCAGCATAGTTTTTCTGGCGATCTTCTGTTGTCTTGATGTTTCTTTGTATTTGTTTAACAATTCTTTAAATCTCTTGTAAAGCATCTAGTCCCAACATTAGCATATCCTCAGGTTGGCTCTAGCTCAAAGGAGTACGGCATTTCCTCCCATAGAGTGCTTCAAACGGACTCATTTTGATGGAGTATTGATAGCTATTATTATAGGAAAATTTAGCTAAATGGAAGTAGTCTTCCCATTTTGATGGCCTATCCATCACATACATTCTCAGCATATCCTCCAAAATCTGATTAGTTCTCTTCGTCTGGCCATCGGTCTGAGGGTGATAAGCAGTACTAAAATTCAACTTAGTGCCCATGCCCCAAAATAAACCTAACCAAAAGGATACTGTGAAATTAGAATCTCTATTTGAAACAATCGCCTTTGGGACCCCATGGAGCCTTACTACTTCCTTCAAGAACACGACCACTACTTGGGTTGTCCCAAAAGTAGATTTCACAGGTATGAAGTGCGCAACTTTTTTTAAAGTGTCTACTACCACCATCACTGAGTCGTCTTGGTATTTGGTTTTGGGTAGCCCTGTTATGAAATCTATAGAAACGGTGTCCCATTTCCATTCTACAATTGGCAAAGGATTTAGAAGTCCCACGGGATGTTGAAGCTCAACTTTAACTAGTTGGCACTCCATGCACCTAGCTAAATATTCTACTACATCTCTCTTCATTCCTGGACAAAACAACTTCTTTTTCAAAGCTGTTAGCATTTTCTGATATCCAGGATGCCCTACATACGACTGTTTATGATATTCATCTAGGATTTCTTTTTTCAAAGTTTCCACATTGGAGATATACAATCTATTTTTGTAGCTGACTAGCCCTTTTTGGTTTTGAGTGTATTCAGCCATCTCCTTCTTTATTATTTTCACCTGTAATGTCTCATAATTTCGATCCTGGTCTTCTACATTTTTCAGTAGATCTTCTAAATCAAAATTAGCACTACTTCCAATGCTATTTATGTGTTGACAAGCATTTCTGCTCAGGGCATCAACAATTTTTTTTTCTTTCCCTCTGATATGTTTTATGTTCATATCAAATTCACTCAGAAAAGAGAATCATCTAGCTTGTCGAGCATTCAAATCAGTTTGGGAAAATAAATACTTAAGACTAATATGATCTGTCATCAATGTAAATTTATTTCCAAGAAGATAGTGTCGCCACATCTTCAAGGCATGAATACAGTAGCCAAATCTAAATCATATGCACTATAGTTCTATTCATGTGTCTTAAGTTTCCTAGACTCATATGCAATAACTGAATTTTATTGCAACATGACTCCTCCCAACCCCTCTCTACAGGCATCCGTACATACAACAAATTCTTTATTAGGATCTGCAATCTTCAGTATAGGGGTTGTAGTGAGTTTTAATTTTAATTGTTCAAAACTGTTTTGGAATTTTTCAGTCCACTCAAACTTGACCCACTTTCTTTGTAGTGAGGTTATGGGATATGCTATGGCAGAAAATCTCTCCACAAATCTGCGATAATAACCTGCAATCCTCATGAATGATCTCACTGCTGAAACATCAGTTGGCACTGGCCATTCTCTAATAGCTTTTATCTTTTCAGGGTCAACAGCCAACCCTTTTTCAGAAATAATATGACCCAAGTATTGGATCTTGTCCGTATAGAATTCACATTTACTGAATTTGGCATATAACTGGTTTTATTTCAAATTTTGCAACACTATTCTCAAGTGCTCTTTGTGCTCCTCGTTACTTTTTGAATAGACTAAAATATCATCTATGAACACTAGTACAAATTTATCCAATTACTTGTTAAAACACTGTTCATTAAGCACATAAAGGTGGTAGGGGCATTTGTCAAATCGAAAGGTAGGACTACAAATTTGTAGTGACCATACCTGGTTCAAAAATTTGTTTTGCTAATGTCTTCCTCTTTAATTTTGAGCTGGTAATAACCAGTCCTTAGATCAATCTTAGAAAATATTGAATCTCCTCTTACCTGATCAAAAATATAAAAACTTCGAGGCAAAGGGTATCTATTTTTAATTGTCAACTTATTCAACTGATGATAATCAATACACATTCTAAAAGTTCCATCTTTCTTTTTCACAAATAGCACCGGTGCTCCCCAAGGAGACACACGCGGTCTGATATAACCCTTATCCAGCAATTCTTGCAATTGCATTTTTAGCTCCATGAGTTCAGGGGGACTCATTTGATAAGGCGCTCGGGAAACCGGTGTTGCTCCTGGCACCAAATCGATTGAAAAGTCAATCTATATTTTGGGGGGGAGATGAGGAATCTCATCTAGAAGAACTTCCTTAAACTCTCTCACCACTGGCAAAGTATCCAACAGGTTTTCTTCATGTTTCTGTTCTATTTCTTCAACATGCACTGCATATACTTGATATCCTTTCCTAGATGTTCTTTTTAGTTGCAGTGCTGATATTTGTCTTACAGAGATGGGTTTTGGTTTTCCCTTGATAATAAAAGGTTTCCCTTCTTCATCTATGCAATGCAGAGTTTTATCCCAACAGTTCATCATAGCCTTTTTCTTTTCTAGCCAGTCCATTCCTATCAACAAGTGATATGAGCCTAAGGGCAGAATGTTGAAATTGACTTCTGTCTAAAAATCATTTAATTTAATTGCTGTTTGGGGTAATTTATGAGTTACATTCCTTTTGGTGCCTGTGGCTAACTGTACCAACCAAGACTGCTGAAATTTTTCAGTTTTGAGATTGCAATTTTCTACCACTTGTGGACTAATGTAACTCAAAGAAGCACCTGGATCAATTAAAACAGTAACAGATTGGTCAGCAATCTTACCTCCCATTTCAACCATGGTAGCTTGGCGTTCTGCTTGTCGATTCTCCAAGGCTACACTGATAGTGGGTATATTTCTTGCTATATCATTTACTGTGGTAGCTTCTCTATCTCTCATAATCATCTAAATACTTCAGTGGGGACAATCCATCAAGAGATGAGGTTCTCCACATCCCCAAAATTTCAAAGGTTCCCTCATTTTAACTGTGCCTTCCTTCTTATTTTTTCCATCTAGTTGTTTGGAACCAACTTGAGACTCAGCAGTTTGGCTTTCTTTTTGTTTATTAAACTTTTTCCGCTGATGATCCCTGCCAAAATTATTTAAGTAAGCTGGTTTCTATTTCTTTCCTTTGATTTCACCCTTGTTTATCCAGCCTTTTCCATGCTCACCATTTCTTTTAAACTGCTGGTAGCATAACCTAGCTTTCCTCACTGCTTCGTCCATAGTTTTTGGGTTATCAAACTTGATCTTCTCTTTGTACACAGCAGGCAAATAGTTCAAAAAAATTTGTACCTTTTCCTTCTCTTCCATAATGTAAGGGAAATATCTCAACATATTTGTAAACTTGGTAAAAAAATCATCAATAGTAAGATGTCCTAGTCTAAATTCATGGAATTCCTTTGCTTTATCATCATAATAACGTTCGTTCAAATAGCAATTTTTAAACTTGACTTGGAAATCTTCCCAAGTCATAGTTTCTTTCATCAATGGCATGGATAATTTTCGTCTCTTCTCACCACAAGTTAGCCTTACCTTGTTGCTGGTAGATAGCTAATCTGGCCTTCATATTTCTTTCATATTCATAGACCTGGAAATATTTAATCATGTTCAACAACCAGGCTTCAACATCTTCCTCCTTTTCCCCATCATAGGAGGGAGGTTTGATCTTTCGGAATTCCCCCTGTAATTCCTTTTTCTGCCTACACTGATGCTTAGTAGCATCATCTTCCTCATAATCATCAGAGAACTTTCCCTTCTTCCTCTTTCCGGAACCTTCACCTTCTTGGCTGTTCCGCGAAGTTAATTCTCTGATGAGCTTTTCCTACTCCTCACTGGCTAATTACAGTCTGTCATTCTGGCTTCTTAGCTCAGCCATCTCTCGTTGCAAACTATGCAACATAGCCATCACTGAAGCATTGGGATCTAGTGTATTATCTTCATCATGTATATCAACATAAATTTCATCACTTCCAGCCATTTGACTCTTCTATTTCAGCAAAACTGTACACTAAACAACAAATATCATTAATAATTTTTTTTTCAACAAAAATAATTTATACAGTGAGCACAACAAAAACAGCCTAATTTTTCTAACTTGGCTCTGATACCATTTATAATATTTGGATATTTTTCCATCATCTCATCTTCACTTTACTAGGTAGCTTCTTTAGCAGTAAAGTGCTTCCACTGCACCTTTACTTTTGCTATCGTTCGATTCCTCAATTCAATTTCTTCCCACTCCAATATTTGAAGCGGCTCTAGAAGGAACTCCCCTTCTGGTTCCACCTGTATCACATTCCAATCAACAATGTGAGAAGCATCATGTACATATCTTTTCCATAATGAAACATGAAACACATCATGAAATTTAACATGGGGCGGTAAGGCCAGCTTATAAGCCACTGGTCCCACCCTTTCTAACACTTCAAAAGGCCCATAATACCTAGGAGCCATTTTTGCACAAATTCTAGCATAAAGTGTGCTCTTTTTGGGTTTAATACACAAATACACATGTTCCCCCACTATAAATTGTTGATGTACCCTCTTCTTATCAGCATAGTTTTTCTGGCGATCTTCTGTTGTCTTGATGTTTCTTTGTATTTCTTTAACAATTCTTTCCATCTCTTGTAAAGCATCTAGTCTCAACTTTAGCTTATCCTCAGGTTGGCTCCAGCTCAAAGGAGTACGACATTTCCTTCCATAGAGTGCTTCAAATAGACTCATTTTGATGGAGGATTGATAGCTGTTATTATAGGAAAATTAAGCTAAATGCAAGTAGTCTTCCCATTTTGATGGCATATCCATCACATACATTCTCAGCATATCCTTCAAAATATGATTAGTTCTCTCTGTCTAACCATCGGTCTGAGGGTGATAGGAAGTACTAAAATTCAAATTAGTGCCCATGCCCCCAAATATAACTTTCCAAAAGGCTGTTGTGAACTTAGCATCTCTATCTGAAACAATCACCTTTGGGACCCCATAGAGCCTTATTACTTCCTTCAGGAACACGTCTGCTACTTGGGCTATCCCAAAAGTAGATTTCACAATTATGAAGTGCGCAAATTTTTTTAAAGTGTCTACTACCACCATCACTGAGTCGTGTTGGTATTTGGTTTTGGGTAGCCCTGTTATGAAATCTATAGAAACGGTGTCCCATTTCCATTCTGCAATTCGCAAAGGATTTAGAAGTCTCGTAGGATGTTGATGCTCAACTTTAAATAGTTGACACTCCATGCACCTAGCTAAATATTCTGCTACATCTCTTTCATTCATGGCCAAAACAACTTCTTTTTCAAAGCTGTTAGCATTTTCTGATATCCAGGATGCCCTGCATATGGCTGTTTGTGATATTCATCTAGGATTTCTTTTATCAAAATTTCCACATTGGGGATATACAATCTATTTTTGTAGCAGATCAACCCTTTTTGGTTTTGAGTGTATTCAGCCATTTCCTTCTTTATTATTTTCACCTCTAGTGTCTCATAATTTGGATCCTGGTCTGCTACCTTTTTCACTAGATCTTCTAAATCAAAATTAGCACTACTTCCAATGTTGTTTATGTGTTGACAAGCATTTCTACTCAGGGCATCAGCAATTTTGTTTTCTTTCCCTCTGATATGTTTTATGTCCATATCAAATTCACTCAGAAAAGACAGCCATCTGGCTTGTTGAGCATTCAAATCAGTTTGGGAAAAGAAATACTTAACACTAATATGATCTGTCATCAATGTAAATTTCTTTCCAAGAAGATAGTGTCACCAAATCTTCAAGGCATGAATTACAACCGCCAATTCTAAATCATATGCACTATAGTTTTGTTCATGTGTCTTAAGTTTCCAAGACTCATATGAAATAAATAGATTTTCTTGCATCAGGACTCCTCCCAACCCCTCTCTATAGGCATCCGTACATACAACAAATTCTTTATCAGGATATGCAATATTCAGTATAGGGGCTGTAGTGAGTTTTAATTTTAATTGTTCAGAACTATTTTGGCATTTTTCAGTCCACTCAAACTTGACCCCCTTTCTTTTTAGTGAGGTTATGGGATATGATATGGCAGAAAATCTCTCCACAAATCTGTGATAATAACGTACAATCCCCATGAATGATCTCACTGCTGAAACATCAGTTGGCACCGGCCATTCTCTAGTAGCTTTCTTTTCAGGGTCAACAGCCAACCCTTGTTCAGAAATAATATGACCCAAGTATTGGATCTTGTCCTTATAGAATTCACATTTACTGAATTTGACATATAACTGGTTTTGTTTCAAAGTTTTCAACACTATTCTCAAGTGCTCTTTATGCTCCTCCTTAATTTTTGAATAAACTAAAATATCGTCTATGAACACTAGTACAAATTTATACAAGTACTTGTTTAAAACACTGTTCATTAAGCACATAAAGGTGGTAGGGGAATTTGTCAAACCGAAAGGCATGACTACAAATTCGTAGTGACCATACCTGTTTCAAAAAGTTGTTTTGCTAATGTCTTCCTCTTTAATTTTGAGCTGGTGATAACCAATCCTTAGATCAATCTTAGAAAATACTGAAGCTCCTCTTACCTGATCAAAAAGATCATCAATTCGAGGAAAAGGGTATCTATTTTTAATTTTCAACTTATTCAGTTGACGATAATCAATACACATTCTAAAAGTTCCATCTTTCTTTTTCACAAACAGCACCGATGCTCCCCAAGGAGACACACTCGGTCGGATATAACCCTTATCCAGCAATTCTTGCAATTGAATTTTTAGCTGCATGAGTTTAGGGGGACTCATTCGATAAGGGGCTCAAGAAAACAGTGTTGTTCCTAGCACACAATCGATTGAAAATTCAATCTCTCTTTTGGGGGGAAGATGAGGAATCTCATCTGGAAAAACTTCCTTAAACTCTCTGACCACTGGCAAATTATCCAACAAGTTTTCTTCAAGTTGTTGTTATATCTCTTCAACATGCACTGCATATACTTGATATCCTTTCCTAGCTATTCTTTTTAGTTGCAGTGCTGATATTCGTCTTACATAGATGGGTTTTGTTTTTCCCTTGAGAATAAAAGGTTTTCCTTCTTCATCTATGCAATGCAGAGTTTTATCTCAATAGTTCATCATAGCCCTTCTCTTTTCCAGCCAGTCCATTCCTATCAACAAGTCATATGAGCCTAAAGGAAGAATGTTTAAATTCACTTCTGTCTGAAAATCATTTAATTTAATTGGTGTTTGGGGTAATTTATGAGTTACTTTCCTTTTGGTGCTTGTGGCTAACTGTACCAACCAAGACTCTTGAAATTTTTCAGTTTTGAGATTGCATTTTTATACCACTTGTGGACTAATGTAACTCAAAGAAGCACCTAGATCAATTAAAACAGTAACATATTGGTCAGCAATCTTACCTCCCATTTCAACCATGGTAGCTTGGTGTTATGCTTGTCGATTCTCCAAGGCTGCACTGATAGTGGGTATATTTCTTGCTATATCATTTACTGTGGTAGCTTCTCGATCTCTCATAATCATCTGAATACTTCGGTGGGGAAAATCCCTCAAGGGATGAGGTTCTCCACATCCCCAGCATTTCAAAGGTTCCCTCATTTTAACTGTGCCTTCCTTCTTATTTTCTCCATCTAGTTGTTTGGAACCAACTTGAGACTGAGCATTTTGGCTTTCTTTTGGTTTATTAAACTTTTTCCGCTGATGATCCCTGCCAAAATTATTTAAGTAAGCTGGTTTCTCTTTCTTTCCTTTGATTTCACCCTTTTTTATCCAGCCTTTTCCATGCTCACCCTTTCCTTTAAACTGCTGGTAGCATAAACTAGCTTTCCTCATTACTTCATCCATAGTTTTTGGGTTATCAAACTCGATCTTATCTTTGTACACAACAGGAAAATAGTTAAAAAACCTTTGTACCTTTGCCTTCTATTCCCTAATGTAAGGGACATATCTCAATGGATTTGTAAACTTGGTGACAAAATCATCAATAGTAAGTTGTCCCAGTCTAATTTCATGGAATTCCTTTGATTTATCATCATAATAACATTAGTTCAAATAGCGGTTTTTAAACTTGACTTGGAAATCTTCCCAAGTCACAGTTTTTTCATCAATGGCATGGATCATTTTCATCTCTTCCCACCACAAGGTAGCCTTACCTTATTGCTGGTAGACAGCTAATCTGGGCTTCAGATTGCTTTCATATTCATAGACCTGGAAATATTTAATCATGTTCAACAACCAGGCTTCAACATCTTCCTCCTTTTCCCCATCATAGGAGGGAGGTTTGATATTTCGGAATTCCCCCTGTAATTCCTTTTCCTACTTATACTGATGCCTAGTAGCATCATATTCCTCAGAATCATTAGAGAACTTGCCCTTCTTCCTCTTTCCGGAACCTTCACCTTCTTGGTTGTTTCGCGAAGTTAATTCTCTGATGAGCTTTTCTTGCTCCTCACTAGCTAATGACAGACTTTCATTCTGGCTTCTTAGCTCAGCCATATCTCATTGAAAACTGTGCAACATAGCCATCACTAGAGCATTTGGATCTGGTGTATTATCTTCATCACGCAGATCAACATAAATTTCATCACTTCCATCCATTTGACTCTTCTGTTTCAGCAACACTATACACTAAACAACACATATCAGTAATAATTTTTTTTTCAACAAAAATAATTTATACAGTGAGCACAACAACAACAGCCCAATTTTTCTAACTTGGCTCTGATACCATTTGTAACGTCTCTTATTTTCCACCCCAATTTTATTTATTTTTCTCTATTTATAGTTTAGTTCTATGCTTCTATTGGCCACATCTGTTCAATTCTACTTTCGAGTTTCGTCAATTGTGATCTGCTAGGGAATAGGGTTCCTATTCCTCCTATTACTCTTGTATGTATAAATGGATGTCTATCATATTTTTATTGTTATCTTCCACTAAATATGTGTGTCTTATGCTAAATACACACACACACACACACACACACACAGATATATATATATATATATATATATATATATATATATATCCCTATACATATATGTATTGCTCACACACAAAATTTATATGGTTGCATTTACTCCCACACATTTCTATCAATGCATACCTTTACTCACACATTTCGATCTATTCATTAAATTTTAAGCACAACCCTTGTAGGGCTCACCATATATATGCTTTAGATTTCGATAGCATACTCTTATGGATTGTAGATTGGATATATTATTCGTTGGGTTTATATCTTCGCATACCTCCAAGAGTTATAACCCTATGTTTCAATTTCGAGTTGTTCAAGGTACCGAATGGTCTATTCCTATTTTAAAACTTATGTCGTTCATATGAAATTATTATAGTTTTTTGGCCACGGTTTCAAATGTACGATGAGTGTTCCCATAGCATCGTTGATATCTCACGTACATTTCACTTATGATGAGTTTGCTGTGGAGAGAGGCAACATTTAATTTCAATGTACTCGTTATGCTTCATTGGCAAAGTTGGCTTAATGTATTTGGCAATTATAACCTATTTCAAATCTCCACGTCACTTCATTCGATGGCGCTTTTTTGATTTTCAATTTTGTTAGCTGTCATTACATCCACACACAAAGTTGTATGTATCTACGTTTTAATTATAATATGCCGCCCATATGACATTATCGGGAGTACTGTGGGATTGATTTCATAGATCTACATTGATATACATTTATGTGTAGGATGGCTAGGTATTAAATGCCAATTTCACCCAATCGATCCATGTATAGGCCATCGATTCGAGGCCACTTAGATGGTGGAGATTGTTCCTATCCATTAGGGTTTCGTTGGTTTTTTTTTATTTGAGACATTTGTATAAATATCTATATCATTATCGAACTGGTTCTTTCGCTCTTCATTTGTTCTAATCTCCTCTTGGTGCCGAGACTCTGCACGTTGGAGAAACGAAGTGTTGACTCGCCAAGGCTTCTGGAGTATCTATTTCTTGCTCGCAATGTAGTTCAGATATGAAATTCTGCACATTTCACTATCTTAACTGTGAGGCTTACTCTCTGTGCACTATACCTTGCTACGTATTATTCACCAATAGCAATACTCTCTGCTTAGAGTATGAGAGTTGTGGTTAAATAAAAAATTTTCATATAGTTTCTTTTACTGTCGAGAACTTGTCTCGGTCAGTTGGACCAATATCTCATGGAGATTCTTCTATACTAGCGCGTTGATTTGTTTATTCCAACCTCCCTTCTTACATTTCGTTTATCTTCCTATTGATAATTTTTCTGGTACTAATACTCCACCATGGCTCGATAGGAGCTTATTCCTCATCGCCTTCCGTGACTTTATTGATGTGATTCAAGTGGCATTGTCTTGACTGTACCCGTCTCCCTTACGGTGAGCAGTCACTACCCTAGGCATGTAATCGATTTAATTATAGCATTTGATCTGTTGCTTTTTCGTTCAAGGTGAATATACTAGTCTTCTAATTTTTAATACTTTTCAGCTATTTTTGTTTTCAGGTCATTTTGAAGTAAAGGGTTTCTCACTTGCAAGGTATCCCTCTATTTTTATGCACAGTACTAATATATATTATTTTCGGTGATATAATTCATAGCGGCTAATTAACTCACATTCTTACCATCTCCTGTTTTATTCAGGTAAATTTGAATCGCATACGAATTTCCTTCTCGGTGATATAGTGAAATGATTATTTCACTCAGAATTAACTTCGCTACACCCTGCACTTTCAGGTCAGTATCAACAGCATATTGGTCGAAGTGAAGCCAGACTCTCACATTGTTATTATACATAAATTTTTTTCAGACCACCTCGAGTCTTACTTTCATAAATTTTCTCTTTACTACTGTAATAAAAATGATTTCCTTAGACTTGGTTTGTCCTAATAACATCCTGCTAATATGGTCACTGAGACCACATATTTTCAGTTAATTTGTCATGGGACACGATTGGCGTGATTTATTATTTTTTTTGGTGCATCAATTTACATATGGCTTACATATATATATATTCCATTCCTGTTTGACAAAAAAAAGAGTTATGCTATACTCTGGTGATTTCAGATTGATAGTTCATGTTGATGCTCATCATAATATTTTATTTCTACTCCATCTATCTACTTCCATTTACTGGATAGAACTGATAAATTTACTAGTATTATCTTGTATGTCTGCTTCCTCCACATTTTATTTTCATAATGGTATATAAATATCTATATTGCAAGAGTATTCATATCTATGATAATTTAGTCATTTTTGACATCTGGTTTGTATGGTTATATGCGTTATTATACTTGAGTAGTATACCTCTACATCTGCTTCTTGACTTAACATTTCCAAGTATTCTTACTGGTGTCAATAATAATAGACTCTGGACATTATTGTTTTGTTTTATAACATGTTCAATATGTACTTTTCTCTAGCTAACACTTCCAACCAGCATTTTATATTGATTTGGTATGTGAATTATTTGTTATTACTCACAGCTTATAAAATTTACATGTGCTTCATATAAATTTGCTTATATTTATTTTCCAATAGTACATTTAATTTGGAGACTCCTCCAGAAAAAGGAGGTAGGTCATGTGCTATTTTATGTTTATTTATTAGGCCAAATTTGGTTACAGGTTTAATAAACCATATTTAGCTTTGTTTATGTTTGAATGTATTTAACTCAATGAAAGGCACTCATCCATATTTTTTTTTTCATAGAGGTTAAATCTATGGATATACATACACTGTTAATTCAACAAATCTATAGATCTACACAACATGTACTTAATCAATCCTTCACATATGTTTTGTTTTTCTATTGTTCACTGATTTAATTCTATTTTTAACAGAAATAGATTAAAGTTACAAAATTATGAATTATGAGGTAGCATAAATCTCTAGATTTAAACTAGTCACTGGTTTAGAGGTTTTGGCTGATTTTTCCCCATAATTCTTGTTCCTACAACTATGCAGAACTGAGAGGATTTAATTCTTCTACAAATCTTTAAATGTATGGAACACGAGCGCAAAACAAAAAATATTGCAAGTAGTAGGAAGCTACAGTCATTAACCTTAACACCTAACAACAATTAATTTTAATCATTCATAAACACTGTGGGCATACCGCTTCGGTACTTGACCAATCCTCCCAACCTTAGATTCCCTCTATCTCCAGAACTCACCCCCGAGCCGAGATCACCTCCATCATAGACCAAACCTCTAATCTGTTCAGGAATAGCTTATTTAAGATTTTGCTCCCCAAAGCCTGTTTCTAATTCTACGTCCAGAATATTAGGATGCTTTTCTTCCTGTTTTCCTAGGCTTCACTTATTTGGGGATTTTTAAAGATGCTTTCTATTTTTCACAGCTTTTTACCTCTTCCCAAATACTCTCCACCTCATTGGGAAAACTAGATTTTCCTCAAAATCTAATTTGGAAATAAATTCTTTCAAGGATTTTTGAAATATTTTTGGGGAAAGTATTTGCCTCTATCCATCCTGATGGATTTAGCAAGTGATCTCACAATTCTCATTTGGTCAATCTGCACAGCATTATTTAATTTAATTTCTATAACTAAATATTTAATTACATCCAAAAAATACTTATCCATTGGGATCCACTCCCCTTTGGATTAAAGTTCAAATGTCTAACTTTGAAAGAAAACATAAACTAGGGGTGTTACACATAATGTATTTCTGGATGATGCTTGCTAATTCCCTCCATGGTTCTATGAGAGAAGATGGTTGAAAGCCTTTTCCCTTTCTGAACAGTTGTTTTCCTTCGTCTTTGAAGGTCTCCACTGCGTTGTGTATCGATACATGTTTTCCTACCCATGTGGCGCCTTCTGCTGGTAGCCCAATTACCTCAGGTACTACAGTGTTTGTAGCTATAATCCTTCTACATTTTACCATGGATTCCCTAATATGAAAATTCTATAGAAAATTAGTAGAGATTTCCTCATTTGAGGGCTGAAACCTTGTAAGATAGGAAATCCATCCTACTCGAATCAGAATTTCTCTTGCTATGTCGGAGACTTATAATACTAACGGTTCACGACGCACTGTCTTACCATCCGTAGTGTTCAAATTATTCTTATTTTTCCAAAGGATGGGTGTAATAAGAATATTCAGCAATGCTGAAAAGCATGGAAATATTGAGAAGAACAGTAATACTGGAAAGCACAGCAATAGCGAAAGGAACAACAAATTTGAAAAACACTACAGTATTGAAAAGCACAATAGCATAGCGATACGTAGAGTGATAGAACAAAAAGTTTGCTGAAAAAAATAAGTATAGCTGATGTTGTTAAATTTTAACATGCTTAATAATCATGGGATATCATGTTAGTTAATGAAATAGTGACAGCATGCACATAATGGAAGTCCTCTCCCCCTCCTAAATGAGAGGTCACCTTATACCGACTAGACGGGAAATGGTTATTTCGGCCGCAGGATAAAGAGTATTGTCATAAATGGGTCAGAGTACGTAGATGAATGACGAGAAAATATGGATAGAATAAAAGCATGGGGTATAATGATAATGAATGATAAGAGACAAGAAGCTTTAGTTGATGATAAGTTAAGTGATAGGAAAGGGAATATCAATATGTAAAAAAGGCTTTTGCTGATGATATTCTAACTGTGTATGATATGATTGAGTAAAAACACAAACACATGCATAAAGGTTCAAAGTAGGGAAGCATTTAATGGAAATAATCTCTCGAAAGGAAAGGTAAATGGGAAGAGGGTATTATAAGAGTTATTGATTGTGGAAATGGAGCTTCAATACCATAAGCAGAGCTTCTGCTACCAGTAGGCATCCACAACTTTGACAGAGTTTCTTTTTAACCCAAGTGAGCCAGGATCCTCAATTTATAATTGAAATTTTTTATTGATGTTCTTATAGAAGAGACCAGTGTGCTGGCATGGTAACTAGATAACCACACTGCCATTGACTGGGTAGTAGAAAAAGTGAGCAGGCCGGCTCATGATGAGACCTCCTATTCCAAGGATATTTTAGCCATCCAATGGACCATAACCCTAGTGTGGTGGCCATAGTGGGAATGTCACGTTGCTACATCTTATGAGCATGGTAGGCTGGCTCTTAATGAGACCCCCTATCCTCTGTCTATAGGTTAGTTATCATTACATATTTTTATGATAAATAGAGGGAGGCTCAGTAACCAGGATGGATGGTGTAGGAAGTTGAAAAATGTCAATAACAAGAAAAATTATACCCAAAATCCGATTATTAATAGACATAGAGAGTTATAACCAGGAAAAGTAGAACCAGCATGGTAAAGATGATCAATCAATATCATATACAGTAGAAATCAGTACAGTAAAGTAAAATATAAATAATTGTGTCCCTTTCAATTGTTTTAAGCCTATCATCAAGAAGCTATATTTTTCAAAGATCATAATGTTAAAAATATTCACCAAAAATATTAATATAGATAGGATTATTGTTGTTGGAACACTTAATGCAAAAATCTATAATATTGTTATAGCTTTCTTGATAAATGTCACCATTACCTATTATGTTTAATGTCTCT
Source organism: Pinus albicaulis (assembly GCA_034641835.2). Classification (NCBI taxonomy): domain Eukaryota; kingdom Viridiplantae; phylum Streptophyta; class Pinopsida; order Pinales; family Pinaceae; genus Pinus; species Pinus albicaulis. The sequence goes on from CM076584.1 coordinate 627,484,060, forward strand.
ACCCATTGGTATTTCATACCTCTAATCAGCGTGGTTTTTAAAACATTATCAGGTAGATTTGTATAAGGAGACCTTTGCATATTATATTGGAAACGTTCCACATATTCTTCCAGAGTCTCGCTAGGATTGGCTACCATTTAAAAAATTTCATATTTTAATTCTCTAGTTCGGCAATAATCTTGATATTTTTTAAGGAGAGATGTTTTCATTTGGTCCCAATCATTGATGGTGCCTCCACCGAGTCCCATGAACCAATGGAGATATTCTCCCTTAAAAGTAGAGGGGAATAGCTTCAACTTCTGGGGGTTTGTTAGTGTAATCATAACCCCTGCATAAAACATCAAACTCAAAAAGGAATGCATCAGGATCTTCTTAAGTTAGCCCATGAAAGGTAGGAATATTCGGTAATGTGATAGCCTTCATGGGGGCATTGAAAGCTCTATCAATAATAGGGTATTGAAATGTAGAAGTTTGAGGTTGCTCGTTATGAGCCATTTGGTCAAAATATGCCAGTATTCCTCAGGGATCTCCAGAGCTGGAGAGTTATTCCTAGGATGTCTATAAGAGGCTGGAATAGTTCTAACAACACTACCTTGATCTAGGATACTAGGTGTCATCTGTACAGTCACTACTTCAAGAGATCTAGGTTCTGATAATTTAATTTCAAAACTACCTGTTTCTCCTTCTCCTTGACAGAAGTTGCAAGAATATCCTTCTTGTGAAGGGTGAGTTTGTGAATTCTCAGTATCTTGAAAAATCTGTTCAATCCTTTCATTCTTACTGTGAATATTAGCATTAGCTACATATGGTGGTCATGTAGCTTGAAGGGAGTCAATAATATGTCTGGAAGAAACAATTTGGGGTCCTACAGATGACTGAGACTCAACTTTTCTTAATATTTTGTCGATAAAATTTGATCATCCAAGGGTCACCGGTACCTTAGGTTTTTCAGGTTTAGAAGGAGGAATTTTTTCTTTTTTTAGGTCTCTCCCTCTTAGTCATTCATCCAGTAATAAAAAAATTCATACCTACTTTAAATTCTCACGCAATTCTGCTAGAAAGTGGGCAGATGAGCGAGCATTTTACTCGTTCTTTACGCAGGTTCTTACCTTTCATTTTTAATACCTAGTTCTCCCTTAGTAGAAAAAACATCAATCAGACATTACTCAGAGTAGCTACACAATCCCTGGCAATGACGCAAAAATTTTGGGTGCTAAAAGGTGTCTTTAAAAACTCCTAATTGCCTCACATTAATTATCAACCAGGGTAAGTCCTTTTATTTCAAGTGTGTACACAGTATGTGCAAGCTTATCCATACAAGGAGTAATTCTAAAGCCAATCGTCGAATACAGATGCAATGATAAATCTGAAGCTTTAAAGAAAGTAATTCATCTATGCATTATAATCCAAAATTGTGATTCATTCTTTAATTCAAATAATTCAATGAACCGAGGGCATTGAAATATTAATTGAGCTCTTTCAGTTGAATCTAAACTATCGAACGCAAGTAAAGTAATGGAAATAACATTTTATGCTTTAGGTAAATAAAACCAATTTTGTTAACAAACAAATGATAAATTGGAAATACACACGCAGAGGAACAAATATGGAAATCTAATACCATCAAAAGCAATTCACTGTAAAGCAGAAAAGAATAATATACTTGTAGTAAATGGAAAGGTATATCACAAAGAATAACAACGAAATTCACAATAGACTCGGCCCTTAGCTACCAGCGAACAGTGCTTAGTTACTCCAAAACAATCAAATGAATAGTGACGCAACTATGTATTAATCATCAGAATCATTACAATAGAAGTCTGTCTTTCAGAACTATTTTATCTTCATTATCAAATGATACATAAATGAAAGATACACAACATAATACATGATACAGTCGAATTTACATTCTCCACTTTCTCCTATATCATCAGATCATTTCTATGTCTTTGTATTATTCTCATTATTTTATAACTAAGAAAAAGGAAAATTCGATCCCTCAAGATTAGGGGGTCTTGAGGGATTCACAATAGATTACTATTCCAAACAGTTGGTTATTATTATCTCATTCGTTTCGTAATTTGGCCATGCCTTCTTTTCCCTCGATTAGATCCCACTGTTCCTTTTTGGGAATAGTTATTCTTTTATCTGCTATTTTCATCATAAAAGCAATGGGAATTAGTTTAGAGGGTTAAACAATACCAAGACTATTTCACTCATTTTTTTTATCAAAATCCATTTATGGTATTATTATATTGTAGCACGAAAATGGATGAAGAAGAGGGAAAATGACATTATTTGAGAGTAAATACATATCTATTGTAAGGCTCAGCAACAATTTCTTGGTTAGGGATATTTTAATAGTGTGATTGATTGACCTCACCACTATGGCCATTCCCTCTTTTGCCTCGAATTTCCTCTTGATCACTCTCTCCTAGACTGGTGTACATTGGCATAAGGCCCTCCATCTAAAATAGATCCACACTTGCTTAGAAGATGCATAATTCATGGAAATTTGTTCAAAAGTTCTGATAGGAATATCGAAAACCGTTGAGGCCTATGGAAAATTTCTGCTACAAAGTAAATTTACAAAAAAAGAAGGCTTGTGTTTGGGTTAATAATATTAAATTAAATGAGAATTAAATCCTTTCCTCCATAGAGGAGTACCTTTTGAAACTTTTTTATCTAAATGATCCACTTTACAACTCTGCTGGATGTAAAACACAGATTATGGAGATGGATGCTAGAAAGTGTTCCTTCTATAAATCTCAGGAACTATCTCAGATATTAAAATTTTTGGAAACTTGGGTAGCGACTAGCTTCTATAACACTAAGTTCTTTCAGATATTTTATACCATGCGGTGGAAAGAAAATGGCATCTGGAGCATTCAGTATGTCAAGCACTCTATTTATACATCACAACCGGATATGAAAAATTTGCTTGTCGACATTTTAAAGGATTGTTTGGAGCCATATACCACTCATTTTTGGATCAAATAGGTTCCATTAACTTACTTCCTATAATGGTATAGGAAGAAGAGAATGTGGTCTTGGGTCGGCCTACCACGATTGAGGTAGTACACTGTGTTCTTCTTGCATGCTCCAAGAACAAGAGTTCTGACCCATATGGGTGGGGGGTTGAATTGTACTTATAATTATTTGATATTATGTGTAAATACCTACTAGATGTAGTGGAGGAATATGGGGAAATTGGTTATATCACAAGTGACATTAACACTCCATTATTAGCACTTATTCCCAAGATGAAACATCTTGTCTCATTTTGTGAATTCTGCCGCATGTCACTTTGCAATGTTGTCTATAAGCTTATCTCTAATCTCATAGCAGTCAGTATTAGATCATATATGAACATTCACGTCTGGCCTAAACAATTCATATTCATTGAGGGGTGGAAAATCCATGACGCAGTGGCCACTTCTTAAGAATCTCTACATACGATTAAGGTAAGGAGGCATAACACATTTATTATGAAAATTAATATCAATAAGGATTTTGATAGTATATATTGGGAACTTTAAGATTAATATTATATAAAATTGGAATTTATCATCACAATTCCAACTAGATCATTTCAAGTGTGAACTCTGCTAATTTTGAAATTATCACCAATGAATTTCCTAGTTTTTTCTTTAAGGCTTTCGGATGATTGTGTCGTGGGTGAGCCCTATCACCTATTCTTTTCATACTTGCCATGGAAGAAGTTGGTAGGAATATTGTTGACTGTAGCGACCAGGGCTTGATCATAGAAATTAAAATTAGCCGTCATGTAAATTCCACAAATTGTATGTTTGTGGATGACATCCTTTTTGGAGGTGTCAAAAATATCTCATAATGGAAATACTTTCACCACATTCTTCACTTTGTTGGATCTTCTTCAGGTCTCTATATGAATTCTAATAAATCATAGTTAATAGTTGACAAAGAGGAAACGAAAGAGGTTTAACATATTAGTTGACATTTTGAGGTCACAAATCGACCATTGCAATTTGGTTCACATACCTCAAATGTCACATCAAATTGAATGGCTATCTGTTTTCATATCTGGGTTGGATCATTAACAAAATTGAACACAAAATTAACCATTTCTCCCACACGTTGCTTACCTAGGGAGGCAAGCCCATATTGATCAAGTTCATTTTACAGTCTATATGTTTTTTCTGGATGCACCTTTATATATTTGAGATGGCCATCATCAATAATATTACTGCAATTTTAGCTAGATTCCTTTGGTCTCATTCAGATGCACCTAGAAATATCCACCTTGTCTATTTTTCCACATTGGAAAAAGTTGTTGATTGTGGGGGTTGGGGAATTCTTGACAAGTTATATTTTAACATAACGCTTATCTACAAGAGTTTGAGGAGAGGATTAACCAGTAGGGGCGTCTAGTCACTATTTATTCGAGGAAAATATATGGCCTATAAGGATATACAATATTAGATAAAATATGGTGTTAATTAATCTTCTTAATCCTCTTATTTTTTTGAAGCATGATGATGAACATGCACTATGTATTTGCGGATGTATTTAGGGAGGTGGGAAATAACATCAGGATAGGTGTTGGTCTCGATATCATCAAAGATATAATGGGCACACATACACTGTATTTTCCTATCCTCCAACATATGCAAAGTAGAGGTATGTCATTATTCTATCATATTTTCTCTCATAGGACTCCATCTCCTCACATTCAATCTTGTCTTCAGCAAAAATTCATTTCTATTTCAGGTTCATTGGCTACAACATGTGGCCATTACATTAGACAAGTTGAGGCTGCAAGGAGATACCTCACTGTCGAGATGAACCAGTTGACCTGGGTTGGGAAATCCTACCAGAACCAAACCACGGTCAAAAAAATATATAAGAACATCACCAATTCACTACCAATTGATGAATCACCTCATTTTCTACATAATATATGAAAGTGGGAGTTTTCATTGAAAGTTGAATGTTTCGGTTGGGTGGCTCTACATGATAACATACTCACTTGGGGGAATATCCCTCGCAAAGGTTTATACGGTCCTATTATGCGTCCTCTTTGTATGCTAAGCTGAGAGGATGTTTCACATATCCTTATAAAATGTTATATCACAGTTGAAATTTGGCTTTATATTCTTGATATTTTTCAGATTAGACATGGGAATTGAACACACCTCAACTTGGAGGAATGTTTCAAATTATGGTTGAAAACACAAAAAGACTTCTTCTCCTTGCCCTTCTACATCATATGGGGGAATTTGGAGATGTAGAAACAATATAATCTTTGAACATAATAAGGTTGATATTAGAAATTTTGTATTGGGGATCACAACATACTTCTTTGATATTAGAACAAATAGATATGATAACAAACCAAGACAGATTATCAAAAAGGATGTATGGAAAAATCTACTAGTTTTCTTTTTTGATGGTACATGTAACAATAGTCATTGTGGATGTGGATCCCTCATTGTTAGGGAACCTAGACACTACTTGTATTTTTGGAGTGAGGGAAGAAACAGCGCAAACAATCAGTCAAAAATCATTTCTCTTTGGGGTCTCCTTTTCTTGGCACAATGGCTTACCATCAAAGACATACATGTATTTGGGGATTCAAAAGGTTTCATTGATTGAATCAAAGGGCTAATATGATTTTAGTCCCCTTTGATTTATCACTGGAAGAAGCACATTCATTCTCTAGAGCGCTCATTTCAACCACTAGTACAAAATGGCTAATTAGTTACTAAAAAAAGGTCTGAAATTTGCACATAAATGACCATTTTTCAGTCGATGACTAGTAGTAGCTAATTTAAAGTATCTTATAATGCGAACAAATTTTATTCATTTTTAGGTTAGTCATTAATTAGTTTTCTAAATATTATCATACAGTAGTATATTTAGTAATAAATTTAGTCATTAATTAACTCATTAATTTAGTCATCTATTTAGTAATTAATTACCATTATTAATGACAAAATATACAACAAAATATATTATTATATGACCACCCTAGAAAACCAATTAATGAAAAAATAAATATGTCCAAAACGTTGTTCGTATTATAATATACTGCAAATTAGCTACTAATAGTCACATATATGCATAATTTAGTCATCACTTGAAACCAATTAATGGCCAAAGAAATATGACTAAATTTTAGTCGAGTTATAAGATATTATAAATTAGCTACTAAACTCGTATATATGCAAAATTTAGTCGTCATTTGTACTCCCAAATTTATCATTTGGAGTATTAATTTATCTCTTCTTATTCATTATATAAACAACTAATTTAGTTGTTTATATTCATTTCATTTTATTTCATTAAAAATCATTATAAGAGACTAAATTATTCATATATTCAATTTTTTGTGTTCATAATTAATCAATATAAACTACTAATTTAGTAGTTTATGATTGATTTTTTGTGTTCATTATTAATCAACATAAATTAATTAGTATTGTTTTGTGACAAAATTAAGAAAATGCCATACAATGTTCATGGTCATCTAATATGAAAACACAAATTTAGATATGTTAATTACAATAGTAAACAATATCAAGTGAACCTATAAATAATTTCAACAAAAAATTTATATTATATGATATGTCAAGTTTTATATTATGCATTTTCAACTTAATATTGGTTGGACTACAATTTACACATGAAATATTGTTTCATCACTTCAAAACGTTATCACTATGTTGCAAAGGAATTGCAGGTGAATTCACTAGCTATGAAGACTTGACCATCACTCTCTATGGGCATCTCTTATGCGGGATATTGGCTCTAAGGATAACACTATACCAATTCTCTTCTATCACTCTTTTTACATTTGTTTCCTTGGTATTATTGTTCATTCTTTCTTGAATTCCTGCTTATTACCATCGATACTGAGTTAATTTTCTAAAAACAAAAGAAAATACAATGTAGACTATAAGACATGAAAGAAAATGAACACTATAAAGTCAAGTAAACTATAATTTATTTATATGACATATACCTCAACACTAGCAATTTCAAAACCATATTCCGCCATAAAAGAAAGAAAATTGAACAAATTTTCTTCAGTTGAGCGATAGTGACCATTATGTTTCCAGATGACCTATATAAACAAAGAAAATGAAATGTCACCACATAAAACAACACCTTAGTAACTCAGTATTCAACCTCTAGGGAAATGTTTGGCACAATCATGTCAACTAAGTTACATGCTAAAAATCTCAGGTTATAGATAACTTGTGAAAACAAATATTCTAAGGTGTGATGTCTAGTCCTTTTTGTTTTATTCACAACAACATTTCATTCTCTATTGCATTAAATTTTTCAAGTATATAAACAAATTGTACTCAAATAATAACTCGAAAGTAAACTTTTCTAATAGTCATGAAAATAATTTAGCACAAAATAAATAAAGGATTTCAAGTAGTAATACTAATTTCATCTTCAATCTTTGGTTGTTGTTTAAATGGGCATGATACAGATCATTTTTAATTTCGTAGGTAAAAGAAAATAAAATCAAAATTAACGTTCAAAATACAATCAAACGATAAAGAGAAGATATCATGGAATGACATTTTCAATTATAAAAAAAAATATTTACTAGTCCATAGGTGTCTTATGTGGCATTCCTAAAATATTTTCTTGGAATCCATAATAGAAATTTTCTTTAGTTGGGAGATAGTGGACATCATGTGGCTAGATGACCTATCCAAACAAAGTAAAAAAATGCCACCATAGAAAATAAATCTTAGGAACTTAGTATTAAACTTCAAGAAAATATTATGTAGAATCGTGATGACTTATATACTAAAATCCTAAGGTTCTAAATAACTTGTGAAAACAAGTGAGAAAAAAAACAATGTATATAATAAATAATGTATGACATCTGGTTGGAAAAGTGAATCATAGAAGAAAAAATATCCCATGTTTTTCCATATATGTGGGTGGGTATCAAACCCCAATATTCCATGACCCTTAGGGTCTAGAGAAAGTAAAAGTCCTACTAATATAATGAACTGAAACAAGCTCCAATAGTTTAGTGTATAAAATTGAAAATTCTCTTTATGAACCGAAACAAGCTTCAAGAGTTATAATATATATAATTGACAAATAACTTACAAATTATATATTCAAAATCAGTCCTTTAATAAAAATATTTATGATTTAGTGGGTTTTAGTGTTTTATGTTAGTGACATCATCATCGATAATGCGCTCAATGAAATTCAAAAGGTATAAGTTGATTTGAGATTAATGTTTCAAATGACTACATTATGCCTCCGACATTACTCTCTATGTGTACAACTTTGGAAAAATATTATTTTTATGTTTCACAAAACAATTATGGACAAAGCTTATTGGACAAGCTCACTATTATAGAGTGTAAAGAGACATATACCCCTACTTATTTTGAAGTGAAGCTAGCAACCACGTATAACTCTAGATCAACCAATGAGTCATTGTACAAGAAATATGCATAGAATTTTATTTATCTTTGTCTCTTATATATCTCCTTTTTTCTTTCTCTGATCTAATATTTTACTTATGTTCTTCGCTTTTTTCATATTGAATATAATGTAGCTTTTGATATGTTTCTTCACTGCCACTTTTCATATAAAATTGGATATACCCTTATAATTCTAATTGATCTACTTTTGTAGTAATATGTTGGATTTTGATAAAAATATATCATATTGTCTTATATTGGACACCAAATTATATTTGAGCTTGCTTCAAACTACATTTCAAGATTCAGGTTGACCATTGGATGATAACAAAGATCATTTTAAGGTATGTGAGGGGTATCTTGTAATACAAAATCATGGATGTTAGAAGAGAGGAATAATAATCCACGTGGGTTGTGGAAGTTTAGTAGCTGATAGGAAATCCACTATAGGATATATTTTCATCCTCAATACATCCATAGTTTCTTGGTTGAGTAAGAAGAAAAATGTAGCACCTCTTTCCTCCATAGACACATACTATAAGGCAAAAACTAAGGCAAAAACAATTGCAACTTGTGAGGTAATTTGGTTAAGGACAAAAATTGCAACTGACATGTACATCCGTGGGTACACATCCCTAGGAAGAAATATTCTATATTAATATTTTTTTTATGAATGTTTCCAAAATGTTTTGTGCTAGTTATTTTTGATTGGGAATATATGGAGGGAAGAAAAATTCTACAACAAGCCACTGAGTTGGAAGGAGAGCGGTGAATCTCAGGAATTTTAGTTAGTAGAGACTGGTGAATCTATTAAACATCATGTTAGACCCCACTCTGAAGCTAAATTCTATTAACATTAAACATCATGTTAGACCCCGCTCAGAAGCTAAATTCTATTAATATTAAAAATCATGTTAGACCCCACTCAGAAGCTAAATTCTATTAACATTAATGAATGAAAGAAATCCATGAATCATTATTACGATTTACCAGTACAGGCTTTGATAATGGTGGCTACAGGGAAGGAGAAGAGAGATCCAAAGAACAAGAGTCCCTAAGAATAAATCGATGTGAAGAAAACAAAAATAACCACATTGATAAAATTATCCTTTATTGATGAGATGCTCCAAAAATTACAAGAAGTGAAGATGCTTTAAATTTTCTACAAGATTGAAGGAGATGCACAAAAATTGCAATAAATGGATCACCTTTATCCTCACCTTTATCCTCGTGAATACTTTTATCTATGGGAGAGGAATAGGGTGAATCTATTTCAGCCACTTGCTAAAAATACGACGTATGAGACCAATGGTTCACCATCTTTAGATTAGTAGATACAGATATTTCACTTATTTTCTTCGATTTGTTCTTATTAGAAATAATGTAGCTTTTGAGATGCTGGTACACTTAAACTTTTCATATTACATTGTATGTACCCTTTTAAGTCGAATTGACCAAATTTTTTAGTCATATTTTGGAGGTTGATAAAAGTATATCATATTGTCTTGTCTGGTACACCAGATCACATTTTAGCTTGCTTCTAACTACATTTTAAGATTCAGGTTTATCATTGGATTATAGCAAAGATTATTTTGAATTATGTGAGAGGTAGGTTAGAAAGAAACATCATGTATGTCAGAAGAGAGGACTTCCGACTAATAAGCCATAAAGGTTGTGGAATTTTGGTAGATGACAGGAAATCCACCAAAGCTTATGCTTTCAACCTTATTATATGTATAATTGGCTAGTTGAGTAAGAAGCAACATGTAGCAACTCTTTCCTCCAGAGACACGTACTATAGGGCAACAACATTTGCAGCTTGTGAAGTAATTTCGTTTAGGATAATACATATCGACTTGGATGCTCGAAAAGTTGATACCACTAGACTTCGTCAAACATGTGAAGTGTTCCACGAAGATGGAAATCTCATTTACTATGAACCAACAAACCATGTGGAAGTACATTAAGGGACAACGATAGAATAAATGGTTTACAAGGTCATACTTTTTAATATAGTTTAACATAAGAGTTTAATTTAGGAACCTTTATATTGTAATAATGTATTTTTACAAAGTTAAATTATGATGAATTAAAATTTAAAATTAATCAATCACAATGTTTATAATTAGTTCATGATGTTGAGTAAATTAAATTAAAATGTAGAGCATGTCTCGCTATCGTCGAAACTATTGCTTATGTAATTACCCTCGTAAATTTTGATAACAATATTAGGTAAATTGAATCTTTGTAAATTTGTATTTGTGTTTGTGAATTTTCTAACTTAGTAGCATAGTTATGGGAAGAGATCCAAGTCGAGGGAAACTCAGAGATATAGTAAATGATGAAAGTGATCACATAATATTTTGCATACATAAAAGTGAACAAGGATGGAGTTTAGCACAAAACGAGGTAGATTGCATGTAAAGGAAAAAAAACATGGTGGAAATATATAATTCTGCATGCACATCAGATTGATTTAATTCAGTAAATTGTGATTTAATAAGTGAGAGTTTGAAACGTCGAAAACTTAGCAAACATTAGAACTTTATAAAGAAATAGAATATTATCGGGAAAGAAATTTGTAGGTTGACCTGATGATAGGTTGATTGCATGAATATGAAGGGGTATGTGTCTAAACTTGTAGGCATCCATTTTGTGGCACAATCGAAGAAGAAATAGAGTGCACAAATTTATCAAGAAAAAATACCAAGGAAAAAATGCATATGATGCATGTTTTCCAAAGCACGGTTGATTGGCAAAATTTCAAGATTTTTTTGGTTTTAGGTGACATGTGAACACATTTATAGAAACCCAGAGAGTGTGCTGTGAGAATAATGCAGAAATAGAATTAGTTTTGAGTGGTTGAACGAGAGTGTTTATTTAGGAATTGGTTGCACATATTCAGGTTTGTTTCCTCGTCTTCAGGAAGATTAGGTGAGTGCAGTTTCTATATAAGTGTGATGTAATTGAGAAATTTAATTCATTGATTTGTGTGAGCTTTGTCTCACGTTTCTGGCTGTGTATTTTTTGTTAATTTGGTATCAGAGCTGGCTGTGTTTGGGTATTGGATTGAGCTTTGGCTCATCCGCTTTCAAAACCCATCGAGAGGTGCTGTTTGTGCCTCCCTTCCAGCGCGTAGAGGTGCTGTTCGTGTTGTTCGTGAAAGTGTTGTTCCAGTGCGTAGAGGTGCTATTTCCTGCTTTAAGAAAGAGGTGTTGTTTCCTGCATTATTAAATTGGTGTGCCACATAACATTTCGTGGAGTTTGCAAAGCTTGCAAACGTTGCAGCTATCGCTATGTTCGTGGAGCGCGTGGAGCGGGTGGAGTGTGAGCCATTCGGCGTTCAACTCATTTCGATTTTTTTTTGAGGTTTTTATTACTATTTCAACTACAGTTCAACGCACATAGCCCCTTGTTAAAAGACTGCTTTAATATGTTATAAGACTGCTTTCAACGGATATATGTTCATCACAGCGCGTGGAGGGTGCACAGGTTTAGCGTCGGATAGAAGTGTTGGTTTGAGCGCGTGAAACGACCAGAATTTCCAGAGTGGAGTCGAGCTTTCCAGTGTGCGGGTTACTGGTTAGACTGCTGTTCGTGCCAAGCACGTGACATGTGTTGAGGTTGTCATTTGGTGCGGTTTTTTTTTTGAAACATTTTTTTGCGTGTAGTTTTTTTTATTTTAAGTTTTGGGTGCGGATATATAAGTATTCATACATTCCTTGAAAGGCGTTGACTTGCTGTTTGGGCCAGCGCTTTCACATTTTGGCTGAGTCCGCTACACATCAATTTGTGAGGTTGGCTCATGCTGACAGACAGATCCAGCATTTGTACACATTGCTGATCGGTTTTGTTTTAAGATTGTGTGCGGTTTTCATTTGTACACATTGCTGATCGAGTTTTGGTTTAAGATTGCATGCGGTTTTCATTTACGCAGGAGCGTTCATCATTATTTTAATCAAAGCCCAACACAACTTTCATTTTTCTCCAAGTGAAAGTTAGGAAGTCTTGTGTTGTTTATTATTCATATTTGTTTCTCTCAGAGATTGTTGTTGACCATTATGGAAAATCCTCTTGCTGATTCATATTTAAATGAATCTACAAAACTTGATGGAGAAAATTATGTAAATTGGAAATTTAAGCTGATCACAGTTCTAGAGGCATACAATCTCTGGACGATTGTCAAAGGTGACGAGCCCAAGCCTCAACCTCCTGCTGCCACTCAAGATTGGGATAAGCATGAAATGAAAGCAAAGGTGCTGCTACGCATGTGAGTGAAGGACAATATTATTCCTCACATTCGGGACTGTGAAACTTCAAAGGCGACATGGGACACTCTCAAAGGTTTGTATGAAACTACTAATGCAAACCGTATTTTATTTTTAAAAACAAAGCTTCTATCTATCAAAATGGAAGCCAATGAAAGCATTAGCAACTTTGTTTCCCGAATTAAAGACTTGAGTGATAAGCTTGGTGATATTGGTGAAAAGGTGTCTAGTACAGACTTGGTAACTGTTGCTTTGAAGGGGTTAGTCCCAGACTATAAAGTCTTTATTTCAGCACTCTCAGCTAGACCGACACCTCCTACATTTGAAGAATTGGCTGGAATTATTCTTCAAGAAGAAAAGCGAATGAAAAATTTTGAACTGGAGTCAAATGGGTCTGATTTGGCTTTGACTGCAAGAGGCAAAAGACCATTTCGAGGGAGACCATGGGACAGGAACAAAGGCCGGTTTCAAGCAAAACAGAAAGGTATGACACCTCCTGATTCTTATGTTAAGAGGAACATTGAATGTGATTATTGTGGAAAACCTGGACATCTGGCTAAATATTGCTATAGGAGAAAGAATAATGAATCAAATCAAAGACATAGAAGGCATAATGGAAATTACATAAACAGAGACACCTCAGTGAATGATGGATTTAAAAATCTTAAGTTATTTCTTTCTGATGCTGCATTGTCTGCTGAAACTGATGATGAGAATGCTTGGTTCATAGATTCTGGTGCATCAGCGCACATGACTTGTAATAAAGAATGGTATGATAAATATTATGAGAAATCTGATGGCACACACATTTACCTAGGAGATGACAGGTCACTTAAAGTTCAAGGATATGGCATAATAAATGTGTACTTACCTAATGGACAAATGCGACAGATTCATAATGTGATGTATGTACCTGCTCTCAAAAAGAATTTGATATCTGTTTCCACTATCACTGATAATCATTTAAAAGTTGAATTTGGTAAATTGGGGTGTATAGTGAAAGATGTTCAGGACCACTATCGGGTTGTTTCTACAGGTACTAGAGTTGGAGGTTTATACAGATTGAATGTGACAGTGAAGCGCCATGTTGCATTGACATCTAAAGAGACATCGACATCAGAATTATGGCATCACAGGTATGGGCACCTAAATTACAATGATTTATCGTTGTTGCAAAGGAAATCAATGGTTGGAGGTCTTCCTGTTATGAAGTGTGAACATATACCATGTGAAGCTTGTGCACTTGGTAAGCAGCATAGAGAAGAGTTTCCTGTTCATATAGAGAAACGACGGTATGATATACTTGAATTAATTCACACTGATGTATGTGGACCTATGCAAACTAGGTCTCTTGGTGGTGCTTCATACTTTGTTATTTTTATTGATGATAGATCTAGGTATACCTGGGTCTATTTCATTAGAAGGAAAAGTGACATATTTGAGTATTTTAAAGAGTTTCTAACTATGGTTGAAAAACAAACAGGCAAGTGCATTAAAATACTCAGATCTGATCAAGGGGGTGAATATAAGTCAAAAGCATTTAACACCTATTGTAAATCTAATGGAATTCAACAACAGTTCACAGTGCCACATACTCCTCAGCAAAATGGTGTTGCTGAGCGATGGAATAGAACCTTGGTGGAATCTGCTCGTAGTATGTTGCAAGGTAAGAACATCTCTAATGGTTTCTGGGCAGAAGCCATTAATACTGCTGTTTATTTGAAGAATCGATGTCCCACTAAGCAATTAGTTTTTCAAACTCCTTTTGAGGTTCTTCATGGTTATAAACCTAATGTGAGTCATTTCAGAGTCTTTGGATGTACTGCTTTTGCTCATATTCCTAAGGCTAACAGAAGAAAAATTGATGCCAAGTCAATCAAGTGTGTTTTTATTGGATATTGTGCGGATCAGAAAGCCTATAAATTGTTTGATCCAAGGTCCCATAAACTATTTGCAAGTCTTGATGTGCTGTTTCATGAGCAGGCTGATAAAAGTAATACAAAGAATGATGCATGGCATATATCTAATGATGCTCATGTCAAACTTGATACTTTGATTAAGCAGGAACAGGAACAGGTACAGGTACAGGTACAGGATCAGGATGAGAGCAGTATGAGCACATCCAGTAGTAGTGAGTCATCACAAGGGGGTGTTTCACCTCAAAGCCGACGCATCATGGATGGAACATCCACGGGCATTGAAGCACCAAGAAGGTCATCTCGACAAACTCAACTTCCTGCAAGGTATAGAAACTATGCCTTAATGTCTAATATAATGAATGTTGAAGAACCAATTGACTATGAGCAA
Organism: Pinus albicaulis; assembly: GCA_034641835.2. Lineage (NCBI taxonomy): Eukaryota > Viridiplantae > Streptophyta > Pinopsida > Pinales > Pinaceae > Pinus > Pinus albicaulis. The sequence goes on from CM076584.1 coordinate 627,499,082, forward strand.
GCTAAACAACATGAACAATGGATTAATGCTATGAATGATGAGTATGCTTCTCTTATGGAAAAACAAACATGGGAATTAGCGGAACTTCCTGAAAATAAAGTTCCAATTGGAAGAAAATGGTTGTACAAATCGAAATTTAAAGCAGATGGTACAATTGATAAATTTAAGGCAAGATTAGTAGCAAAAGGATATGCTCAGAAGGAGGGAATTGATTATGAAGACACTTTTGCATCAGTAGCTAAGTTGAATACAATTAGATTACTGATTGCCTTAGCCACAAAACATAATTGCAATATACATCAATTGGATGTCAAATCTTCTTTTCTAAATGGTGATTTGAAGGAAGCAGTTTATTTGGTTCAACCTGAAGGGTTTGTCAAACAGGGATAGGAGCATCTAGTCTGCAGGTTAAGAAAAGCATTACATGGTTTGAAATAGGCGCCGAGATCATGGTATGTAAAGATTGATACCTTCTTTCTTCAGAATGGATTTGTGAAAAGAAAAAATGATCCTAACTTGTATGTTAAGAAAGATGGAAAAGGAAATGTTGCTTTAATATCTTTGTATGTGGATGATCTCATTATCACAGGAAGTGCTCACAAGTTAACTGAAGAAATTAAAGTTCAGTTGTCACAGGAATTTGAAATGAAAGATTTGGGTGAATTGCATTACTGTTTATGAATTGAGGTATGAAGAGAGCCTGGTAAAACTTTGATCACTCAAAGCAAATATACAAAGGAAATTCTTAAAAAGTTCAATATGAGTGATTGCAAAGCTATGTCAACTCCCTTAGAACAGAATGCAAAGTTGTACAAAGAAGATGGAACTAAAGAGGCAGATGGTACATTATATCGTCAGTTGGTGGGAAGTTTGAACTATCTCACCACTACGAGACCAGACATTGCATACTCAGTCAGTATTCTTAGTCAATTCATGGCTAAGCCTTCAGGAAGTCACTGGAATGCTGCAAAGAAAGTTCTCTGATACTTAGAGGGAATAGTGAATTTAGGTATTATGTATACTGATGAATCTGATGTTGCACTCACAGGTTTTTCTGATTCAGATTGGGTAGGAAATCCAGATGACAGACGATCTACCTCTGGCTATGCATTTCATATTGGATCAGGGGTCGTATCTTGGAGTAGTAAGAAACAACCAACTGTTTCTTTATCATCAATAGAATCAGAGTACAAAGCTTTGACCAATGCCACATGTGAAGCTATTTGGTTGCGGAGAATTCTTGCAGATCTTGAAGAGATGCAAAGTGGTTCAACATGTATCAATTATGATAATCAGAGTGCTATCAAATTAGCACATAATCCAATTTACCATGCTAGAAAAAAACACGTTGAGTTACAGTACCACTTTGTACGTGAGAAAATTGAGTCGAATGAAATTGAATTAATATTTTGTAATACCAAGGATAATATGGCTGATATATTTACTAAGCCCCTTGGTAAAATCAAATTTGAAGTTTTTAGAAGTCAATTAGGTATTGTAGAAAATCCATTTCTCCATTAAGGGAGGATGTGAGAATAATGCAGAAATAGAATTAGTTTTGAGTGGTTGAATGAGAGTGTTTATTTAGGAATTGGTTGCACATATTCAGGTTTGTTTCCTCGTCTTCAGGAAGATTAGGTGAGTGCAGTTTCTATATAAGTGTGATGTAATTGAGCAATTTAACTCATTGATTTGTGTGAGCTTTGTCTCACGTTTCTGGCTGTGTATTTTTTGTTAATTTGTGCAGGTCCAAAGGACAAGGATCTACATAAAGAAATTTATGTGAAGAATACAGAAGCAACCACATTAATAAAATTTTCCTATATTTATTACATGCTCCCATAAGTATATGAAATGGAAATGGTTTAAAGTATCGACAATACTGAAGGAGAGGCACAGATATTACAATAAGTGGATCACCCTTATCCTCTTGAACACTTTTCTTTATGGAGGAGGAACATTGTAATGCAATTTTAGAGACTTTCTAAAATTAAGACATATGAGACTAGTGGTTGACTATCTCTAGATAAGTATATACAAAGGATATAGTAGTGATTATTTTGAAATTCTTGAATTCATCATTTGAGAATTTTACTGAACATAAAATGTTGTTCACGTATGAAAACTTCTACGTTGAAGTTTTAGATATGGAGAGGCGCAAGAAGCAGTGTGAAAGTTTTAATGGAGAATTTGATATTTCATATGCAATAAAATTTGAAGGAAAATGGAAACAATAATTATAATAAAGAAAAATAAACAAAGACAAAGCTACAGACATATGTAAATAAGTTGTAGAGTAATTTTTTGTTTTTTCTACATTAGATATTGGAATACAAGAGAAGTTCACAAGAAGAGATTATGGCATGAAAAATAGATCAAGGGTAATATAGCAGAGGCCAAAAAATGTTGTGGAACATGAGAAAAAAATGCTATGATTTGTGGTTTTTGAGAAAGAAGGTACATCATGTAAGAATTTTTAATTTGATTCTAGTGCATCAGAACATATGCTTAACAAAAATGACTAGTTTAATTAGATTGTAGAAAATAAGGGAATGTAAAAAATGATGGTATTGGCCGCGAGATGACTTGTCAATATTAAAGGTAAAATCTTGTCATGATAGTGGACACTATGTGGCCTCATGAACTCTATAAAAAATGTAAATAAAATGTCACCATAGAAAATAACACCTTTAGAACTTAGTATTGAAATCTCAGAAAAATATTTGGCATAATCATGCCAGCTAAGTTACGTGCTAAAAATTTCAAGTCGTAGATAAATTGTGAAAAAAAAAAAGCCAAAGAAAAATACAACATATAATAAATAATGTATGTTGGTTGGAAAATTGTATCATAGAAGAAAATGTTTATGCTATGGTTACCTATACATGTGGGTGTATAACATGCCCCAATGCACCCTGATCTTTAGGGTTGAAAGGAAGTAAACCTCCTACTAACAAAATTATTGTTTAGTTGCATCTTGGACTTGTCTCTTTGTTGTGAGTCCAAAAAAATAAAAATAATTCCATCCTTACCTAGTTTTACTCCATAGTAACCTTTTTATATGCTATGTCCACATACCCACCAAAAATTTTACATTGGCCAAAAAAATCACATTTTCAAATTTTTTCTAAAATTATGTCATTTAAAACTCTTCCAATGTATTTGACCAGATGTACCCAATTGATTTTCATCTTTCATATTCATTTAAATTGTAAAATATATCTATTCAAAAACCAAGATAACTCCAATATCTCTAAATCCTCAAGTTCATCCATATTTTCCACAAACCATAAAAAATATTACTATCTCCAATATAAAATATAAAATATAAAATATAAAATATAAAATATAATATATATATATATATATATATATAATTAATTAATTAATTAATTAATTCTTTCCATCGATACACATAAAGTGATATTCTATTAATTGGTCAACAAATTGAGATTAATAACAACGCTTCCATCATTTTTTTAAGAAATGCCTCAACGCAACCTTTTATTTTTTTCCATGAAAAAGAAACTCTTGATTTATTATATCATACATCATGTTCCACGTTCCATATCAAATATGCATTGAAAGATATTACTAGTACTATAGAAAAAACTAAATCTAATAATATTAAAAATGTATAATGAAGTAGAAGTGGTTGATATCATAAAATACCTATAGAGATCTAAACTTATTTAATTGCTTCACTCTTTTGACACAGGTCATCAAAATCCTTGCAAACAATGTTTTCTTTCTTAGCACAACATTCAAGGGGTTGATGGAATAGAATAACAAGATCCACAGTAATTTTGGAATGCATATGCATGTAACATGGTATTGTCCAAATAATGGCACACTGCCAGAGCTACTTCCACCTGCAATAGGTAATCGCCTTGGGATGTGGTAACTGAAAAAATGATATACAAATTACAGAGTTGAAATATTGTTGAGAATATTTTATTTCTTTCTTAGAAAGATTTTCCTAAATATCCATATTTTTATAATTTAAAAATATTAGAAAATTTTATATTATTACACACATTTAAAAAAATAAGGGAAAGGTGAAGACTATGGAGAGGTAAGCCATCCCACTATTTGTCTCAAATAATAATGCTTAAGTGTAGAGCTCTAATGGAACTAGTACCTTAATGCTGGTGTGTCAAATTTTCTCCATTTTTTACCATACAAATGGTCTGTAGAAATTCAACGTAGAAAGTAAAAAAAAAAATTGCATGGACCACATAAAACATACTTCTATCATTCATAGTAATAATTTCCATTGTGAATTCTAAAAGTGATGAGGCTAAATAACACTATGCAAAAATTTCGTCGATGGCATAGCCCTCAGATGCCACCAAAAAAGTGCATGGAAGATTTTCATGGGGAATATATAACATTCGGCTTTTGATGCTCCCCTTCTTGTGATAGCAGAGAAAAAGGCTACTACCTACGAGGGATTACGATGTTTCATATCAAAATTTATATACTGCAATATAATGTGCTTAGTCCTATTTATCAGACTCGTTCTATGGAGACAACTTAATATTGATCAAGAAACAACATACCTAGGAAAATAACTCCTTAGTACAGTCTATGATCATTCTATGGAAATGTAGAGGTCCTATACAACGCTACATTTCTAAAATCCTTGTCTCAGTTTAAAAAATATTGTCCTGGGATATTAGAAGAGATATATATTTTTCATCTGTTGTTAACCAATAACAAAGATTACAAACAATACCTTCACGGATATATTAGGTCATCTAGAGGATAACTTAGGTTTCAAGAGATTTAGAGTGATTTCTTATAGGTGTTGATATCCTCATATCCTGGTAGTTAGATATTGTTAATGGCATCTTTATATAGCTATTTCGGATTTTGGAAGGAATAGCATAAAATTTGTTTAGGAACTCCCTTATGATTATCTGCATGATATAATTTGTCCAGTGATTATTTTTTATTATCTTTAACAATCATACAAGAAAAAAAATATAATAAAAAATAAATGTTCAAAAAAGAAATAATTTTGCATCCAAAAACAAACTCATAGGCAATTGAATCACAATAATAATAAGTTGGTTTATTTACTTAATTGAGGCTAGAAATTGTTATATTTTACGAAATATCCATTCAAAAATAAATTTGAATTTGAAAATCGAAACCAATTTCAAATGCAAACAACTAATCACTCCAAACATGTTATTACATTATAGAGGCAAAGAAGATGCTCAGAGGAATTAAAAACAACAACTATCACAACAAGGATTAATCATTTTGTTTGTATATCATAAGATTCTGAATTTTTTCATCAAAATTTCCATTATTAAAATCTTATGGGAAGATACACCAAACATTATCAACATCTAGAAGGTTCTTATGCGCAACAATTTCCAAAAAGATGTATCGATCTAATCGAAATAGGAAACACCAAATCTCTCTCATCGTTTCAGAAAATGAAACTATAACCATTCATTCATTACATAATATTTACTAAAAATTTATTCGATCTACCATAATTTACAAGGACTTGATGTCAATTCAATAAAGGGCCACGACTTAAAATTTGGTCATCCTTGGACAAGTTACCAATTGAAGATACCAGATGTCAGACATGAACCATTGTGGGTTATTTTCCAAAGATAATTGTTGTAATGCTTCACTGAAAGCCATATTGAATCCTTAAATCCCTTCTCATGCCATGTTAGGATAATAGGATAAAGAATTAACGAACACACTTCAAATATTTCTATTGACACTCTAAAATTTTTAGCCCTGTGTAGTTGGAAGAAAATGATATGTATTATAACAATATCGTGCAGCACAAAAATTATGAAAACCATGTCTAAACTAGTACACTAAAGAAAATTATCAAATCAATACAAAAATAGATAGCCTAAGGACAATATTGGAAAACAATTGTCCAATTTCATATAATTGAGGCAATATAGAAGAAGCTTTTTCTACGAATAAAGATACCTCACGTGCCCAAAACTAAAATTTCAGCATAAAAAAAATATTAGGAGAACGTCTTAGTAAAGCATGAATGAAATTAATAACAGTTGTCTTGAAAATTCTACAAAAAAATTGTAGGAGATTATAAAATACACAATTCCTAGTAGAGATCCACCATATATAAATGCTTTGTACTCTTTTGAAAAGTCATCGAGGCAAACTGACACTGAGCTGACTCGGAAATTTGCATAAGACAAAATTCCAAGTATAATGATTTCTCCATAATTTTCAAAAGTAAAAGACATACACTTTGAACCTGGGGTTCTATAGGTCTTCCTTTCCAGCTACTGCATAATTATGTCATTATGATAATTGCAAGCATCGTGCAAAAATTAAGACAAAATTTGGAGAATATAAGTCTATTCTTCAAAACAATGATGAACAAAAGGTAGATATGGCCTAAAAGTATTAGGATAATTACTTGGAGATCATGCAGAATCTCACGGAAAGGAATCTCTCGGAAATGAACACGATTCATATTTTCAGCTTCCTATACTCATTTAGTTGTTGCTTCTTCTAAGGAAATAAAATATTACTATTTTGTGAGAGAATCATTAATACTTTTTTATTCAGCTTCACCCTTTACCAAGGATAATGGAAAAATGTTTTTGTGAGGAATAAGTGCAGATTGTTGCCATGTTCTCAACCATTTTCCTTTATCCATAGATTCCCTTGTTGAAACTAGAAGCCATCCATTTTTGTTGTTTATTATTGAAGGATGTTCATGTGTATTTATATGTTCCTTTTGAAAGGGAGTGCATCACAGAAACATACTTTCTCTAGTTTTATCTCAAGTAAAAGTAAGACCTTCTCTAGAAATAAAGGCTAATAGATGTATACTAGTTTGACTCAATTTTGAATATACACCTTGCATAACACTTGGCCATGTCACTGAGTTTCTTCGCAAGATGCTACATAACAATAATGGTGTGTTTTTTCTCTTGTAATGCAACAAGATAAGCATGTGAAGTTAGATTTTTAGTTATTTTCATACGAAGTCCATCAGTTGGAATTTCAACGTCATACAATACACACAAGAAATAATTATTTTTTAGAAAAAATATGTCAATTCATTGTCTAGGAATGAACCCCAACATCATTTTCTCCAAGAGAATTCACCATTGTTGTTACAAATTCTATCCCTAGACCCCATAACCCATCACACTTTCTATCTTTATTCCACGCATAGAATAGACCCTCTCTATCTTTGGAGCCTAATGAAATTTCATCCCGTAGGAAGTGACTAAATGTTGACAAACTTGAAAAAAAACTAATAAATCCTCTAACATGTGCTACAGATATACATAAATTCAATATTACAACAACTGAATCTCTCCAATGATCATGTCAATGCTGACAAATTACACATTCTATGGGAAAATAATTTTGAAGAACATGCAGTCGAGTATTAGGTGGTATTGAACCAAGAACCTCACTTATTGAACCAAGGACTCATTTAAATGAAAAATAAAATTGAAAACTGAATGAGAAACTGAAGAATTAACCCAAACAATTAAACACATATATTTTACGTCATAAAATCTTGACAAGGTGTCAAGGAAACATCCATGGGGCAAGGGATTGGAAACTTTTATTAATCAAAATGATTCTCTGTACATACAAGCCTCTTGGGACATCCAATTTATCTTGAGCCTATTTCGTTATTCTAACTTCATTTCGTTACTCAACTAATTAACAGTCAATAAGTAATTTGCCCAAAATTACATTATTTACATTTTTTTGTCATACTTTTAACAAACTCTAGCTTGAAAAAAATTTTCCTAATCCCTTGCCCATGCCCATTCATCATCTTTTCTGCAAGCCAAGAGAAGCGAACACCATCTCAGCTTCACTACTATAACTAGCTTCCTCAATATATCTGTATGATTTTTCTGTGTGTGGAACTTCTTGAGAGGTAATTTGCTGCCTGTGATTACATGTCTCACAAAGTGATACCTTACATCGATGTGCTTGGTCTTGCTGTGATAGGTTGGATTGATAGCCAAATGAATAGCGCTTTGATTGTCACAAAACAAATTCACTTTCTCCTGCATCCTTCCAATCTCATCAAGTAGAACTTTTAAGCAGATTGCCTCTTTACAGGAATCTAAAGCAACTATATACTCTGCTTCAGTAATGGACAAAGCAATTGTCTCTTGAAGCTTTGACCTCCAACTGACTGCTCCTCCTGCAAGAGTAAACACATAACCTATAGTAGATCTGCTTTTGTCCAAATCACTTGCATAATCAGCATCCACATATCCGCAGACTGAACCTTCACGACCACCAAAGGTGATGCAATGGTCACTCGTGCCTCTCAAATATGGAAGCACCCGTTTCACTTCTCTCCAATGTTCTTCTCCTAGATTTTCCATGAACCTGCTGACAACTCCAACTGCATGTGAAATGTCAGGTCTTGTAGATACCATCGCATACATTAAGTTTCCTACTGCATTTTCATATGGTACACGAGACATACACTTCTTTTCTTCATTAGTTCTAGGACATAAATCCGAAGAAAGCTTAAAATAGGAAGCTACTTGAACATTAACAGGTTTCACATTGTTCATACCGAACTTTTCAAGTACTTTCTCCACATAATTATGTTGTGATAACCAAAGCTTACCATTCTTCTTGTCTCTATGTATCTCCACGCCTAAGATATGTTTTTTTGCACCAATATCCTTCATTTCAAACGTCCTAGAGAGCTGAGCCTTTAACGTGTTGATTTCTTCCATGATTTTTCTTGCAATAAGCATATCATCAGCATACATCACCAAGATAATGAATATGCCATTGAAACTTTTGAGGTATACACAACGATCATACTCACTTCTGATAAAATTATGGCTCACCATGAAGGAATCAAACTTCTTGTACTATTGCATGGGTGACTACCTTAGGCCATGCAATGATTTCCTGAGCTTTCAAACTAATATTCTATTGCGACCTTGTACAAAACCTTCTAGCTAATCCATATATATCTCTTGATCCAAATCACCATGAAGAAAGGTTGTTTTAACATCTAACTGTTCTAACTCAAGGTCAAGTAAAGCAGTTAGTGCTAACACTATACGAATAGAAATAATTTTAACTACTGGTGAAAAGATCTCATGAAAATCAATACCTTCAACCTCAGAATACCCTTTTGCAACCAGTCTCACCTTATACCTCTCGATACTTCCATAAACTTTCCTTTTTAACTTGAAGACCCATTTTCACCCAACAACACTTCTCCCTTAGGAAGTTCTACAAGATCCCAAGTATTGTTCTTGGCTAAGGAGTCCATTTCTTCTTCCATAGCCTTTTTTCATATCTTTCTATCTGCATCATCTACTGCTTCCTGATAACAAGAAGGTTCCCCATCTTCAGTAATCAATGCAAAAGATGAAGTAGAATCTTCATACCTTTTAGGTGTTTTTCTTTCCATTGTAGACCTTTGTAGAGTGACTGGTTGTTGAATTGGTTCTGAAATTTCTCTAGTTTCCTTTTCTTCTCCACCTTTTTGATCATAAGTCTCTTATTCCTTTTGAATTTCTGAAAAAGGTTTAGTCTCCAATTGAATCTGCTGACTTGAAAATACCTGCTCTTGTTAAACCTTTTCAACATCTTATTTTAAAAGAGAAGATTCATCAAATGTTACATCTCTACTAATGACTATCTTCCGTGAAGAAGGATCCCACAACCTATATCCCTTCACTGAATAATCATATCCAACAAAGACACAACATTTTAATTTTGGATCTAAATTTGAATTCTTATTTTTAGGAATAAGAGCATAGGCATCACAACCAAAAATATTCAAATGTGAATAATCACAAGAATGACCTGACCAAAATTCTTCAAGAATTTTACAGTTTATTGCAACTGAAGGTGACGTGTTAACTAAATAACAAGCAGTGGATACTGCTTCTACCCACAACTCATTTTGCAAGTTATCCTTACTGATCATGCTTCTGGATCTTTCCATAAGAGTCTGATTCATCCGTTCAGCAACGCCATTTTGCTAAGGGGTATGAATAGAAGTTTTATGTCCAACAATCCCTTCATCCTTACAAAATTTTTCAAATTATAAAGAATTAAATTCACCACCATTGTCAGTTCTTAAACATTTAATTGATTTTCCTGTTTTATTTTCCACCATTGCTTTAAATTCTTTAAACATGTTAAATACATCAGCTTTCTTTTTCAACATATAGACCAAAACTTTTCGGGAGAAATCATCAATAAACGTTAAGAGATATAATGCACCTCCATAAGACACAGTAGGAGATGGTCCCAACAGATCAGAATGAATGTAGCCTAAAATATGTTTACTATTATGATTTCCAGTATTGAACCTTTGCTTCCATTGTTTACAAAACACACAATATTTACAAAAATCCAACTTCAAGGATTTCAAATCAGCAAGAAACTTACGGTTCATCAGTACCTGAAGACCTTTCTCACTCATGTGACCCAACCACTGATGCCATAGACGAGAACCTTCTTCTTCCTTCTATGATACGATCGCTGCTTCACTAACTTGAGTGCTAGATTTACCACCTTTTCAGCCTTCATCACAACTAAGGCTCCTTTTGAGACTTTCAACACTCTATTATGACCTGTAAATTTATAACCATTCGAATCCAAAACTCCCAAGGAAATCAAGTTTTTCTTTAGATCAGGTACAAGCCTAACATCAGATAATGTTTTAACTATATCATCATAAATTTTAATTTTTACATTACCAATCCCAACAGTCTGACAAGATGCATTATTTCCCATGAATACAAAACCACCATTTACAGTTTCATATGAATTAAACCAACTTCGGTGTGGACTCATATGATGAGAAGCACCCTGAGAGTCTAATAGAAAATTTTCAGTATCTTGATAGACATTACAGAAAGGGAGAGCTTCATCAACTAAAACCTCATCAACCATACCTGAATCAACCTGATTTTCTTCCTTGTTATGGTTTTCTAACTCCTTCCATTTCCATCAATATTTCTTGAGATGTCTAAGTTTATTGCAGTAACAGCACTTGGATTTACACTTCTTACCGCCCTTTGACTTCAATTTTGAAGAACCCCTTGCTCTCTCCCCTTTTTCCTTTGACTGAACTCTCGCTACCATTGCTTCACGTGCAGATGTCTCAATGCTATATTTTCTTCGTACCTCTTCAGATTAGACAGAACCCACGACAAATTCAAATTTTAATGAATCTGCAGTGCTCAAACTGATTGAGGTTACAAAGTGATCCCATGACTCGGGCAGGGAACATAACAAGGTTATTGCCTTATATTCTTCCTGCATTTTTATTTCCATATTTGACAACTTGAAAATAAGCGTATTAAAAACATTAAGTGTTCTGCAATTTTTTTACCATCCTTCATCCGAGGACTGTACAATTGTATTCTTAAGTAGATTCTATTTTTCAAAGATTTTGTGATATACAAGGTTTCCAATGTCTTTCATAACCCTTCAGCTATACTCTCTCCAAAAATATTGAAGAGAACTTCATCTGCCAAACATAACCAAATGGTACTAAGAGCTCGAGCATCCAATTCCTCCCAGTTTGAATCTATCATGCTTGCCGATTTTTTATTTACCCCGTCTAACACTTTGTGCAACCCTTATTGCACCAACAAATCCCTAACCTTCAGTTTCCACAAAGCAAAATTGTTTTTCCCGATGAATTTATCCACCTCGAACATTGCACTTGTCATTTTTTCCATTTTCTTCCTCCTAGTTTTTCTTTCTTCCTTTAATTTTCAACTAGGGTCTTAAAAAAAAAAAATCTTCCCCTCTTCTGCTAGGGTTTCAAGAGTTTCAGATTTTTCTCTCTTTTAATAGGAATAAAAAAATACAATTTCATTTTTTTTCGATATATATATATATATATATTCCCACAACACAATTTTTTTTTCTTCCCACAGCAAAAGGAAAAATCATGGTTTCTTATTCCCCTAGCACCAAAAATAAATAAATAAATAAATAAATAAATAAATATATATATATATATTCCAGTAGCATTTTTTTTTTTCTTCCAACAACAAAAGGAAAAATCATGGTTTCTTTTTCCCCCATCACCAAATAAATAAATTATATATATATTGCCGCAACACAACAATTTTTCTTCTGATTTCTTCCCACAGAAAAATAAAAATTCACGGTTTCTTCACACAACAAGTTTTCAAGAATGAAAAAAAAAAATACCCATTTTCTTAATAATGAAAAACAAGTTCAATGGCAGCAAATTCTATTTCCCTCTGCAATCTCTTGGCCCTCGACAGCTTCTTTTCTCCAGCAATTCTTTGCTCTCCAACAAGTAGAATGACTCAAGCAAACCCTCTGCAATCTCTTGCTTGACAACGGCTAGGGCATCAGCTCGATCACAACAGCCTGGGCATAAGTCGATGGCCTTAGCCTCATCATAGAGAAAAACCTCTGCAATCTCTTGGTTGACAGTTGCTAGGGCATCAGCTCGATCACAATGGCCTGGGCATCAGTCAATGACCTCAGCCTCACCAGACTCGTTTGATCACAGTGGCCTGGACAACTTTTCTCTCATGCAGCAGACATAACAATCTTCCTCGACAGAAAAAATGGATTGTAGATTCCAAAAACTCTCCACTCGATAGCTTCCAATAGCTTTCGGCTCATCGACGACCTCCCTCCTTTCTCCGATGGTTACAAATCAAGGTGGATTGTAAATTTGTTTAAAAAATGGCTCTGATACCACTTATTGAACCAAGAACCTCACTTATTGAACCAAGAACTCATTTAAATGGAAAATAAAATTGAAAACTGAATGAGAAATTGAAGAATTAACCCACACAATTAAACACATATATTTTACATGGTAAAACCTTGATAGGGTGTCAAGGAAACATCCATGGGGCAAGGGATTGGAAACTCTGCTTAATCAAAATGATTTTCCATACATACAAGCCTCTTAGGCCATCCAATTTATCTTGAGCCTATTTCGTTATTCTAACTTCATTTCATTACTCAACCAATTAACATTCAATAAGTAATTTTCCCAAAATTACATTATTTACAATTTATTGTCATACTTTTAAGAGGTGGCAGGAATCTTTTTAAGAGCATATAAATTAAAGCTAAAGATAGGTTTGCAACATTTTTTTTTTCAACACAACTGCAAAGAGCAGGAATAGACCCAAAAATAATAAGAAAAACATAAGAAAATCCATCTCCCACATTTTTGTCATCTTTCTTTGATTCTCCATTTTCCTGGTACTTTTTATTTTGAAATGAATAATCTTTAATGATATAAGAAGCACTACCATGAGAAATCTAAGAATTGTTTCAAATTCATCTGGAATTAATGACTTGATGTCTGTAAATTATCATAAGCTTTTGATCACTGTTATGATCACCATTGCATAATGTGACAACATTTCCATCCTATTTTTTGATGATATTATACAGTTGGACATCCATCTCACAAAAATGAGCAAAATTTGGGCATGTATTAAGAGAAATTTAGCATGTAATTTTTGGATAGCCAAGAGGGCTTAACAGTTCCATTGATTCCAATAGATAATTATAAATATCTTGAACACACAACCCTATTGATTCTTCTAAGAAGGCTGTATTTAGGGTTATTGATCCCAACTCTACAGCTTGTTTAGCAAGATACAATATGAGGTCCTATAAATATAAGGATAAGCACCAAAATAGAATGATCCAAAAGTGTTATAACTATAAACAAGGAATGCCAGTATTCTCAAAGTTTAGAGGCATAAAAAACATAAAAATTGTTTTGCATAAGTATGATATCTCTCAAGCATGAGTGGAACTCCAACCTTTTTTTTGAATAGTGATAAGGCTCAAAAAAGCATCCACACTTTTAATGCAATCAACTGAAAATTTGCAAGATATGAGGCCTTTTTCGCACGACTCAATATTTATAGTGTCTTTTTTCCTGTAGTTAGGATTCATTTGTCACCAAAGTGAGACCACCACTCCATACCCAATCCTGTTTGAATAGATTTCCTATCATAAACATATGTTTAACTTATCTTCGCACAATGGATGAATCTCCTTTAAATGAAAACGTTTATTTGTTTTCAAAATTGAATCTATCTCCAACTTTAGGAGTTTTTTTGAAACTCTTTGAAACAAACCTGGGGGATTTTTTGACCTTCTAACCAAAATTGAAGATGGTAATACAAACGATTTACATTCAAAGAATGAAGTTTCAGAGCGCAACGACCAATCAAATCAAGATTATTGTTCAAGTTTTAATTACAAGAAAACTATCAATTTCAATCGTACATTTTCGTGAACATAAAACTCAAAAATATAATATCATATATGAAGGATAGAGTCAATCACATGGAGAGGAACTCCATTTCAGGAGTATTTGTGAATACATTTCAATTAAAAATTAATAACCTTCATTTGAATGGAAATTATTACATTGATGTTTTTCTTAAAAAACATGATTTACATCTTGGTCTAGGTTTATATCTATTTTCTGTAATTTAATAATTAGCACAATCACATTTACCAATGTTGTTGATATATCCGATAGTGTATATCAAAACCTATATCCACAACCCACCACATGTATTTTACCAAAACAATAATTATATATTTATGAACATAATTACCAATATATTTTATATATCTACTTATAATATATTAATAATATTAATTATATGCATACAATATATTAAACTAATATATATATATATATATATATATATATATATATATATATTATTTTTGATAATAAAATATATAATAATAAAATACTATTAATTTTTTTCAATACATTAATAGTTCTAATTCAAACAATACTAAAATTCAAATATAACATAATAAGAATATTTTACTAATGTTTATAACAAGTATATATCTCCTACCAATATCCCAAGGGATTATTAATATTATAAGCCTAAAGAACTAATAAAACCAAGGAATTGGTGAACCCAATGGAAAAATATAAAAAACCTAAGAGATCAAGAGGCCCAAGCGATACATATTAAAAAGAGAATAAATTAATAAAAGATAAGAATTAATATTTTAAATACAAATGAATGATAAAGTCAGAATCATAAGATATTAATAAACCCTAACAAAAAAAATTAAAAAAAAAAAAAAAATGTGAGAAATTAATAAACCCTAATAATTAATACTTTAAATTCAAGAGATTAATAAACCCAAGATATTATTAACATTATAAACCATTTAAAGAAGTAATAAACTGAGGGGTTTAACATCATAAACAAAAGGAATTGGTGAAACCAAGAGATAAATATTAATATTATAAACCAAGAAATTAACAAACCAAAGAATTAATATTTTTAACTCATGACATTTTTAAGCCCAAGGGGTTATTAATATTATAAACCAAAAGAACTAATAAACCCAAGCAATTGGTGAACCGAAGGGATAAATGTTAAAAACCTAAGGGATCAATTAGGCGAAGGGATAAACTGAAAACAAAAGAGATTAATAAAGCCTACAAATTAATATCTTAAATATAAAGGATTTATAAACTCACATCATTATTAATACTATATGCTCAAGTGAATAATATTAAACCTAAGAGAGTAATATTATAAACCTAAAGTATATAATTTTTTTTTGATAAATACTATAAACAATAAAATAAACATGGTTGAGCATGCTTGATTTAAAATTTGAGACAATTGTTATCACAATGCGACATTGGATGAAGAATGACCATGGTTGGGCATGGTTCATTTTCATATTGAGACAATATTTGTCACAATGTGACATTCGACCATGGAATACCTTGATTAACTATGACTCACGATGATTAACAAAGGTCATCCATGGTTGATTTTCATATTGAGAAATTTTTTTTCATAATATGACATTGGAACATGCATTAATATTAAAGAGTATGACTAATATTTAATGCCTAATATTACCAACCCAAAGAATTAGAAAACTCAAGGGATTAATAAACCCTAAGAATTAATATTTTAAACTCAAAATCCTAAGAAATTAATAAACCCTAAGAATTAATAATTTAAACTGAAGAGATTAATAAACTGAAGGGATTATTAATATTATAAACCAAAATAACTAATAAACCCACGGGTTTAATATTATAAACCAAAGGAAATGGTGAATCCAAGGTATATATATTAAAAACCTATGGGATCAATAAGGCCAAGGGATTAATATAAAAAACACAAGAGATTAATAAAACCTAAGAATTAATATTTTACACTAAAAAACCTAAGAAATCAATAAACCATAAGAATCAATATGTTATACTAAAAATATTAATAAACCCTAAGGGATTATTAATATTATAAGCCAGAAGAAGTAATAAACCCAAGAGTTTAATATTATAAACTAACTGAATTGTGAAACAAAGAGATAAATATTAAAAACCTAAGGGATCAATAAGGCCAAGGGATCAATATTAAAAACAAAAGAGATTAATAAACCCTAAGAATAAATATTTTAAATTCAAAAAACCTAATAAATTAATATACCATAATAATTAATATTTTAAATTCAAGATATCAATACACTCAAGAGATTATTAATACTATAAACAAAAAGAAGTAATAAACCCAATGTTTTAATATTATAAACCTGTAACATCTCCCTTTAATTTGCTCAACAATTTTTTTTTTTTTTCCTCTAGTACAGGTTTTAACCCTTTTTGTCTAATCATTAATTTGAATTTCTCTAGCATTTCTTTGCTCATATATATATATATATATATATATATATATATATATATCTAATCACACACATATATGATGAATAATGTTTCTAAAACCAAATAGCATTATAAGGAGTGGGTGTAAATGTGATCAACATATGACTAATTAATACCCTACCCACTTAACATAACATATGTGTATTTATAACAACATATGTGTTATAATAACATTCACGATATATTATGAAATAATGTTATGAACATATGTTATATATTAACAATATGAACCTATGCACATATTTGTTCATACGGCCCTATGTTAGGGTTTTTAATTCGAGTAACCCTTGTAACTTAATTATCATAAAGGTTCGGACTTCGTACCTTATTGAATTTGGATATATGTTAGTTGTGAATCGTTCACCATAAATATATACCAGTTGTTATTAAGGATGGAACTCAATTTATACTACTGACTGAAATATGAAATTGAACAGCTGTTACATTCCTTGCGCCATTATTACAATCTTGCGTGACTTATGGTGAGTTTCGACAACGCGATACCCATGATGTTTGACAACCCGTGATTACAATCTTGCTAAGGATAGCTACGTTACTTCGCCCATTACGTGTGTCAGGAGGTAGGCACGCACTCTGTATCTCAACGCGGGAGGTTCGCGGCTCCAGGTTGGAGTTTATACTTTGCATGAAGAGATAATTTCCCTTTCATCTAACCCTCATACCATTTCTTGTAAACCGATGACAGGAAACCCCACGTACTGATCTAAAAATTCCGAGGAGAAAATTCGGCGTAGCAGAAATCAGGTTCTGCCGATTTGGTATTTGATTTTACTGTCCGTATAATAGTTAAATAATACAATGTTTTACTCATTCATCCCCTCGCATTAATTTTCTGCATTCTCCTCGAGATTTATCTGATGCCCTAGCAGTGTAACTTCTAGGTTCTAGAGCTACCTTGACTGGCGCTCAACCATTGATCTACATGACCAATGTAAATTTATCGATTTCTTGTTCAGGTTATAAAACCTATTCGATTCGTGGTCATACCATTTTACCGGGTTTACTCTTCCTCACGTTGCCTTCTCGAATTGTCACCACATCCCTCAGCTGTCTGCATCCACGAGGACCTCAAGGTGCGAGTTCTTCTGGCTGGGGAACTGGTAAACGATTCCCCCTCTCTTATTCTATCTGTATTCATCATTTTTTTCTTGTTTTTATCCTCGCAGCCAAGAATGGCTTTAACGTTTCCTCTCCGAGACTGAATCCTCTTTGTTTGAGCTCTCGGAAATGGTACTATGCCCACGTCTCTCGATTTCATTCCACCTTGCTGAGTGGAGTTTGGTTAATATGGTGTTCAGCCCATTGTAATTCCCTTTCGGCATCTGTGGAATTAAATAATTTCGTTCCGTTTCTATTGCATATATATACAGGGTTTTGACCATGCGTCCGACGTCATTTCTCTCTCGAAGAAAAAGGGTTAATTTCATAACATCGACGAATTTTACCATTGTTTGTAAAGGTCTAGTTTTCGATTTATCTTAATAACATTCTCCCGGGTTTTTTTTTTTTCTTTTTATTTTTAATATCTGGCCTCCCTTATTACTAAGCCACGTTTCTCTCTACTGACAGGTACGCCGCCTACGTCTCCAAAATAATGATTTCAGTCCATTGATTTCACGTCTTACAATTTTCTTATTTCGGCTCGAGTTCACCTGATCGATTATTTCGGCTCGGTGTAAGGTTTTGCCGGTTGGTTATGGCCCTACCTACTGTAGACCAACTAGGTTGCGACACGAACTGTTTGTTTTAATATGCGACTACGCACAGGGTTTGTTTTGGTTTTGTTTTCAACAGTTGCCCTATCATATTAACTCGACGGTCAAATTTTATGTGTAAACCATTTAAAAGAGTATATGGTTTCATTACATTAATTACTCGGTATTTATTCATAAACGCTCTTATGACCAGGCTCATGGAGATTAAGTGTGCCCTTGATTCCCCTGTGCGACTGTCGTATATATTTTCTTTCTTTTCGTTTAAATCCTTCAGGTTTTCCTTATATGAATATATGACAGTTCTATATATATATCAGAAGGTTGTAGTTACATTCTCGTCAGTCATGTTAGCCTAGGTTAATATTGTTCATACATATGTGTTTAATCTATAAACTGAGCTATTTCTGTTAGTACTACTGGAGAATATTACGAATAGGAAGAGGTAGAATTTTTCAATTGTGTTTTAAATTTCCAATACTATTATTGACATAGTAGGATATTGACCAAAAGGGAGTGCAGAGCCCTGTAATGTCTGGTTCTATCGCCCCGATTCCATTCATGTACCGTTCATACAAACCTATTTTACTACTTCTCCAATAGAAATTCGTATCATGGTTCATGTAATATATTTTTCTGTTATGGAAATCTGGATAATTTAGCAGACCCTAGAATCTATGTGGTCTTGGTCATGCTTAAAATTTTATGAGATATATGCATATTTTCCAATAGCCTTAAGCTAATGTGACCAGGTTAAATACATAGTTGTTTTTAACAATTTATCATTCCCTACTAACCGAATACTCTTATCCTGAACAATACAGTTCTATGACAAGCATTTTCATATGTTATAATTACCTTTTTGTATTGATATGTATATACCAATCGGAGAGTATTACAGCTAATGTATATGAATGCAGTTACAAATATTTTATCCATAGAATTTTAATTTATAAAATATAATTCAATTCTGCACCTGCTTAATTATTGGTGACATAGCAGAGTCCTATTATATGTTACAACTCTATGTCCCTTTTTATTTCCTGAACATGATATCTCTGTCAAGATGTAACCTTTGGTATAGGAAACCACTTTAATTATATTCTCCTTAATTGCTGCTTCACTTAAAAGAGTTATGTTGTTTTCCTCCTACTAAGAGTTTTTTTTTTTTCAAAAGTAAAACTAGTTTGCAGGAGACTCCTTTTCTTTTTACATATAAAACCACATTGAATTTATATCAAAATCAAAATTAGATATTACTAAGTTTGAAGCAGCTTCAGCTTAATCATCTGTGAAGAACTACGTATCCCCAGATTTAAACCACCTTGGTTTAGAGATTCTAGTGGATTCTTCATCATAGATTTAATTTCTACAAGTAGGCAGAATTACAAAGGTGAATACCTTATGACTAATTCTGTTAAATGTAGAAATTATGATTTAATAAGCAATTAAATTTTATATGTAGCCAATTCATACAGTCTACAGTAAACAAATTTAGAACTTTCAGATACATACGAATCATACAATAGACGAACCTCCCAACCTTAGAGTCCTTCTGTCTCCCAGAACTCACCCCCGAGCTAAGATCACCTCCACTCCAGACCAACCACTAAGCTGTTTAGGAGCAGCTTATTTAAGCTAATGTTTCCCCAAAGCATGTTTCTAATTCTGCGTCTAGAATAGCAGGATGCTTTTCTTCCTGTTTTCCTAGGCTTCTCATTTTAGGGACTCTTTAAAACTGTTTTATGCTTTTCCTCAGCTTTTCCAGCTTTTCACCTCTTCCCAAATACTTTCCTCATCATTGGGGAAATTTAGATTCCTCCTTAAAAATCTAAATTAGAAATAATTCCTTTCAAGGATATTTTTGAAAGATTGTGGGGAATAGTTTCCTTATCCATCCTCATGGATTTAGCAAGTGATCTCAAAATATCATTTTGGTCAATATGCACAAAATCATTTTATTCATTTACTCAACTTAATTATTAAATTACATTCACGAAATACTTATCCTTTGGAGTCCACTCCCCTTAGCATTAAAGTTCAATTTTCTAGCTTTGTAATTCAAGCACATAAATTGGGGGTGTTACATATTCCCCCTCTGAAAATAAACACCGTCCTCGGTGTTGTTATTCAACTACTAAAGTTCATTTTTCAAACAAAAATGGATATCTTTCCATCATTTCAGCTTCTCTTTCCCAGGTAGCTTCTTCAACAGTAAAGTGTTTCCACTGCACCTTTACTCTTGCTACAGTTCTATTTCTCAATTCAATTTCTTCCCGCTCCAATATTTGAAGTGGTTCTGGCAGAAACTCCCCTTCTGGTTCCACCTGTACAACATTACATTCAACTATGTGAGAAGTGTCATGCACGTATATTTTTAATAACGAAACATGAAACACATCATGAACTCTAACATGGGGAGGTAAGGCCAGCTTGTAAGCCACTGGTCCCACCCTTTCTAATACTTCAAAAGGACCACAATATCTAGGAGCTAGTTTTGCACAACTTCCAGCATAAAGAGTGCTCTTTTTGGGTTT
This sequence comes from Pinus albicaulis, assembly GCA_034641835.2. Taxonomy (NCBI): domain Eukaryota; kingdom Viridiplantae; phylum Streptophyta; class Pinopsida; order Pinales; family Pinaceae; genus Pinus; species Pinus albicaulis. Next base: position 627,520,084 of record CM076584.1, read on the forward strand.
AATATGCAAATACACATGTTCTCCCACTTTGAATTCTTGGTGTACCCTTTTCTTATCAGCATAATTTTTCTGGCGATCTTGTGCTGTCTTGATGTTTCTTTGTATCTGTTTAACTATTCTTTCCATTTCCTGTAAAGCATCGGGTCCCAATATTAACTTATCTTCTGGCTGAATCCAACTCAAAGGAGTACGACACCTTCTACCAGACAATGCCTCAAACGGACTCATCTTGATGGAGGATTGATAGCTATTATTATAGGAAAATTCAGCTAAATGCAAGTAATCTTCCCATTTTGATGGCCTATCCATCACATACATTCGCAGCATATCTTCCAAAATCTGATTAGTTCTCTTGGTCTGTCCGTCAGTTTGAGGGTGATAGGCAGTACTAAAGTTCATCTTAGTGCCCATCCCGCTAAATAGTCCTTTCCAAAAGGCTATTGTAAATTTAACATCTTGATCAGAAACAATCACCTTCAGAAATCCATGGAGTCTTACTATCTCTTTCAGGAACACATTCGCTACTTGAGCTGTTCCATAGGTAGATTTTACTGGTATAAAATGTGCAGCTTTTGTTAAAGTGTCTACTACTACCATTACTGAATCATGCTGGTATTTGGTTTTGGGTAATCTTGTTATGAAATCCATGGAAACTGTGTCCCATTTCCATTCTGAAATCGGCAAAGGGTTTAGGAGACCCACAGGATGTTGGTGTTCAACTTTGACTAGTTGACATTCCATACATCTAGTTAAATATTCTGCTACATCTTTCTTCATTCCGGGCCAAAACAACTTCTTTTTCAACGTTGTTAACATTTTTTGATATCCTGGATGTCCGACATATGGTTGTTTGTGATATTCATCTAGGATCTCTCTTTTCAAGGTCTCCACATTTGGAACATATAATCTGTTTTTATAACAGATCCGCCCTTTTTGGTTTTGAGTGAAATCAGTTTTCTCCCTTTTCTGCAATTTTACCAAAAATGTTTCATAATGTGGATCTTGGTTTGCTGCTTTTCTCACCAACTCTTCTACTTCCACCTGGGCACTACTTCCCATGCTACTTATATTCTGACAAGCATTTCTACTCAATGCATCATCAATTTTATTCTCTTTCCCTCTGATGTGTTTTATATCCATATCAAATTCACTTAGAAAAGACAGCCATCTGGCTTGTCTTGAATTCAAATCAGTTTGGGAAAAGAAATATTTGAGACTAATATGATCATTCATCAATGTAAATTTTTTCCCAAGGAGATAGTGTCGCCACATTTTCAAAGCATGAATAATAGCAGCTAACTCCAAATCATAGGCACTGTAGTTTTGTTCATGAATCTTCAGTTTCCTAGATTCATATGCAATAACTGAATTCTCCTACAAGAGGACTCCTCCCAAGCCCTCATTACATGCATCCGTACATACCACAAATTCTTTATCAGGATCTGCAATCTTCAGTATAGGGGCTATAGTGAGTTTTAGCTTTAATTTATCGAAGTTGTTTTGGCATTTTTCAGTCCACTCATATTTGACGCCCTTTCTTTGTAATGAGGTTATGGGATGTGCTATGGCAGAAAATCTCTCCACAAATCTGCGATAATAGCCTGCAATCCCCATGAATGATCTTACTGCTGAAACATCAGTTGGTACAGGCCATTCTTTTATAGCCTTTATTTTTTCAGGGTCAACAACAAGGCCTTGTTCAGAAATAATATGGCCCAAGTATTGAATCTTATCTTTATAAAATTCACATTTGCTGAACTTGGCATATAGCTGGTTTTCTTTCAAATTTTGCAATACTATCCTCAAATTATCTCTATGTTCTTCTTCATTTTTGGAGTAGACTAAAATATCATCTATGAATACAAGAGCAAATTTATCCAAGTACTTATTTAGCACATTGTTCATCAGAAACATAAATGTGGCAGGGGCATTTGTCAAACCAAAAGGTAGGACTATAAATTCGTAGTGTCCATACCTGGTTCTGAAAGCTGTTTTGCTGATGTGTTCTTCCTTGATTCTGAGCTGGTGATAACCAGTTCTTAAGTCAATCTTAGAAAAGACTGAGGCTCCTCTCACTTGATCAAAAAGATCATCAATTCTAGGTAAATGGTATCATTTCTTAATGGTCAACTTGTTCAGTTGGCGATAATCAATGCACATCCTAAAAGTTCCATCTTTCATCTTCACGAATAGGACCGGTGCTCCCCAAGGAGACACACTTGGTCTGATATAACCCTTATCTAGCAATTCTTGTAATTGCATTTTCAGTTCCATAAGTTCAGGGGGACTCATTCGATAAGGGGCTCGGGACACAGGTGTTGCTCCTGGCACCAAATCGATTGTAAAGTCAATTTCTCTTTTGGGGGGGAGATGAGGAATCTCATCTGTAAAAATTTCCTTAAATTCCCTTACTATCGGTAAATCATTTAGCAACTTTTCTCCAGTTTTTTGTTCTATTTCCTCCACATGTACTGCATAAACTTGGTATCCCTTTCTATCTATTCGTTTTAATTGCAGTGCTAATATTTGTCTGATAGAAATGGACTTTGGTTTTCCTTTGAGTATAAAAGGTTTCCCTTCCTCATCCACACAATGTAGGGCCTTATCCCAACAATTCATCAGGGCTTTCTTCTTTTCCAACCAGTCCATTCCTATCAGCAAGTCATAGGAACCTAAAGGAAGAATATTCAGATTTATTTCTATTTGAAAATCATTTAATTTCATTTCTATTAGGGGCAGTTTATGTGTTACTTTCCTCTTCGTACCGGTGGCCAGTTGAACCAACCATGACTGCTGAAAATTTTCAGGGTTAAGATTACATTTTTCTACAATTTTTGGACTAATGTAGCTTAAAGAGGCACCCGGATCAGTCAAAATAGTAACATATTGGCCAGAAATCTTACCCTCCACTTCCACCATGGTAGCTTGATGTTCTGCTTGTCGGTTCTCCAAGGCTGCACTGATTGTGGGTATGCTTTGTGCTATGTCATTTACTGTGGTTGCTTCTCGCTCTCTCATAATCATATGAATATTTCTATGGGGACAATCCCTCAATTGATGGGGTTCTCCGCATCCCCAAAATTTCAAGGCTTCTTTCATTTTGACTGTTCCCTCTTTCTTATTGTCTCCATCCATTTGTTTTGAAGCCACCTGCGACTGAGCAGTTTGAGTTTCTCTGGTTTTATTAAATTTCTTTTGCTGATGATCTCTGCCAAATTTTTTTCAAATATGCTGGTTTTTGTTTCCTCCCTTTGAATTCACCTTTGTTTAACCAGCCTTTTCCTTGTTCAGCTTCTCCTTTAAACTGTTGGTAGCATAATATTTCCTTTCTTACTTCCTCGTCCATGGTTTTTGGATTATCAAACTTGATTTTCTCTTTGTACATAGCTGGAAAACATTTCAGAAACCTTTGTACCTTTGCCTTCTCTTCCCTAATATAAGGGACATATCTCAACAAATTCGTAAACTTAGTGACAAACTCATTGATAGTGAGCTGTCCCAGTCTAAGTTCATGAAATTCCTTGGCTTTATCATCATAGTAACATTCATTTAGATAGCGTTTTTTGAACTTAACTTGGAAATATTCCCAAGTCACTGTCTTTTCATCAATGGCATGCACCATTTTTGTCTCCTCCCACCACAAGGTAGCCTTACCTTGTAGCTGGTAAACAACTAATCTGGCCTTCAGATTGCTCTCATATTCATAGAATTGGAAATAATTAATCATGTTCAACAACCAGGCTTCAGCATCTTCCTCCTTTTCTCCATCATAGGAGGGAGGTTTGATCTTCTGGAATTCTCCTTGCAATTCCCTTTTCTGCTTATACTGATACCTACTAGCCTCATCATCCTCAGATTCATCAATCTTCCTCTTGCCGGAACCTTCGCCTTCTTGTCTATTCCGAGAGGTTAGCTCTCTAATGAGCTTTTCCTGCTCCCTACTGGCTGATGACAACTTGTCATTCTGGCTTTTTAACTCAACCAATTCTTGCTACAACCTATGCAAGATAGCCATAACTGGAGCGTTGGGATCTGGCGTACTAAACTCATCCCGCAGATCCACATAAATTTCTTCACCTTCCGCCATTTTATCACCACTGCACACACTCATAATTACAGATCAGTAAAATTTACAAGGACAATATCCATACTACTTATTTATACCAGTAACCCTCAGCAACAATGAGCACAATAACAACAGCCCAGTTTTTATAACTTGGGCTCTGATACCATTTGTAACATCTCCCTTTAATTTGGTCAACAATTTTTTTTTTTCCCTCTAGTACAGGTTTTAACCCTTTTTGTCTAATCATTAATTTGAATTTCTCTAGCATTTCTTTCCTCATATATATATATATATATAATCACACACATATATGATGAATAATGTTTCTAAAACCAAATAGCATTATAAGGAGTGGGTGTAAATGTGATCAACATATGACTAATTACTACCCTACCCACTTAACATAACATATGTGTATTTATAACAACATATGTGTTATAATAACATTCACGATATATTATGAAATAATGTTATGAACATATGTTATATATTAACAATATGAACCTATGCACATATTTGTTCATACGGCCCTACGTTAGGGTTTTTAATTCGAGTAACCCTTGTAACTTAATTATCATAAAGGTTCGGACTTTGTACCTTATTCAATTTGGATATATGTTAGTTGTGAATCGTTCACCATATATATATATATATACCAGTTGTTATTAAGGATGGAACTCAATTTATATTACTGACCGAAATATGAACTTCAATAGCTGTTACATTCCTTGCACCATTATTACAATCTTGCGTGACTTATGGTGAGTTTCGACAGCACGATACCCATGATGTTTGACAACCCGTGATTACAATCTTGCTAAGGACACCTACGTTACTTCGCCCATTACGTGTGTTAGGAGGTAGGCACGCACTCTGTATCTCAACGCGGGATGTTCACGGTTCTAGGTTGGAGTTTATACTTCACACGAAGAGATAATTTCCCTTTCATCTAACCCTCGTACCATTTCTTGTAAACCAATGACACGAAACCCCACGTACTGATCTAAAAATTCCCAGGAGTAAATTCGGCGTAGCAGAACTCAGGTTCTCCCGATTTGGTATTTGATTTTCCTGTCCGGATAATAGTTAAATAATACAATGATGTACTCATTCATCCCCTTGCATTAATGTTTCGGCATTCACCTTGGGATTTCTCTGAGGCCCTGGCAGTGTAAGTTCTAGATTCTAGAGCTACCCTGACTGGCGCTCAACCATTGATCTACAGGATCAATGTAAATTTATCGATTTCTTGTTCAGGTTATAAAACCTATTCGATTCATGGTCATACTCTTTTACCAGGTTTACTCTTCCTCACGTCGCCTTCTCGAATTGTCACCACACCCCTCAGCTGTCTGCATCCACGAGGACCTCAAGGTGCGAGTTCTTCTGGCCGGGGAACTGGTAAATGATTCCCCCTCTCTTATTCTATCTGTATTCATCATTTTTTTCTTGTTTTTATCCTCGTAGCCGAGAATGGCTTTAAATTTTCCTCTTCGAGACTGAATCCTCTTTGTTTGAGCTCTCGGCAATGGTACTATGCCCACGTCTCTCGATTTCATTCCACCTTGCCGAGTGGAGTTTGGTTAATATGGTGTTCAGCCCATTGTAATTCCCTTTCGGCATCTGTGGAATTAAATAATTTCGTTCCGTTTCTATTGTATATATATATACAGGGTTTTGACCATGCGTCCGGCGTCATTTCTCTCTCGGAGAACAATGGTTAATTTCAGAACATCGACGAATTTTACGCTTGTTTGTAAAGGTCTAGTTTTCGATTTATCTTAATAACATTATCCGGGCTTTTTTTATTTTTTATTTTTATTGTTAATATCTGGCCTCCCTTATTACTAAGCCACGTTTCTCTCTACTGACAGGTTGTAATGTACCTCTATTACCACAACAATTTTTTATTTTTTTTTTGTTCCATCAACAGTTTATACCCTAGAATGTATTAATTAAACTTATGCATTGAATGTGGTTAAGATCCTCATGTTAAGGTTAAATTGTCTTTCCCAACTATATACTTGGGTGTGGCCATATAATATATATATATATCCCTAAATTATGCCACATGACATAATTTCCAACATATGTTAAATGCCAATTCCATAGAACTTATATATACGCATGTCAAAATATATATTTTTGATTTATATGCATCGAGGACACTCTTCCCATACCACGCGCTAATCAAAGGATTTGCGTAGGCCTTAACCATGGTAGTGAAGAAACCTTGGCATATGCATAATACAACACGATGGGTTAGATGTATATATCATATGGGTATAACGAAGGGTCTAATGAAATGCAACCATACCTAACCGAGATCAATTTCTATTGAACCATAATTTAATACAGATGTTATTTCAATTTGCAACCATACAGAATTACATATGTTTCATTCTGAACTCTGCTCGAGATTTCGAGGGCATCATTGCGCTCTGCATACGTTGATTTGGCCTGATCTTTGATTTAAGTCTGGAGTACCAACTGGTTAAAGGCGGTGCCACCTCAGATTTACTTCACATGACTTGTTCGTTTGAAACGACACTATTCACTGTTCGAGGCTATGGTTTATTAACTGATGTCGTAGTACTCTACCTAGCTCTGAATTTAATTGTGCCCATCCCGCCGAGTTGTTCATCCCCATGACAATCGTTGTGATGAGGACAAGTGTATGGCGCATGGCGGTTTAGGGTTTATAGACCTAGATTCCGGTTGATATTTAATTCACCCATGGCTTAACTGTGTTCTTTTCTTTCGTTCCAAAAAAGTACCGCGGCCATCCCATAGCTTGGCACATCGATGCAGGAGTCACGTTTTCTTTGCAGAGAGGGTTCTTCCCTTCTGTTCTCCCTACGCCGTGGCTCGGCCTGTTGAGGTCGTTGTCTCCAGTTGACTGAAACTCTGAACTCGTGGGTACCTTGGACCTTCACGCAGGTAATATGTTGTTTGGGGTTTTTTCTTTTAGTTTTATAACCATTTACCAGAATCATATTTATATTACTAAATCGTTCGAGTCTTTTTCACCACGCGTTTGTTGCAGTGGCTATGAATTTTTTCGAGTCAACCAATTTTGTTTTCAGTTAACAAACTTCGTCTCCAGTTCATGGTTTCATCTTGGTGCCTGGGTGTTTCGCAGAAGAGCTTTTGCTTCCAAATCATTCGGCGTTCAGGTAATGGTTTTTCATCCCATCGACTCTGGTCATGCATTTTTTTGTTTTGTTGCGTGCCACGGGCGGTAGCCTTCCAGTTTATGGGGTTCACAATAGCGATACCTGACTATTTTACATCAGTACCCATTGTTTGGAATTTCTATACGTATTTGACTCTTACTGCCTTCGCATTCTTGTGAGTTTCTAACACCTTTCCTCGGTTATGTGCAGGAGCCAGATCCTATTCGCTGAGCTGAAGTTTTCGTTCCCTATGTATAAACTAGTTTCTGCAACGCGGGTTTCTCGCACAGTTTGTCTCACGTACTAATTTGAACTTCTCCTCATACCTACAGGTCGGTATTCGTAGCATTCTACTATTGCGATAGCTTCCAGATGAATGCTTGATGGTAAGACATCGATTCCTGAAATTTTCATGATGGAACGATGCCATCGTTGCTCGCTATAGATTTTTTATTTCGTTAATTTGCAGACATATAATGGATAAACTTTGATGCAAACTTGTATTGAGGACTGTGTTTATTGCCATCTGCCTTTTTAGTACTGTTGAGTTTTATTCGACATTTATGTCGAGACTCTTTAACCTTCAGATGCTACTTTTTGGGCGTAGACAGTAATTATCGATGCCGGATAAAAAAATATATATGTCTGTTGTATATTCCAGTCACTGTGTTTTTGATTGAATGCTTGGCATACGATATTTGTTTCGTTTTGATGCAGATGAAATATGATAGGAAATGTGAAAAGCCTTGATTTATTTATCGTTTTCCATTGTAGACTTGTTTTATTTCTATCATGTTTTCTTCTATTGATATGATATACGAACTTCCCGTATTTCCAGAAGGTCTGTAGAGTTAATACAATTCAATATCTATTGTAGGCTTGCGGTTGTGATTTTCGTATGGAAAATGATATAATGTATGGCAGCCTCTGGGTATTTTTACCTGGTCTATTACTTTGTTTACTTCTGTGTTGCTATCATAAATTTATCACATGTATTCAGAACAATACACCGAAATTGATGCATGTAATATTCAATAATGTTTTATAGTTGCGAAATAAAAACTGGTCATATTAATATTTTAATCTCAAGTATAACCATAATTTAAGATGACAGGCACATGCCCCCTGGGGTGTATAATTTCTGCCTTACAACACATGTATGCACTATATTTCTGAACTGAATAAGTTTTCCACGGATTTCCTTACAGTTTTAGTAACTAGAATTTGAGTACTTTGTATTATGGCTATATTCTTCCATGTATTTACAAAATGTTTATTTGTACAACCATGATCTATTTTAAATATATCCATGATGAATTTCCTGAATTTATCTCCATTGGAGAATCTGTTCAGGGTGTTTCAGTAGCACTAATTTGTACAGACAGTAACATTGGTTTGTTTCTATAATTGTTTTTCTGAGCATTTGGAGTATTCCACTCTGCTAATTACTTAAGTTTTTATAATTATGGTTCTTGAATCCCCCTGGGATATTTCTTTTGTACAGTATCTCCAGATTTAGACCCAGGTTGGGTTTAGACATTCTGGTGGATGCTATCCCAGGCTATTGTTCTTACTACCATACAGAAGGTAGAAGCTTTTCTCCTGCTATTTACTTCTGTTAAAAGTAAGAACACTACATACTCCAACCATTTCTCCTTTCTCTGCCATTTAGGTTGAAGAACCCCTTCCTACTATCCCTCTCTTATTTATTGAAGCAGATTAAAGTTACAAATAAAATTCATCTTACCATAATTACCATTACTCATGATAAGGACTAATAGGTTAGAATTGAGTATAACTGAATTTCTTATCTACCATTACCCAGCATACAACATCTACACTTCTAATATGGAGTAGTTAATTATATGTAGCCAATTCATACTGCAGAAGAAAAATCCCTGGGTGATTTTAAATACATACCACTCATGCAGTAGACCAACCTCCCAACTGTAGAGTTCTATTTCTCTCCCAGAACTCACCCCCGAGCTGAGACCACCTCCACCATAGATCAACAACCCCTTGATCTTTTTAGGAGCAGCTTATTTAAGCTAATAGTTCCCCAAAGCCTGTTTCTAATTCTGCGTCCAGAATAACAGGATGCTTTTCTTCCTGTTTGCTTAGGCTTCCCATTTTTGGGATTCTTTAAAGCTGCTTTATGCTTTCCCTCAGCTTTTCCAGCTTTTTACCTCTTCCCAACTACTTTCCTCATCATTGGGGAAATTTAGATTCTTCCTCAAAATCTAAATTAGCATTAATTCCTTCCAAGGATTTTTGAAGGATTGTGGGGAATAGTTGCCTTATCCATCCTCATGGATTTAGCAAGTGATCTCAAATCTCATTTTTGGTCAACATGCATACCAGTACTTTATTCATTTCCTCAAATTGAATATTAAATTACATTCACAATTCATTCATCGTTTGGGGTCCACTCCCCTTAGGATTAAAGTTCAAATGTCTAACTTTGAAATTTCAACACATAAATTGGGGGTGCTACATATTCCCCCTCTAAAAATAAACACCGTCCTCAGTGTTGGCATTTAACTACTAGAGTTCATTTCTTAAACAAAAATGGATATCTCTCCATCATTTCAGCTTCTCTTTCCCAAGTAGCTTCTTCAGCAGTAAAGTGCTTCCACTGCACTTTTACTCTGGCTACTATTCTGTTTCACAATTCAATTTCTTCCTGCTCCAATACTTGAAGCGGTTCTGGCAGAAATTCCCCTTCTGGTTCCACCTATACAACATTCCAATCAACTATGTGAGAATCATCATGCACATATCCTTTTAATAATGAAACATGAAACACATCATGAACTCTAACATGGGGTGGTATGGCCAGTTTGTATGCCACTGGTCCCACCCTTTCTAAGACTTCAAAAGGACCACAATATCTAGGAGCCAATTTGGCATAACTTCCAGCATAAAGTGTGCTCTTTTCGGGTTTAATACGCAAATACACATGATCTCCCACTTTGAATTCTCGATGCACTCTTTTCTTATCAGCATAGCTTTTCTGGCGATCTTGTGCTATCTTCATGTTTCTTTGCATCTGTTTTACAATTTTCTCCATCTCTTGTAATGCATCAGGTCCCAACATTAGTTTATCCTCTGGTTGACTCCAGCTCAAAGGAGTACGACACTTCCTTCCATATAGTGCCTCAAACGGACTCATTTTGATAGAGGATTGGTAGCTGTTATTATAGGAAAATTCAGCTAAGTGCAAATAATCTTCCCACTTTGATGGTCTGTCCATCACATACATTCTCAGCATATCCCCCAAAATTTGATTAGTCCTTTTTGTCTACCCATCGGTCTGAGGGTGATAGGCAGTACTAAAATTCAACTTAGTACCCATCCCTCCAAACAAACCTTTCCAAAATGTTGTTGTAAACTTAACATCTCGGTCTGATACAATTACTTTTGGAACCCCACGAAGCCTTACTACCTCCTTCAGAAACACATTCGCTACTTGAGTTGTCCCAAAGGTAGATTTTACTGGTATAAAGTGGGCAGCTTTTGTGAGAGTGTCTACTACTACCATTACAAAATCATGTTGATATTTGGTTTTGGGTAACCCTGTTATAAAGTCCATGGAAACTGTGTCCCATCTCCATTCTGCTATTGGCAAAGGGTTTAAAAGACCTGCTGGATGTTGATGTTCAACTTTGACTAGTTGACATTCCATGCACTTACTTAAATATTCTGCCACATCTTTCTTCATTCCTGGCCAAAACAATTTCTTTTTCAGGGCTGTCAACATTTTCTGATATCCTGGATGTCCTGCATATGGTTGTTTGTGATATTCATCCAAAATTTCTCTTTTTAAGGACTCTACATTTGGAATATACAGCCTGTTTTTATAATATAGCAGCCCTTTTTGGTTTTGAGTGAAATCAGTTTTCTCCTTTTTCTGTAGCTTCACCAAGAGTGTTTCATAGTTTGGATCTTGATTTGCTGCTTTTCTTACCAATTCTTCTACTTCGATCTGTGCACTACTTCCAAGGCTGGTTATATTCTGGCAAGCATTCCTGCTTAATGCATCAGCAACTTTATTCTCTTTTCCCTTGATATGTTTTATGTCCATATCAAATTCACTTAAGAAGGACAACCATCTGGCTTGCCTTGCATTTAGATCAGTTTGGGAAAATAAGTATTTGAGACTAATGTGATCAGTCATCAGGATAAAATTTTTCCCAAGAAGATAGTGTCGCCACATCTTCAAAGCATGGATAACAGCTGCTAATTCCAAATCATAGGCACTATAATTCTGTTCATGTATTTTCAGTTTTCGAGATTCATAGGCAATTACTGAGTTTTCCTGCAACAGGAATCCTCCCAACCCCTCTCTGCAAGCATCGGTACGCACCACAAATTCCTTATCAGGATCTGCAATCTTTAGTATAGGGGTTGAAGTAAGTTTTTGTTTTAATTGCTCAAAACTGACTTGACATTTTTCAGTCCACACGAACTTAACACCCTTTCTCTGCAATGACGTGATAGGATGTGCTATAGCAGAAAATCTCTCCACAAATCTGCGATAATAGCCTGCCATCCCCATGAATGACCTTACTGTTGAAACATCAGTTGGGACTGGCCATTCTTTAATGGCTTTTATCTTTTGAGGATCAACTGCAAGGCCTTTTTCAGAAATAATATGACCCAGATATTGAATTTTATCTTTATAGAATTCACATTTGCTGAACTTGGCATATAACTGGTTTTCTTTTAAAGTCTGCAACACTATTCTCAAGTGTTCTTGATGTTCATCTTAATTTTTGGAGTAGACTAAGATATCGTCTATGAACACAAGAACAAATTTGTCCAAATACTTATTTAACACACTGTTCATCAGACAAATAAACGTGGCAGGGGCATTTGTCAATCCAAAAGGTAAGACTACAAATTCGTAGTGTCCATATCAGGTTCGAAAAGTTGTTTTGTTGATGTCTTCTTCCTTGATTCTGAGATGGTGATATCCAGTTCTTAAGTCAATATTCGAAAAGACTGAGGCCCCTCTCACCTGGTCAAAAAGATCATCAATTCTAGGGAGCGGATATCTATTTTTAATGGTCAACTTGTTTAGTTGACGATAATCAATGCACATCCTTAAAGTTCCATCTTTCTTTTTCACGAATAAGACTTGTGCTCCCCAAGCAGACACACTTGGTCTAATGTAACCTTTATCTAATAATTCTTGCAATTGCATCTTCAACTCCATAAGTTCAGGAGGGCTCATTCTGTAGGGGGCTCAAGAAACAGGTGTTGCTCCCGGCACCAAATCTACGGTAAAATCAATTTCTCTTTTAGGGGGAAGATGAGGAATCTCATCTGGAAAAACTTCCTTAAATTCCCTTACCACCGGCAACTCCTTCAACAGATCTTCTCCGGTTTTCTATTCTACTTCTTCCACATGTACTCCATAAACTTGGTATCCTTTTCTAGCTGTTTGTTTTAATTGTAAGGCTGATATTTGTCTTACTGAAATGGATTTTGGTTTTCCTTTTAGAGTAAAATTTTTCCCTTCTTCATCCACACAATGCAGGGTTTTATCCCAGCAATTCATCAGGGCTTTCTTCTTTTCCAGCCAATCCATTCCTATCAGCAAGTCATAGGATCCTAACGGCAGTATGTTCAGATTTACTTCTGTTGAAAAACCATTTAATTGAATGGATGTTTTGTGCAATTTATGGGTTACTTTTCTCTTAGTCCCAGTGGCCAGCTGTACCAACCATGACTGCTGAAATTTTTCAGGTTTGATTTTACATTTTTCTACAACTCCAGGACTAATGTAACTTAAAGAAGCACCTAGATCAATCAAAACAGTGACAAGTGGGTCAAAAATCTTACCCTCCATTTCCACCATGGTTGCTTGATGTTCTGCTTGCCGATTTTCCAAGGCTGCACTGATAGTTGGTGTATTTCTGGCTATGTCATTTACTGTTGTCGCTTCCTGCTCTCTTCTGATCATATGAATGTTTCTATGGGGACAGTCCCTCAACAGATGGGATTCTCCACAGCCCCAACATTTCAAGGGTTCCTTCATTCTGACTGTCCCTTCCTTTTTATTTCCCCCCTCTATTTGTTTTGAAGCCACCTGGGATTGAGCAGTTTGGCTCTCTTTGGGTTTATTAAACTTTTTACGCATATGATCTCTGCCAAAATTCTTTAAATATGTTGGTTTCTATATTTTTCCCTTAAACTCCCCCTTGTTTAACCAGCTTTTTCCTTGTTCAGCCTTTCTTTTAAGCTGCTGATAGCATAGTCTCACTTTTCTAACAGCTTCGTCCATTGTCTTTGGGTTGTCAAACTCAATTTTCTCTTTGTATACTGTAGGAAAACAGTTCAGAAACCTTTGTACTTTTGCCTTTTTTTCCCTAATGTAGGGTACATATCTCAACAGGTTTGTAAACTTAGTAACAAACTCATCAATAGTGAGCTGTCCTAGTCTAAGTTCATGGAATTCTTTTTCTTTATCATCATAATATCGCTCATTCAAATAACAATTTTTGAACTTAGCCTGGAAATCCTCCCAAGTAACTGTCTTTTCATCAATGGCATGCACCATTTTTGTCTCCTCCCACCACAACCTAGCTCTACCTTGTAGCTGGTAAACAGCTAATCTGGCTTTCAGATTGCTCTCATACTCATAAACTTGGAAATACTTAATCATGTTCAGCAACCAAGCTTCAGCATCTTCCTCCTTCTCCCCATCATAGGAGGGAGGTTTGATCTTTCAGAATTCCCCCTGCAATTCTCTTTTCTATTTATATTGATGTTTAGCAGCATCATCATCACCAGATTCATCCATATTCCTCTTTCCAAAACCTTTACCTTCTTAGCTGTTCTGGGAAGTGAGTTCTCTGATGAGCTTTTCCTGCTCCTTACTGGCTGATGACAGTATGTGATTCTGGCTCTTTAGTTCAGCCAATTCTAGTTGCAACCTGTGCAACATAGCCATTACCGGGGCATTGGGATCTGGTGAACCAAACTCATCACGCAGATCCACATAAATTTCTCCACCTTCAGCCATTTTAGCACCACTGTATACACTCAGAATATTGATCAGTAACATTAAAAAAAAACAATCTCTGCACTATTCATTTATAAAAATAACATTTAGAATTCAGTGAGCACAATCATAACCGCCCAGTTTTATAACTTGGGCTCTGATACCATTTGTAATGTACCTCTATTACCACAACATTTTTTTTTTTTGTTCCATTAACAGTTTATACCCTAAAATGTATTAATTAAACTTATGCATTGAATCTGGTTAAGATCCTCATGTTAAGGTTAAATTGTCTTTCCCAACTATATACTTGGGTGTGGCCATATAATATATATATATATCCCTAAATTATGCCACATGACATAATTTCCAACATATGTTAAATGCAAATTCCATAGAACTTATATATATGCATGTCACAATATATATTTTTGATTTATATGCATCGAGGACACTCCTCCCATACCACGCGCTAATCAAAGGATTTGCGTAGGCCTTAACCATGGTAGTGACGAAACCTTGGCATATGCATAATACAACACGATGGGTTAGATGTATATATCATATGGGTATAACGAAGGGTCTAATGAAATGCAACCATACCTAACGAAGATCAATTTCTATTGAACCATAATTTAATACAGATCTTATTTCAATTTGCAACCATACGGAATTACATATGTTTCGTTCTGAACTCTGCTCGAGATTTCGAGGGCATCATTGCGCTCTGCGTACATTGATTTGGCTTGATCTTTGACATTTAAGTCTGGAGTACCAACTGGTTAAAGGTGGTGCCACCTTGGATTTACTTCACATGACTTGTTCATTTGAAACGACGCTATTCATTATTCGAGGCTATGGTTTATTAACTGATTTCGTAGTACTCTACCTACCTCTAAATTTAATTGTGCCCATCCTGCTGAGTTGTTCATCCCCATGAAAATCTTTGTGATGAGGACAAGTGTATGGTGCATGGTGGTTTAGGGTTTATAGACCTGGATTCCGGTTGATATTTAATTCACCCATGTCTTAACTGTGTTCTTTTCTTTCGTTCCGAATGAGTACCGCGGCCATCCCATAGCTTGGCACATCGATGCAGGAGTCACGTTTTCTTTGCAGAGAGGGTTCCTCCCTTCTGTTCTCCCTACGCCGTGGCTCGGCCTGTTGAGGTTGTTGTCTCCATTTGACTGAAGCTCTGAACTCGTGGGTACCTTGGACCTTCACGCAGGTAATATGTTGTTTGGGGTTTTTGTTTTTAGTTTGATAACCATTTACCAGAATCATATTTATATTACTAAATCGTTCGAGTCTTTTTCACCACGCGTTTGTTGCAGTGGCTATGAATTTTTTCGAGTCAACCAATTTTGTTTGTAGTTAACAAACTTCGTCTCCAGTTCGTGGTTTCATCTTGGTGCCTGGGCGTTTCGCAGAAGAGCTTTTGCTTCCAAATCTTTCGGCGTTCAGGTAATGGTTTTTCGTGCCATTGACTCTGGTCACGCATTTTTTTGTTTTGTTGCGTGCCACGGGAGGTAGCCTTCCAGTTTATGGGGTTCGCAATAGCGATACCTGACTATTTTACATCAGTACCCATTGTTTGGAATTTCTATACGTATTTGACTCTTACTGCCTTCGCATTCTTGTGAGTTTCTAACACCTCTCCTCGGTTATGTGCAGGAGCCAGATCCTATTCGCTGAGGTGAAGTTTTCGTTCCCTATGTATAAAATAGTTTCTGCAACACGGGTTTCTCGCACAGTTTGTCTCACGTACTAATTTGAGCTTCTCCTCATACCTACAGGTTGGTATTCATAGCATTCTACTATTGCGATAGCTTCCATATGAATGCTTGATGGCAAGACATCGATTCCTGAAATTTTCATGATGGAATGATGCCATCGTTGCTCGCTATAGATTTTTGATTTCGTTAATTTGCAGACATATAATGGATAAACTTTGATGCAAACTTGTATTGAGGACTGTGTTTATTGCCATCTGCCTTTTTAGTACTGTTGAGTTTTATTCGACATTTATGTCGAGACTCTTTAACCTTCAGATGCTACTTTTTGGGCATAGACAGTGATTATCGATGCCAGATAAAAAAATATATATGTCTGTTGTATATTCTAGTCACCGTGTTTTTGATTGAATGCTTGGCATACGATATTTGTTTCGTTTTGATGCAGATGAACTATGATAGGAAATGTGAAAAGCCCTGATTTATTTATCATTTTCCATTCTAGACTTGTTTTATTTCTATAATGTTTTCTTCTGTTGATATGATATACGAACTTCCCGTATTTCCAGAAGGTCTGTAGAGTTAATACAATTCAATATCTACTGTAGGCTTGCGGTTGTGATTTTCGTATGGAAAATGATATAATGTATGGCAGCCTCTGGGTATTTTTACCTGGTCTATTACTTTGTTTACTTCTGTGTTGCTATCATAAATTTATCACATGTATTCAGAATAATACACCGAAATTGATGCATGTAATATTCTATAATGTTTTAAAGTTGCGAAATAAAAACTGGTCATATTAATCTTTTAATCTCAGGTATAACCAGAATTTAAGATGACAAGCACATGCCCCCTCGGGTGTATAATTTCTGCCTTACAACACATGTATGCACTATATTTCTGAACTGAATAAGTTTTCCACGGATTTCCTTACAGTTTTAGTAACCAGAATTTGAGTACTTTGTATTATGGCTATATTCTTCCACGTATTTACAAAATGTTTATTTTTACAACCATGATCTATTTTAAATATATCCATGATGAATTTTCTGAATTTATCTCCATTGGAGAATCTGTTCAGGGTGTTTCAGTAGCACTAATTTGTACAGACAGTGACATTAGTTTGTTTCTATAATTGTTTATCTGAGAATCTGGAGTATTCCATTCTAATAATTACTTAAGTTTTTATAATTGTGTTTCTTGAATCCCCCTGGGATATTTCTTTTGTACAGTATCTCCAGATTTAGACACAGGTTGGGTTTAGACATTCTGGTGGATGCTATCCCAAGCTATTGTTCTTACTACCATACAGAAGGTAGAAGATTTGCTTCTGCTATTTACTTCTGTTAAAAGTAAGAACACTACAGACTCCAAAAATTTTTCCTTTCTCTGCCATTTGGGTTGAAGAACCCATTCCTACTGTCCCTTTCTTATTTATTGAAGTGGATTAAAGTTACAAATAAAATTCATCTTACCATAATTACCATTACTCATAATAAATATTGATAGGCCAGAATTGACTATAATTGAATTTCTTATCTACCGTTACCCAGCATACAACATCTACACCTCTAATATAGAGTAGTTAATTATATGTAGCCAATTCATACTGCAGAAGTAAAATCCCTTGGTGATTTTAAATACATACCACTCATGCAGTAGACCAACCTCCCAACCGTAGAGTTCTATTTCTCTCCCAGAACTCACCCCCGAGCTAAGACCACCTTCACCATAGATCAAGAACCCCTTGATCTGTTTAGGAGTAGCTTATTTAAGCTAATAGTTCCCCAAAGCCTGTTTCTAATTCTGCGTCCAGAATAGCAGCATGTTTTTCTTCCTGTTTGCCTAGGCTTCCCATTTTTGGGATTCTTTAAAGCTGCTTTATGCTTTCCCTCAGCTTTTCCAACTTTTTACCTCTTCCCAACTACTTTCCTCATCATTGGGGAAATTTAGATTCTTCCTCAAAATCTAAATTAGCATTAATTCCTTCCAAGGATTTTTGAACGATTGTGGGGAATAGTTGCCTTATCCATCCTCATGGATTTAGCAAGTGATCTCAAATCTCATTTTTGGTCAACATGCATACCAGTACTTTATTCATTTCCTCAAATTGAATATTAAATTACATTCACAATTCATTCATCCTTTGGGGTCCACTCCCATTAGGATTAAAGTTCAAATGTCTAACTTTGAAATTTCAACACATAAATTGGGGGTGTTACATAGGTACGCCGCCTACGTCTCCAAAATAATGATTTCAGTCCATTGATTTCACATCTTACAATTTTCTTATTTCGGCTCGAGTTCACCTGATCGATTAGTTCGGCTCGGTGTAATGTTTTTCCGGTTGGTTACGACCCTACCTACTGTAGACCAACTAGGTTGCGACACGAACTGTTTGTCTTAATATGCGACTATGCACAGGGTTTGTTTTGGTTTTGTTTTCAACAGTTGCCCTATCATATTAACTTGACGGTCAACTTTTATCTGTTAACCATTTAAAAGAGTATATGGTTTCGTTACATTCATAACTCGGTATTTATTCATAAACGCTCTTATGACCAGGTTCGTGGAGATTAAGTCTGCCCTTGATTTCCCTGTGCGATTGTCGTATATATTTTCTTTCTTTTCGTTTAAATCCTTCAGGTTTTCCTTATACGAATATATGACAGTTCTATATATATATCAGAAGGTTGTAGTTACATTCTCGTCGGTCATGTGAGCCCAGGTTAATATTGTTCATACATATGTGTTTAATCTATAAACTGAGCTATTTTTGTTAGTACTACTGGAGAATATTACGAATAGGAAGAGGTCGAATTTTTCAATTGTGTTTTAAATTTCCAATACTATTATTGAAATAGTAGGATATTGACCAAAAAGGAGTGCAGAGCCCTGTAATGTCTGGTTCTATCGTCCCGATTCCATTCATGTACCGTTCGTACATACTTATTTTGCTACTTCTCCAATACAAATTCGTATCATGGTTCATGTAATATATTTTTCTGTTATGGAAATCTGGATAATTTAGCCTTAAGCTAATGTGACCAGGTTAAATACATAGTTGTTTTTAACAATTTATCATTCCCTACTAACCGAATACTCTTATCTTGAACAATACAGTTCTATGAAAAGCATTTTCATATGTTATAATTACCTTTTTGTATTGATATGTATATACCAATCGGAGAGTATTACAACTAATGTATCTGAATGCAGTTACAAATATTTTATCCATAGAATTTTAATTTATAAAATATAATTCAATTCTGCACCTGCTTAATTATTGGTGACATAGCAGAGTCCTATTCTATGTTACAGCTCTATGTACCTTTTTATTTCCTGAACATGATATATCTGTCAAGATGTAACCTTTGGTAAAGGAAACCACTTTAATTATATTCTCCTTAATTGCTGCTTCACTTAAAAGAGTTATTTTGTTTTCCTCCTACTAAGAGTTTTTTTTTTTTCAAAAGTAAAACTAGTTTGCAGGAGACTCCTTTTCTTTTTACATATAAAACCAGATTGAAGTTATATCAAAATAAAAATTATATATTACTAAGTTTGAAGCAGCTTCAGCTAAATCATCTGTGAAGAACTACGTATCCCCAGATTTAAACCACCTTGGTTTAGAGATTCTGGTGGATTCTTCAGCACAGATTTAATTTCTACAACTAGGCAGAATTACAAGGTTGAATACCTTATGACTAATTCTCTTAAATGTAGAAATTATGATTTAATAAAAAATTAAATTTTATATGTAGTAAATTCATACAGTATACAGTAAACACATTCAGAACTTTCAGATACATACAAGTCATGCAATAGACCAACCTCCCAACCTTAGAGTCCTTCTGTCTCCCAGAACTCACCCCCGAGCTAAGATCACCTCCACTCCAGACCAACCACTGATCTGTTTAGGAGCAGTTTATTTAAGCTAATGTTTCCCCAAAGCATGTTTCTAATTCTGCGTCCAGAATAGCAGGATGCTTTTCTTCCTGTTTGCCTAGGCTTCCCATTTTAGGGACTCTTTAAAGATGTTTTATGCTTTTTCTCAGCTTTTCCAACTTTTCACCTCTTCCCAACTACTTTTTTCATCATTGGGGAAATTTATATTCCTCCTCAAAAATCTAAATTAGAAATAATTCCTTTCAAGGATATTTTTGAAAGATTGTGGGGAATAGTTGCCTTATCCATCCTCATGGATTTAGCAAGTGATCTTAAAATCTCATTTTGGTCAATATGCACAAAATCATTTTATTCATTTACTCAACTTAATTCTTAAATTACATTCACAAAATACTTATCCTTTGGGATCCACTCCCCTTAGGATTAAAGTTCAATTGTCTAGCTTTGAAATTCAAGCACATAAATTGGGGGTGTTACAAAACCAAAGGAATTGGTGAACCCAAGGGATAAATGTTAATATTATAAACCAAGAAATCAGTAAACCCTAAGGATTAATATTTTAAACTCCTCCGAATGCAGATGACAACCGGGCTTGATGGGACGCTCGTCCCGCAATGCATCCCGATGACTGTGCTATGGGGTGGAGATATGGCTTCCCACAATGGAATTTACTTCGCCATTACTCCCACCACCTTGCACTCCATCTGTGCCTTCAATTCGCTCCGCCTCCCTGAGCATTCCCTTTGGCTCTTAATGGATTTTGACTTCATTTTATTTTATGGCAAACATTCTGTTTGCAGGTCCATAGCTCCGTGGAGAATTTTATGCCTGCCCGCCTGTGCTGAGCCAAGCGCTCGTACGCACACTGGCAGGCGTTGTATGCTTGTCTGTTGTCTAGAAATGATTCTAGAGTTTGATTTCTCTCAAAGCAATTTTTTCTGCTCCAAGTCCCTGCCTACCTTACGTAGTCCCTCTGCGTAGCACCTCTCCCACCCGTCCCTCAAGCGACGGTGTGCCATATTAAAAATAGAATGAGATTTCGACGTGGGAGTAGTCGTGGCCGAGCCATTTGATCCTGGTCCTCCCCCAGCACAGACTCCACCTCAGAGGACTTCTCATGCGACCATGTCCTGGATACTCAAAACTGAAGTGGCAGAATTCGCTTCAATGAGCTAGCTCACTCCTTCCCCAGCTCTTCGCCTCCCCATGTGCCTTACCCTGTGCCTCCTCCTACACCTCCTCCTATGCCTCCTGCTATCCACACTGTCACCTCTCATGTTCCCTCTCTGCCTGCCTTCCCCCCCCCCCCTTCGCTAGTCCTCCCAACGTGTAGAGTTTTGCTTTGACTCGACGATGATTAGGCCTGTTATTATAGCCTATATCACTGTCACCATCAGGGAGGAGGCAGCCCACCCCAACCCCCCTTCTATCGCTGTCCCTTGTCCCTCTACCAATCCCACTCCCATGCAGGCAGAAGAAGCCAAGGATTCCATGGCGCAACTGAAGATTTCCCGAGATGACAAGATTCAGGTTGAGATGAAGGAGAACACTGAAAAAGTTGACACGGCTCCTACTACAGATGATGAAGGAAGCAGTGATGAATATCGATGCAGAATAGAGGAGGATCCTCCCTCTCCAGTCAATGATAAGTAGAAAGAACAACCTTCAGCGGATTGCGACTCCTCAGCCCAGGTTTCTTAGGCTATTTTTTATTTTCTTGTTCAATTACCCTGTGCTGAAAGAGAATATTGTATTTTTACATGATTTTTTGATAAAAATTTGACTCAAATGTCAGTTTCCCCTGCGAGGGCGGCAAGACATATCTCTCCGGGATTGGTTTCCCCTCGGTGGGTAGTCCAACCTCATGCTTTCCGTGACTATCAAGCCATGCTTTCAGGCTCTCTCAGCTGAAGCAAAGGCATTTTTGTACTATTGTGTGTTATATTAATAGATTTAGAATTCTTCAGAAAAGAAAAAAGAAAAAAAAAAAAAAAAAAAGGAAAAGAAAACTCAAAATATTAGAAAACCTTAAGAATTGATATTTTAAAATCAAGAGATTAATAAACCTAATGGTTTATTAATACTATAAAGAAAAAGAACTCGTAAACCCAAGGGTTTAATATTACAAACCAAAGGAATCAGTGAGCCGAAGGGATAAATATTAAAGACCTAAATGATAGATAAGGCAAAGGGATCCATATTAAAAACACAAGAGATTAATAAACCCTAAGAATTAATATTTTAACTCATTACATTTTTAAACCCAAGGGATTATTAATATTATAAACCAAAAGAACTAAATCCAAGGAATTGGTGAATCCAAGGGATAAATATTAAAGACCTAAGGGATCAATAAAGCGAAGGGATAAATATTAAAAAGAGAAGAGATTAATAAAGTCTACAAATGAATATCTCAAACATAAAGGATTGATAAACTCACATAATTACTAATATTATAAGCTCAAGGGAATAATATTAAACCTAAGAGACTTATATTATAAACCTCAAGTATATAAAAATATTTAGATAAATAGTATAAATCATAAAATAAACATGGTTGAGCATGGTTGTTTTAAACATTGAGACAATTGTTGTCACAATGGGACATTGGATAAAGAATGGCCATGGTTGGAAATGGTTGATTTTTATATAGTAATAATTGGGATTACTATTATAAACATAAAATATTAATATTCCCATTAGTTTATTAAACCCTAACATTATAAACCCAATGGAATAATATTAAACCTTAGGGTTATTATGATAAACCAAAGTGTTGTGAACCCTAGGGTTAGTATTATAAACCAAAGTATAATAAACCATAAGATTAATATATAAAAACAATGGATTAACATTATAAATTCTTGGATCTAATATTATAAATCCTTCAGATTTACAGACCCAAGGTTTTATTAAACCGTAACATTATAAACCTAAGGGAATAATATTAAACCCTAAGGTTAATAGTATAAACCGTGGGATTAATATTATAAATGCTTGATATTAACATTATAAACCCAAAATTTTAATTAACCCAAGGGTTTATTGACATCAGAAACTCAAGGGATTAATAAACCCAAGCCTTTGTTAGTATTATAAATGCAAGGGATTAATAAACCACGAGGATTATTAATTTTATAAATCTAAGAAATTGATATTATAAAACAAAGGGATCAATAAACATAAACGATTATCAATATTATAAACTCAAATAATTGATCAATCGAAGGGATTAGTATTATAAACCATATGCATGAAAAAAAACCAAGGGATAATTAATATAAATGCATGAGATTAATATTATAAACTCGAAATATTGATAAACTCAAGGGTTTATTAAAACCATAACATTATAAACCCATTCGAATATTATTAACCCTTGTATTAGTATTATAAACCAAAGTATTATAAACCCTAGGATTAATATTATAAACTCAAGGGATTTACATTACAAATACTTTCGATTAATAGTATAAACCCAAGAGTTTATTAAACCCAATGGAATAACATTAAACCCTAGGATTAGTATTATAAAAAATAGCCATGATTAAATATGGTTAGCTAATGTTGTGTATTGTGGAGCATGATTAACTATGTTGGAAATGTTTTACCATGTATGACCATGGTTGAGTTTGTTTTACCATGCTTTATTAGAATGGTTACAGTGGTTGACTAAGGATGACCATAGGTGACTATGGTTGACGAAGGTTGACCATAGACTACTATGGTTGACCACATTGACCATAGGCTTCTATGGTCAATACGAGTAAATATGATTGTGTATTTTCGAGCATGAGTGACGACTAAATATGATGGTGTATTTTCGAGCATGAGTGACGATGATTAACTATGATGGAAATGTTTGACCATGTATGGACATGGTTGAATTTGGTTTACCATGTTCCATTAGAATGATTACAATGCAAATCTTAATATTGTTATTTATCATTAATAACCTTAATATTATTTATATTAATAGTGTAAATTTTAGCAACTCTATTTATCACTAATGATCTTAATTCTATCTATATTAAGTGTTAATTTTTTTTTCAATAGTAATATCATTCTTAATATTAATCATCATATTTTTAGAGTGAATATAATTTTAAATAAATATATTTTTATTTATAAATAAATTATTTATTGTGATAAAGTAAACATTATTAATATTATTTATCAATATTAATGTTAATAGGATTTATATTAACACTTTTAATGTAATTAACCACATAAATATCATTAATAAAATGTTATTAATATTATTTTTATAATTTAAATATTATTAATAATTTAAATAAGCCTTAATAATGTTTGAAACTTAGTATTATTAATACAATTATGAATATTAATTTTAAATAAACATGATTAATATTGTATTAATGATTCTTTTAATAATATTCTTATTATTATTAATAATGTTACAAATAATATTGTTTTTAATAATAATTAAAATGTCATTTTATTTCTTAATATAGTTTTTAATATAAATCATAATATTTAAATACTAATTATCAATATTATTTTTAGTGTATATTAAAGTGTTAATGTTATTAATGTCATTATTGTTATCGCAAGGTTACTAATATTGAGTTTATAATATTAGGGCTCTAAATTATAAAACTTAATATTATAAAAATATGAAAACTATAATTTAGAGAAACTTAATATTATAAAGTCTAAATATATAAAGTCATAAAATAACCTAAAAAAAAAGCATTGTTAGTTAATATATACTTTTATCCTATTACACTAAGTATATTAATTCTATCAATTATATTAATATTGACATTATCAATATTAATCAATATTAATAAAAATAATAGTATTAATCAATATTAGTACTATTATTAATATTACCATCAATATTAATTAATATTAATGTTGAGTAATCAATTATTAATATTAATAAATTAAAAATAATAATATTAATATTAAAATATTAGTTATTAATGTTATTAATATTAGTACTATTATTTTATTATAAAATTGAAGGTATTGTAAAATTATTTTCTCATTAAGAAAACTATGAAAATATTATTTATATTATTTATATTATAAAATTCTTAATAAAACATTATATTATTATAAAGAAAATATTATTTTTACTACATTAATAATACTTAATAATAATAATAATAATAATAGTAATAATATAGACTACACCCAATAACAAAAATAAATACAAATTTAACGATAAAATTTATCTTTTTATTATAGAGCTTAATAATGAAAAAAAAACTAGATATCAAAAGATTGAAAATTTATACTAGTATAGCTACATTAAATGTAAATGGAGAGTTGTACAATTATGACCACAATAATTCAAAGGTCAAATTCCACACCATGTTTTAGTGGGCATGCAAATATTTAAATTTTAAATGTCTTTTTAATTTCCCTTTTTAATATAAAATTTTTAATATAAATAAAAGCTTCCACAATTGTTTTACAGCTCTCACCACAAAAGTAACACATACTTTAGGTTATGGGACACGTTTTAGTTAACAACATACAAGTTTCAATTTATTTTTATTTTTAATTTGATATTTATTTTTAATTTTCTCAATCTTGATAAGTGGTGATAAATAAAGGGCACAATTTTTTTTTAATCATAGTTTGGTAAAAAATTATTTTAAACAAGTTTTAAACATATGATTTAGATATTCAAGGAAGTTATGAGTTTGATTTTCATTCATTGATATAGTGGTAATGACTGGAATATACTAGCATGTTTCAATTTACACCATTAAATCAAAAAATTTTTTTTAGCAAAATCATTAAAAAGGCTAATTCCAACAAAGAAGCTTTGATCTTCCTCTATATATATATAAGAAGATCAGAGCTCCTTTGTATATATATATATATATATATATATATATATATATATATATATATTAGTTATCTATGTTTGTGTGTGAGACACTGTGATACCCCTGTCACGTGACTCGATGTTTTACCAAGCTCAAATACCGTGAATCATAAACATGCCATGTAAAATCATCAACTAGATTTATAGTTATATTTGGTTTCTAGAATGAAATCCAATATGAGGAGCTATCATCATTTTATTCAACTATGTTTTATTGTAAAATCCAAGTACACTCAAACCATCAAAAGTTGAGAAGAACATCAACAGAAAGAGAAATCAATCATTAGAATACATATAGAAATATAAAATCTAGTGTTTTCTAGTTTCTTAGAACAAAAGATGTGATCAACTTACCAACTATTGACAAATGAACCTTGCCAAGAAAAATTAAGCTAAAATCCTAATGAAGAGAGACCATTCACATAACATCCCAAAAATACTTACAATTTAGTATATTTAAGGAATAGATACACTTAATAATATTATCAACTAGCAATTGCACCACATGTTGCAAAAGAAACGCTGTAAGGAAATAGCATAGGAAAGAGTAGCCTAGAAGAAATAAGATGTTGCAGAGGAGCCATCGTGGAGGAATGAAAATCAAAATTATCTTCCATGGAAGCAGGTAGTGAAATATTAATTCAATACTGCTTCATTGAGCCTCACAAATAATTAGGCTTATGTTGAAGTTAAGTTAACTACCTTGTCTGATCATGCCAACATGAACCCCTCGTGAATAAAGAAATAGATCGTGATTTTCTACTTTCAAAATCAAAGGCTGTTTTGGTACACTTCCTCGATATTTAATCTTGATCAATTCCTATTGAGTCACTTCTATAGTATTTCCTTCATGATCTTTGAAATATTCAAAATATCACATTGTTCTTTACCATTGATGTCCCTCGTGTTTGCCATGTTCTTGCTTTTTTGGTATCGCTAATATGAAGTTGGTTTTTTTGTTCTTTGTGCAGATATTAAAAAATGTAGTTGTTTTTTTTGTTCTTTGTGTAGAAATTAAAAAATGTATTGAGGGGTGGCTTTAATCACTTCAAGAGCAACAAATATAAGGTTGTTGAGAAAATATCTCCAACACCAAGAGAGATTTGGTAGCATTTATGGAGTTGGCGAACATGTCTTGTTCTGTGGTGTTGGCTACTTGGCATAGACTTCTTGATCTTGTATAGAAGAAATGAATTTTTATTTATCTTATATTACATTAACCATGAAATTGCCAACATTCATGGCATAATTTCCATCACATTTGTAGAGAAAATTATAACAGAGTATCACACTTTTCTTATCAGAGCTAAATGCTCCTATATGTAACAAAGATGAATTCCATCACTTAAGAGAAGTAAAAACAAGTTTATTGAGAAATCAACTCCAAGACATTTTGTAGAGAAAATTATAACACAGTATCACACTTTTATTATCATAGATAAATGCTCCTATATGCAACAACTATGGATCTCATCACTTAAGAGTAGTAAAAACAAGTTTACAGAGAAAACAACTCCAACACATTTGTAGAGAATATTATAAAATAGTATCACACTTTTCTTAGGATATCTAAGTGCTCCTATATGAACAACGATGACTTTCATCAGTTCAAGAGCAGTAAAAACAAGTTTATTGAGAAAACAACTCTAGCACTGAGAGAGATTTGGAAGCAACTGTTGAATTGGTGAACATATCTTGCTCTATGGTGTTGGATATCGGGCATAGATTTCTTGATCTTGTATACAAGACTGTAAATTTTCATGTAGCATATAATACATTAACCATGAAATTGTCAACATTTAGGGCACATTTTCCATGAAATTTGTAGATAAAATTACAATAGTGTATCACATTTTTCTTATCATATATAAATGTTACTATATGCAACAACTACCTTGTGCCTCCTAGTTTAAATTTGTGCAAGGAGGAGGAAAGGAGGAGTGTAAGGTGCAAGCTAGAATATGAAGAGAAAGAATAATATTGTTTGGGACTTGAGATAAAATCATTCTTTGCACATCTAGAGTAAATATTTATAAAAAAAAACTCACCATACTTTGAATTTTTTAAATAAATATCTTAAAAATTAGAATATCAATTTAATACATTTTTCTCAATTACACATTTAACAATATTCATTTAAAAAATACAAATACAAATTAATATTTTATATAAAAATAGTACAACACATTTAACAATATTCATTTAAAAAAAATACAAATACAAATATAAATTACTATTTTAAATAAAATAGTACAAAGAATCACATTAATTACCATGGCCTTCGTGTACTTTCCTCTTATCACTTTTTAAATACTCGATGTTTGTAACTTATTCTTAATCAAATAGCGTCAATTTTGTAAAACAATAATCTACAAGTCTCACTTTTTATAGCTTTGATGGAAGGGTAAAGTATCTAAATTTCCTTAACCTTTAAGAAGCATCCTCAATTATTGTACCACCCACCTCGACATCCAATATAATCTACAAGTCTCACATTTTATAGCTTTGATGGAAGGGTAAAATATCTAAATTCCCTTACCCTTTAAGAAGCATCCTCAATTATTTTACCACCCACCTCGACATCCAATCTAGACATCTTAGGTTATTCTAAATTGATCAAGAGTATATAATTTTTAGGGAGGTCTTCTATGTGCACTAAAATTCCCATGAGGTCCATCACTATGTATGGATTCATTGCAACCTTGGATATATAATTGTTGTGATTTTTTGCTTGTGGCTACAACTTAGTTTTGGTTGTCACCTAGTTATCATGATTCAGCCATAGTTGTGAGAGGAGTCCTCTTCTTTCTTCGATGGCTGCATCGTGGGCTCAGGAATTATAGCAGAACGCACCCCTATATCCATAGCATGGTCATATGTTGCTAAGTTGTCGCTCCCTTCACTGCTGGAGGAACAAAAGGCTGATTTTGGAGGTAGGGCCTCTGATTTCCTGGAATGCTGAGGGTAGGACGAGGATATGGTGGATTTTTCGAGACATTTTCAAGAGCTAGATCTAGTAGAGTTGGACGAGAAATCCGGAAGATGCACAAAAGGAGTCGCGGAGATGAGAGGATGGTCCAGAGAACCAGTGGTATTGAAATTGAGCTGGTAAGAAGCTAGATTTTCCTCATGGAAGGGGAGATGGCTATCATCACGGAGGGAAATGGGAGGGAAAGAGGAGTGACCTCTTCCGTGGCCTCTTCAACAACGCATTATGTGCCTTTGAGGCATGTCATTGTAGGAGGGCATTGGAGTAGCGAGGGGAGAATCAACAACAACACAGGAAGCCTCAAGGAGCAGAGGAAGCGGGGAATGGACACCGAGGAGCTTTGGTCTAAAATCGACAGAATGAACAAAGAACTCCAAGATGCAAGAGAAGACTGCAGGAGTTAAGGAGCTAGGCACCATGGAATACTGGGAGAGGGAGCAGGTAGTACGAATGGAATAGCTCAAGGCAGGTGGTTTAATGCCGACAGCAGGTGAACAACTGCAATATTTAATAGCGGCCGGACGGAGGCCATGAAAAGCCATGTGTTTGTGCGATGTGCCTTGTGGAGGAGTTGTCACGTTCCATTTCCTAATGATCACCCGCATACGGGGTGTTTTTATAGTTTATTATTATTTTATTTTAATATTTTTATTTTTTATTGTATTTTGACCTAGTTAAAATGTTCATTACATTATGTCAATCTTTTTATTTAATTTATGTTTAATTTTATATTTGTGTAATTTGACATAGTTGAAATGTTAAATTAGGTTAATATGATGTTTTTCTTGTCATAATGATTCAAAAATAAGTTATTATACGACAATAATTTTAAAATAATAATGGTTATAAACATTTAAAAATAGTTTTATGAAATAATTAGTTTAGATCCATATTATTTATTAGAGGGATCAATTTTCTTTTACTCTAAAACATTCTATTTTTACTCTAAAACAGGTTTTCATATAGGGACATATGATCCCTCTTGGCTCTTGATTGATCTAGAATTAAGATTGAGCTAGGCCATCTTAATTTCCCTCTTTAAATAAAATATCTTCCACATGAATACCGTGGGTCAATACAATGGGCTGTTTTTATAGTTTATTATTATTTTATTTTATTATTTTTAAAACTGACATTATAAAAAACATATAGAAAACTATTAATTTCCCTCTTCAAATAAAATATATTTCACATGAATACCATGAGTCAATACCATGGATTGTTTTTATAGTTTATTATTATTTTATTTTATTATTTTTAAAACTAACATTATAAAAAACATATAGAAAACTATTTATTTTTTAATCTAATGGCCTAAAACATATCAATCGTCTAACATTTAATCCGATGACTCAAACATGGACACAATGGTAGCTAGGGGAGTTGTTTTCAAATAAAAATGCCTTAAGACATTACTATTAACAAATGAACCTTGCAAAGAAAAATTAACCAACAATCCTAACGAAGAGAGACTATTCACCAAACATCCCAAAAATACTTACAATTACAATTTACTATATTTAGTGAATAGATACGGTTAATAATATTTCCAATTGTTGTTCGAAGAAAAAGGTAATGCAACACCCAGATTAATATCCATTAATAGCTCAATATTCTCACTACAGGAAAGCAACAAAGCGACCATCGATTTAGCTTATAAACAAGGTAATTATATTAAGTACAAGACCCTATAACTTGGAAAATATTAATGGTCGTAAGTTTTAATTCTCACCTCCTAAAAAATCTACCAAAGAGTATCTTTTAAATCATGAAGAAAAAAATTAATTATACTTCAATAACAAAGACATATTCTTTCGCACGTGCTTAGAATCTTGTAACATATATTAACAATAAATATTCCAAGGAACAAATTTATGGTACGAAAAAACATCTTTACCTCAATTTCTATCCATCCTGGTATTCAACTACACAACCACTATGTGGGCTCTTACACCTATCTACCTTTGGATTTGGAAGATATGTAGCAATACATGAATAATTTAACAAGGATAATATGCATCATAATTATAATCTTCGCAATTCAATCCACAAAAGCATCATTCAAAGTGTATAATTACAGCTCAAAAATATGCAAATCCTGAAGTAACATCTGGATGCACATGAAAACTTATGGTGGGTTTTCCTAAAACTATAAAATGGATAATACTTAGGATCCCTAGGATCTACAACATATTCTGAACTAGCAAAGAATACATGAGCATATAAATTCATGTTATTCTTTACTTTCTGGAAATAGATACAAAAGTTACACCATTATACTTCAATATGTTAAAGTTTTTGTTTTTTTTTCTCTACCAAGTATGTCAAACAACCAAAGTGTTTTATATTAAAAACTTAGTTGCCAACTAATATTCAAGTCAAATAATCCAAAATCTAATATGGTAGAAAGTAACGTCACCATTTACAAGTGTTAACAAAAAAAAACGTTACATATACCAAAACTATACTTTACAACGAACTATCCCAAATACATTTGAAGGATGATAAACATTCTATGTTTTCGATCACTATCTGTGCCTTAGAATGAAAGAGGTAAATTGGTTTCTTGGCAGACAAGAGTTTCTTCATTGTTAAAATCACAAAACCTCTCATTCTCAAAGAAATAGAGCCACATGCTAAATCATTTACGAATAAGAAAAAAATTAGGCGGAGATCACAAAATTATGAACCATGAGATAGTGCATAAAATAAGTCCTTAGTACTGGTATTTGCATTTTGACATTGTTACCAGAAAACTATTACAAAGAACTCTCTAATGGAACTGACACTTTAAAATACTAATAGTGAGAAAAAGAAATAAACTTGAATAGTGTCCGATTCTAGATAAATAATCTAGTTCTGCATGTCTAAAGGGAATTTGTGCCCATTAAGTGTATCATGTATGTTCCAATTGTAAGAATAATAAATTTAGTTAGCATAACAAGGCTTAGTTGTGTGCACAATAAGAATTTGAGGAGGCTTAGTTGTGTCTGATAAATGTTGCAAAAGGATTAGTTTTGGGTTGTGTTTAGTGGATATTGTAAGGAGGTTTGACAATTATCAATTTCATTTATGTCTAAGGATATTATTTTTTTGCATGCGAATTTGGGCATATTAACTCTGGTAGATATATTATGCTAAGTTAAATTACTAGGTAATCCATCAGCTTTCAATCTTGCACTCCAATCTCTTAGAAATTCTGTTAAATTTAATAAAGACTTTACATTTTATCCCAATAGAATAAAGACGACCATACACCTCAATCTTAACGAGTTCTTTGTTCCTTATCATGTTGGTAAAACTATATATTAAATTATTTGTCCGTTGCATAACATGGTCGAAGAACTCTACCAAACATTATTTTCGAAATCACGTTCGACTGGTTGATCAAATGGGAAGCAGAAATCATGTCTATATCTGTACTCACTATCCGTGTATGAACTATGAAGAGAAACAGATATCTTGAAGATGACTAACGAAACATTTGATGAGAAAGGATGATGGGATTCTACGGGAGAAGCGAAGCAATCATGCCTATTGTGTTGTTAAGCATTAAGTAAAATTAATTATCTTCCTCTACAGGTTCCTTCGTCCATTTATACATTCACCCACTTCTCCATGTGCGAAGCTAATATAGCTCTTGGGTTCTACAAGAAAAATTCTTCTCCATAATTTTTTCTATGCCCTTGATAGAAATTCAAAATTTCATGGATCCCTGAATTATTCGGTTTTGATATTGTAGTTAAAATTGTTTCTATTCTAGCGTTAACAAAAATTGGGTGTTCAGGTTGGGCGTTGGTTCTGGGAAGGGGACACCTCGAACGTGAAAGAATCTACAGTGTCCCAATTCGAGTGTCACAGAGGAGACTGTGTGGGGAATGGTTGTGGAATCTGCAAGCAATGTGAAGGGCGGCCCATAGGTCGTCAAGGTGGAAACCATGTCGATGAGCTAGAGTTCCAGGGATGGCAAAACCGTGATAATGAACCCCTCTTTCATATATCGAATGGATATCGCACACTCTTCATCGATTTGGGAAATATTGATTGTTAGTCACCAGATTAGAGATCCAAAAATGGGAGGTGGAACCAAATTAGCAAAAACCCCTCTTCTATACACTGAATGGACATCCGATTTTTTTTTTCGTATGAACTCAAAATTTATGGATAGGCCGATCCCCCTCCCCTGTTCAGCAAGGCAACCCAATAATAATTTTATCTTTTAATTTTCATGCAATATTTTTAAAGTGTGAAAATTGACGAATTTTACCAGGGTTCAAAAGCCTTGTGGTTTTATATGATTAAAATTTTAAAGGCATAAAAAATAGTGCACGAACATAGAATCAAACCCTCAGCATGGCCAAGGATTATGATGTAATTACAATGTTTTCACCCTTTGAAAATATATTTTACATTTGAAGCGTCGAATCAATGAGATTCTTCAAAGAGAACATCTCCATGGGGAAGTAATAGAAGGTGGTCATTCTCCAAACCCTAGACAACCTCTGCCCTAGGCCACCCTATTGTTGCCGTTGGTGTTTCCTTCCAATAGGTGTAGTGGTCTGCCCGCCTCTTGTAGGTGACACCACGGTTCTTAATTAGATTAATGTACTTTTGGAAGAATGACACTGACTCGCAAATTAAATTGTTGTTTCGAACCGTGGAAAATCGATCAATGGAATTTCAGGAGAATAGAGGAAATGTCCAAGTGAGAGTCGAAAGTTAAGATGGTTTTTTTTTTTTTGGGTTGTACTTGGCACATGTGCCAGATCTCACTCAAATTTAATTTTCTTGAAGGGATTACATTTTCATGGGGTAAATTTATGTTGTCATTAAAATTAGCATTTTGTTATTTAATTTAAATTAAATTTATCAATGTGGTTGATATACACCAATAAGCCTATATACACTATTGACCACATATATTTGACTGAAATAAATATTATATATTTACGAGTATTATTATCAATATATTCTATATATTTACTATTTACTATTTAAATATTAATAATATTAACTATATGTATACTATAGATTAACCTAAAATATGTTTATATATATTTATATATTAAAATATATAATATTAAATTATTTAATAATAAAATATATAATAAAAATATATTATTAAATTTTTAATATATTAATAGTTTTAAGTGAAACTATAATATAATTCAAAAATAACATAATAATAATATTTTATTATTATTTATAATAACTATATATCTTTTAGCAATATTCCAAGAGATTATTAATATTGTAAACCAAAAAAGTTAAGAAACCCAAGAGTTTTATATTATAAACCTAAGTAATTGGTGAAGTAACATGGATAAATATTAATATTATAATCCATGGAATAAAAAAAACATTAAGAATAAATAATTTAAACTCAAGACATTAAAAAACCCTAAGAATTAATATTTAAAACCCAAAAGCCTAAGAGATTAATAAACCTTAAAAATTAATATTTTAAACTCAAAAGATTGATAAAGCATATCAAACAATAGTTAAAACCCAAAAACCTAAGAAATTAATAAACCCTAAGAATTAATATTTTAAATTGAAGAGATTAATAAACCGCGGAGCTTATTAATAATACAAACCAAAAGAACCAATAAACCCAATGTTTAAATATTATAACCCAAAGGAATTGGTGAACCCAAGGAATAAATATTAAGAACCTAAAGGATCAATAAATCCAAGGGAGCAATATTAAAAACACAAGATATTAATAAACCCTAATAATTAATATTTTAAAATAAAAAACCTAATAAATTAATAAACCATAATAATCAATATTTTAAACTTACGACAATTGATAACGTTATAAACCAAAAGAACTTATAAATTCAACGGATAAATGTTATAAACATAAGGAGTCAATAAGGCCAAGGGATCAATATTAAAAACAATAGAGATTAATAAACCCTAACAATTAATATTTTAAACTCAAGAGATTAATAAACCAAGGGGTTATTAATATTATAAATCAAAAGAACTAGTAACCCCAAAGGCTTAATATTATAAACCAAATGAATTGGTGAGCCCAAGGCCAAATATTAAAAACCTAAGGGATCAATAATGACAGTAGATCAATATTAAAAACACAAAAGATTAATAAACCCTAAGAATTAATATTTTAAACTAAAAAACTTAAGATATTAAGAAACCCTAAGAATTAATATTTTAAAGTCAAGAGATTAATAAACGCAACGGATTATTAACATTGTAAGACAAAATAAGTAATAAGCCCAAGTATTTAAAATTATAAACCAAACTAATTATTAAAGTTATAAAGGTAAGGAATAAATAAGCATAAGAATTTAATATTATAAACCCAAGAAATTAGTAAACCCAATCGAAAAACATTATAAACCTAAAAGATAAATATTACTATTATAAACCAAAAAATCAATAAACCGAAAGAGTTAATATTTTTAACTCAAAAGAGTAATATACCCCAAGAATTAATAGTTTAAACCTAAAAACCTAAGAATTCAATAAACCATAGGATTTAATATAATAAATGAAAGAGATTAATAAACCCAAGGGATTATTTATAATATAAAGCAAAAGAACTAATAAACCAAAGCGTTTAATATTATAAAATAAAGGAATTGGTGAACCCAAGGGAAAATTATTAAAAACCTAAGGAATCAATATTAAAAACACAAGAAACTAACAAATGCTAAGAATAAATGTTTTAAACTCAAAAACATAAGAAATTAATAAACGATAAGAATCAATATTTTAAAATCAACTAATTAATAAACTCAAGGGATTATTAATATTACAAAACAAAAAACTAATAAAACCAAGGGTTTAACATTGTAAACCAAAGGAATTGGTGAACCCAAGGGAAAAATGTTCAAAACATAAGAGATGAACAAGGCCAAGGGATCCATATAAAAAACATAAGAGATTAGTAAAGCCTAGGCATACATATTTTAAGTACAAATGAATGAGAAACTCACATGATTAATAAAGAGATTAATAAATCTTAAGAATCAAATTTTTAAAGAAAAAATATTGATAAAATCACAAGATTATTAATATTATAAAGTGAGGGGAATAATATTAAACCAAAGAGATTAATATTATAAACTCGAAGTATATAAAATTTCTTTGAAAAATACTATAAACCATAAAATAAACATGGTTTACCATGCTTGATTTAAAGATTGAGACAATTTTTGTCACAATTCGACGTTGAACCAACTATGAGCATGGTTGGCCATGGTTTATTTTCATATCGAGACAATCTCCATCAGAATGTAACATTTGACCATGGAAGACATTGATCGAATATGGCTAACACTAATTAACAATGGTTTTCCATGGTTGATTTTCATATAGAGACAATGTTTTTCATAGTGTGACATTGGACCATGCATTCGTATTAAACAACAGGATTAATATTTACCCCCAATATTTGGATTTAATAAACTAAAGGGACTAATATTACGAACCGAATGAATTCAACAAATTAAGGGATCATTGTTATAGACCAAATGGATCAACAAATACAGGGAAATATTGATATTATAAACATAAAACATCAATAAAGCAAAGGGATTATTAATATTATAAACAAAAAATATCAATAAACTGAAGGTATTATTAATTTTCTAAACCCAACAGATTAATATTATAAATAAAAACTATTAATAAATTCAAGTGACTAATAAAGTCAAAGAATCAATAAAATTAATAATATAAAAATATAAAAACCAAATAATTTAATAAACACTAAGAAATAATATTTTAAACTGAAAAGATTAATAAATCCAAGGGATTATTCATATTATAAACCAAAAGAACTAATAAACCCAAGGGTTTAATATTATAAACCAAAGAAGTTGGTGAACCCAAGGATAAATATTAAAAACCTAAAGGACCGATAACGCCAAAGGATCAATTTTAAAAGCACAAGAGATTAATAAACCCTAAGAATTAATCTTTTAAACTCAAGAGATTAGTAAACACAAGGGATTATTAATGTTGTAAGACGAAATAAGTAATAAGCCCAAGTGTTTAATATTATAAACTAAAGGAATTATTAAAACTATAAAGGTAAGGAACAAATAAACATAAACATTTAATATTATAAATCCAAGAAATTAGTAAATCCAATGGAAAAATATTATAAACCTAAGGGATAAATATTAATAATATAAACAAAGGAATTAATAAACCCTAAGAATTAATATTTTAAACTCAAGAGATTAATGTATCCTAAGAATTAATAGTTTAAACCGAAAAACCTAAGACATTAATAAACCATAGGATTTAATATTATAAACTGAAGAGATTAATAAACCCAAGGGATTATCAATAATGTAAACCAAAAGAACTAATAAACCCAATGGTTTAATATTATAAACCAAAGGAATTGGGCAACACAAGGAAAATTTATTAAAAACCTAAGGGATCAATAAGGCCAAGGGATCAATATTAAAAACAAAAGAGATTAACAAACCCTAAGAATTGTTAGGAATTACTGCAGAAATAAAATATTTACCAAGAGAATAATACACATACAAAACCCAACAACAAATCACATAAACATAAACACAATGTTTAACCAGGAAAACCCCAAATCTGGGGAAAAACCCAACTAATGAAATTTCATTAACCATTGGCCAAAAAACCATGGCCAATCTGGCCAAGTGAGCCTTCGCCACTCACCTCCAAGCCTACCTTACAATGAAGTATTCCTAGCCTCTTATAGGCTCCATTACATGTAATACCATGGGCCAAAACCATGGGGGCACAAAACTATGTGCCCCAAAACCACTACTATCTACCCTAATCAACATTGACTCTACGCCGAGTCATGTTTACCTAACAATTCCCCCCTTAAACTTGACTTGGGGATTATTGACTAAATCCAGCCAAACCTACTAAATGAGACAACACCGCTCACTCTAGCTCTTCCCCCCTCAAAATTTTACCCAGGGTAATTGTAAACTTGACATCCCCCCTATCACCTAGGTCTAACCTAGACTTTACCAAATATTACCCAGGGGTACGCATGCCATACCAGGTCTTACAGTAGTATGCCCATTTACATGTAAAAAATTAACTCCATTGTAAAAATATTTTTTTGTTTCATTGTTGCTCTTTGTACATATCAAATAAATGTCCATATAAAAAGAACCCATCTACTGGATTACATGGGTCACTAGCCTCTGTAACCACTAGTCCTCTAGGAGTTCTCTTCAGATACATGGTTCATCAATTAATTAATCCACGTGCAAACATCCTCTCATCTCTGAATTTCTCGAACCAACCTCTTACCACTGCTAGTCGCCAGATCTGAGCTGTGGTAGCACCATTGTTCTCTTTATCCATTGAGAAACCCTCCATGGAATTCCCCATGGAATCAATCAATTGGATATTTCCTATTTCCTAGAAACACCATGCTCCGTATGGCTAGATCTGCAAAAGGCTGCATTAATTTCTCCATTCATAGGCCAATAAAACCCTTGGCTGCAAAAGCATCCCTTTGAAGCCAAATATGGCTCTGATACCATTTGTTAGGAATTACTGCAGAAATAAAATATTTACCGAGAGAATAATACACATACAAAACCCAGCAAAAAATCACATAAACATAAATACAATGTTTAACCAGGAAAACCCCAAATCTGGGGAAAAACCCAACTAATGAAATTTCATTAACCATTGGCCAAAAAACCCTGGCCAATCCCGCCAAGTGAGCCTTCACCACTCACCTCCAGGCCTACCTTACAATGAAGTATTCCCTGCCTCTTATAGGCTCCATTACATGTAATACCATGGGCCAAAACCATGGGGGCACAAAACCATGTGCCCCAAAACCACTACTATCTACCCTAATCAACATTGACTCTACCCCGAATCATGTTTACCTAACAAGATACACTTTGACCCTGTTACTTCTAATACACTTTCAACTGTTATTTTTACCTCCTGACAGGTGTAAGATGAAGTTTTCACTGTGGTAAAAAACTCTCCCATTATTTTCCTATCTTGCTTGAATTTTCCTTTTACTCTTTTACTACTGTAAATATTTATGTTAGCAGTAAAAATCCAAAACCACATAAACTGTTTTTATTCTATTCCTCTCATATTCATTGTTTTACCTGTACTTTTTATGTTTTTCTGCTCTAATGTTGCTTATAACAAATCAATGAATTCCTGCCATTGTTGATCACTTGGTATTTTTATACTTTTCAACTTTGGGTAAATTTCATTAGCATAAGTCTATATTGAGAAATTTGGCTTCATAATGAAAATATGATTAAGTTCATTTTGTAGAAAAAATAAGTTTTCAAAGTACTCCAAGATAAATTTACCAGTTGGGGAACCTTGTGGCGGAGGCTTCTTTATTTTTTCTCTTGCATGGGCCCTGATCTTCTTGTCATAATATGTTTGAACCATTAGCTTTTCATTAAAGCCATGAATGTCTGGGAGCCCTGCTTGTCTCAATATTTTGTATTTAGCCAAAAACATTATTATTGAAAAATTCATAGCCTCATAATTTTCCTTCAAATTTTTCATCATATTCCCTTTATTTAAGACCTTTTTTATTTCAAAATTTTTTTCAGTCTTGTCTTGTATTTTCAATCCTTCAAGCTCCTCTTTGTTTTTTCTATTCAAAAATTTAATAATCTTTAAAGCTTGAGATGGTTTATTAGCCAGTTCTTCCTTTGTTTTCTAAATTTCCACCTGTGCCGCCTTAAGTAAATATCTCTGCTCATATATGATTTGAACTGAAGGCCATTCTAGATGGATTCCTTGAATTATGTTTGCCCAAATATAGTTCTTGATGAAGGACACCTGTTCACTGAGATTTACTTGTTGCTGTAAGATCTTTACCTTTTCTTCAAGTATTTTTTTCTCTTTGTTCGTGTCCTTTTGATGTAATCAATGTATTTCTATTTGATGATTCAAGAGTTTGAATGGTATTTTTCAAATTGATTAACTCATTATTGTTTAGGGACATATCCTCCAAGGATTTTACTATATCTGCTGCTTCACCTGTTTGATGTAAATGTCTGGTAGATGATCTTGAGGCAGAAGTGTCTATATATTGCACTCACACTGCAGTTTCCAGTGGTACTTTTGGGGCTAAATGTTCTGCCAATGTGGAAGTGACAGTTGTGCTAACCATAGGAATAACAGTGGGAGTAGATTGCACATCAACTTATTTTACTGCTTCTTTTTCTTTTATGAGGATGTCCATATGATCTTCCATCTCTTTGACTTGGGCAGTGAGTTTAGTATTAAATTCACCATTTCTTCTTTTTCAGTTTGTTCTTAGAGGATTTCCTTTGCTTGAGGATGTTCATTTTGAGGAAGTTTTAATTGTTTCCTCAAATCAGTGATATCATCATTCTTTTTCTTTATCAAGGTCTGAGGAACCTGTATGTTTGATGGATCTACTCCTATATGAATGAATAAATATTCTAAGGACTTAATCCTTGTTTATTTTGCCCGTAAATAGGATTTTTCTAGCCTTATCTGGTACTTCATATTAAAAATGGTGTTTTGCAATTGAATAGTACTCCTGGTCTTATCCACTATTTTTGAATATAGCATTTCAGATTTATGTCTATGAAGTTCAATTTGATCAAGCTCATGAATATTCTCTGAATTAGCTTCAATGTATTTTTTGTTGTAGTCTGAGACTGTCTTCGGATCTGCAACCTTTGGTTGGAGGTTGGACATAATCATTTTATTAGTAGATTAATCAAATGTTGTTAATAGTCAGTCCTTGTTATCTGGATTTTCTTCAAGAAATTGAGAGTAAATTTCTCATTTTATTTCCTCATTTTTCTCGTTAATTTGTTTGTACCTTTGTTTGATATATAAATATTTTTCATCTACTATTTTGGAGGAAGAGGGAATTTCAATATTGACCTATTTTTCAATCATCTGATTGTCCTGCTCTTGTGTTGCATCCTGTCCTTTTTGAATTTCTGCTAAAACTTCATCAACTATTATTGTGGCCTCTTGATTTTCTGACTGATCATTATCATCTATTTCTATTGTTTTTTCTTTATTAGCAGCAGTCATTTTTTCCCTTTTGATGTAAATAATCCTGAATTTATTTTCTACAATGGTCTCTGCTAAATAGCCTTCTTCATTCCTGGTTCTTTTTTTTGAAAATTCTGACTGTTTGGTGACTATTATAGTCTGTGAATTATCTGTCCCTTTCACTGTTTTTGTATCAGAAGTAGGATCTATCAATGTGTTTGGCATCCATTCCATTTCATTAGCAAAATTCTCTATATGTGGTTTTGAGTCATCTATAAAAGGTTGAAGCTTTCATTTTACCCTTATAGCACTTATGTAACTGTGGGGATCATAACTCCATTTAAAACTCTCTTGAAACTGATACTCTGATAAGTGTCTAGATATTTCTTTCTCAGCTTCCCTATTGTTTACTATGAAAGGGCCAATTTGGCTTAGCTTAAACTCAGTCTTTTTCTTTGATGCCATGAATTTTATAGCATCTTCATTTAAAACTTGTCTCAAATATTCAAATGCAAAAACCCTGATGGTTAGAAATTTAGGTAACTTATATGGGGAAAAATTTGTTCCAAATATTCTTAATTATGTGTGTCTATGATATAAGTACCAGTCTCCTACTTTTCATTATTCAGATAGCTGTAGTATTCTCTTCATTTCTTCACTCAGTCTGGGCTGTTTAGACTTATAAATCAAATTCATACATGTCCTGATAAATAAGTCTAAAAACTATTTATAATTGAATTCATTTCCTTCTTTTCTGAGCAAGGATGTCCAAAATATGACTGATATAAGCTGGTGCTCTACATCCATATTTTGCAAAGCAATGGGAAAATGCTCAGCTTGGAAAAATAGAAACAAATGGAATAGATAAGATGAATATCTAAACACTCCATCAATAGGAAATTTGGCCAGTTAGCAATGTATGCTATCAGCAATGAATCTAGAAAAATAAAAGATCATTCTAGGAGGTTGCCCAGGGGATAATGTAGAAAGGAAGCCAAATATATATGCATCAGTAAATTCATCATTGAAATATCCTAGAATGAAGGATAGCATTGATATCACTTGTCTAGAGGCTTCAGGAAAATCAGAAGTAGAATATGGTGGATTCACCCTAGGAAGGTCTACATATTCAGGCATGAAATTTTGAAATACTGAATTTTTTTTTAATGAAGTCCAACTCTAAGTATAACTAGGTTAACTCTTCAATTGACAAGGGCATTGCTCTAGGATCAAGCTTCAACTGAAGCATTTCATTTATGGATTCTTCTATGATGGAAAATAGAATTTATATATCTTTGTTTACAATAGCTCTTTGATCAAGAACATAATGTATTTGACATAGTCTGACCAAGTCCTAGGCTGGATGAGTAACATGAACTACATATTTGGGAAAATTGGATTCCCAAACATGCATGTCATCTTGATTTTTATTAAGAAATTTATCATAACACTAGCTATGAATCTCAAGAAAACTGAATTCTATCACTGTATCAGCAATCTTGTAATCTAAATCAGTCAAAGGAATTTTTTCTTCAGAGGAAACAGGTGGTTGGAGAGGTCTAACAACTTCATTTGAATCGACTGTTAAGGCAGGAGTTGGATTATTGATCTTTGAGGATTCAGGCTTGGGAAGCCTAGATTTTACAGGTTTTGAGGCTTTGGGAACTCTAGCTTTGGTTGTAACCTATTTTTAAGTCATTTTTGTTACAACTAATTCAAGCTTAGACTATTTTCTATAGTTGATTTTCACAAAACAGAGGAAAACTGAGTAACTTGCTGGGAGAGAATTATCTTCAAAGGATTTTACTGCTCAATCTGGGCTTTATCAGATAAAAACTGGCTTAAGACAGGAAACAGGGTTTCCTGAATAGAAAAACTATAGAAAGAGGTCTTTAGTCAACTATATTCCTTAAAACTTCTCCTGTGTTAAAAATTCTCTTTCAAAGGTTAAAAGAGGATGTAAATGGAGGTTTTGGATTTTAAAAAAAAAGGATTTTGAGACAATAACAACTTCTGGGGAAAATTTAAGAGGGTTTCCCTGATTTTGAGCATTTTAGGGAAAATTTATATTGTCAATTTCTCTTTTTCAAGTGTCTTTCAGTAACAAGGACTTCAATTTCGGATTTGCAGGCTTGAATAGTTGAGGAATACCTGAACTGTAGGTTTTTTGACAGTTGGATGGGCTTCGGAGATGCTTCCGCTTGAATTTGGACTTCTGCGTGTAGGATGGCTTTAACCAACTTAAACATATAAAGAACCGTGGGCAATTTCAGCTTTGGGGCAAGAAATGGTTTAAACAGAGGCTTAAGATCTCTTAACACAGTAGGGTGGAAGCTAAATCAGTTAGGAATGCAACAAAATGATATAATAATGATATCTTAAAGTTTAACCTTAATAAAAAATCATCATGTTCGGTATTAATTACAATTTTATTAAAGGCGGGAGGTGGATTTGGTTTTTTGATTGCGAAAAACCACTGCTTGTTTTCGCGTTGGATTGACATGGTAAGTAGTTTCATATGATTCGAACGTGATTGAATCACATTTCACCATGTTGTATTGGGCAGTTTTGAAAAACAAATTTTATTGCACAATTTTTATGAAACATCGCATGATCAGTTTCGGAGCGCGAAACTGAACGTGCTCCGTTGGATCTGTTTTAATCAAGTGAACGGTCAGGATTAAGTTTAAGAGTTACGGCAGAAATATGTGAGGGACTGGGCGGTTCATATGAGTCGGTTAATGATATATGTACATATAAACTTTGCATAGATGTGTTATAGAAAAGGTTTTACCAATGGGAAGATTATATAGGTGTGGGGTTATATATAAATGAAGTTTATATATAAGGTGAAGGTGCATGGGAAGGGTTACAAGGGTTTAACCAGGGGTTAAGAGATGAAGAGAGGGCAGCTAATGTATGACCATGGGTTAAATTGCGCGGGATAGCAATGTATTTTGCAAAGGTGTGACGGGTAATGCTTTTTCATTTTTTTAAATACATTGGATATGTAAATAAAACACGCTTTTCCATATATTTTTAGTTTTATTATATATTCAATTAAACCAAATAGGCTTAACAACTATAGGGGGCAGGATATTTACATGGTGCTATTTTAGCTAAAGGGGGTTTATTGTGGACGTTTATTCAAAATATCTGGGATAATAGACTTTGGTTAAAGTTTTTAATAGTGGGTTTTTCAAGGATATTTTAGTAAAAGGGAATTATATTAATATGATAATGATTTTTATAGGGAATTAATAAATAAGTTAGAGTTAATATGACAAAGGGGAAAGTGAATACTCAAAATATACAATTATAACTAAGGAAACTGAAAATTAAAGGAAATTTTGATTATCATAATTTTATCAC
The DNA here is from genome assembly GCA_034641835.2 of Pinus albicaulis. NCBI lineage: Eukaryota > Viridiplantae > Streptophyta > Pinopsida > Pinales > Pinaceae > Pinus > Pinus albicaulis. Next base: position 627,564,225 of record CM076584.1, read on the forward strand.
TTTAAGTTAGGGTATAATGTACTTTTGAGGTTTTTAATGCTTTATGAAATTTAGGAAGTTAATAAAATGAGGGCTTTATGTATCATTAAGTAAAAATGGAGTCTTTACTTATGAAATTGAATTGTGATGAATGCATGAATGGTAGATGATGAAAATTTTGGGATTTAACACAGAAATTTAACACTTTCAACTAGCCAATCATTGAGCCTTGGGTCCGGTCCCAACAGAAGTTAGAGAAATTCTCTGAGCTTCTTTGACTAAAATTTCAGAATGTCAAATAGCTATAGGGAAGGGGAAATTAGTGATTGTTTCCCGGTGAGAAATATTTACAATGATTTTCCCGCCTTCTTCTACCTACCCAATCTTTAATCTAACATTTTTTCTTCCATTTATGCAGGTGCATTTGAGATAGTGACCTTTAACATTTTATTCTTTTTGAAAGCAGTAAAAACTATCTAATTCTACCTTATTTCATCCAAGGACCTAGATTAAACTGTTGGTTTCCATTTTACTCTATATCTATCTACTGAATTTTCAGGATTAAACTGTCTGACAACTCTTTATTCTCTATCTAAACCAAGTAAATTGAAACATGACAAGTCAAGATTAAGAATTTCAACTCATCATGGATTATGGAATTTATTGAAACTCTGCCATAATCAATTGAAAAAGATACAAATTAGTGGCATTTAGACTTGCACACTTGTTTTATTCATCTTTTTTCTTTGGAGTATCTCAATTTTTATAAGTCCATTGATTTTTCTTTTAGGACTTTTTACCCTCTTTTTTATTTTCTATTTTTTATTTTACTTTTAATTTTACAAAATATGGGAAAACAACTTTGCAGAAGGAAAAGTATGTACATATTTACAAGACTATCAAAGGTCAATTCCAAATTATGAATCCTATATTTATAGGAGACTAACAGAAACAATCGATAATATTCTTCAGTTATAGATCTAGACCAGTGGATTTGATATGACAAGAAAAAGACTTAATATTGTCATTCAAACTAGAGGATGTTTCTGTCATACCAATACCCTCTATCCAGCAGTCCTCCATGTAGCCAGGAAAGAACCAAGTCAAGTGTTGTTGTTCTGACCGATTCCAAAAATCAAAAGGTAGAACATCAAACTATCAGATGGGAATATCTCATTTACCCTGAGCACTGGGTTGTTTCAAATCCAAAACTTCCATGTATGAGAAATATTACTTCTGCAAACATCCAAGAAGATCATTCCTCTACTGTTCTATCTTTTCCTCGAAGATCCACCATAGACAGGAAATGGATTGACCAAGCCTGCAGAATTTCCTTGCTATACAAAGATCCTCTTGAATTTGATACTTCTTGTTCCAGTTTTGTCTCAAGTTCTTGTAAACATATTTCTTTATTTGAGTTTGCCCAAATTGTTAATTTTTCCTTAGTTGAAATCGTTTGTCGTGAGAGTAAATTTCTTGTAAATTTGAGCCATCTTGTTGAATTAGTCATTCATAAAAACCATCATCCTAGGACAGGAGAAGCCCCAGCTTCTACATCCATGAACCCTTGTAAAATTCCAAAGTGTTCAGATATTCCCTTCCCACATGAATCTGATCATGTTATGATGATGCCTTTGTTACCCTCTTTGGAAAAACAAGATCTGAGGTTAACAGAAATGTTCAGCCAAATGAGACCACCAAATAATGCAAAATATCATCTAGGGTACTTAGAACAATTGAATGACTTAATTCCAAAATCCAGATTTTGTGTTTTACCAGAAGACTATAAGAAGTCGTCAGTCACAGAAATGCACAAATTATTCACTCTGATGGATGGCTATAAGAAACATAAAGTAGATACCCAGTGGATGAAAGAGATGTGAAACTAGGACATTTACACCCATCCAGAGGCAGAATATTTTGGCCTCACTCATTCCAGTGAAGAAAAATGCAAACTATATCAAGAATGGAAAGAATTCATGAAAAAATCTCATTCTTGGATATCTTTTTGTGTCTATAAAAATATGAATCAAGCTGAAAATGTCTTAATGAATGACATTGCATCCTCTTCATCGGCTCAGCATTCTTGGTCTACATTAGATGGTAGAAATATTGAAACCTGATCCAAATTTCCTCCTTACAAAGGAATCATCCTTGGAGAAGCTCAAAACTCAGCAAAAGCTATTCCTCTAGTCCTAAAGGATGACAATTCTTTAGGCATTGATGGTAGAATCCAAAAAGCCAGTGAAAAATTAAACTGGACTAACACAGCCATTAAGGGATTGGAAATGAACTCTGCTAAAACCTCTATCATGAAAGAACATTTTGACAGCTTACAAGTTTCAGTTAGTAGTGTAAATAATTTTTTGAATGATATTCAAATTTCTTCTTCTGTTTTGAAAAGTTATGCAGGAGAGTGTTTAAGAAAAATAGATGAAGTAGAGGGCAAGGTTATACAAGAAATATACTCTACAAAAGGAATCATAACAGACTCCTCTGAGAAATTTGACAAATTAAATATATGTAAATCTCACAGAGATGCTTCATTCTTGCATAAAAGAAATGTATAGGTTCAGAATCCTGTCAAGCCAATTGACATATTTCCCAATTTATTTCCTAGAGAATTTGCCCAGACTTCTTAGGAACAATACTTAGAAAAGATTTCTATTGCTTCCTTATTTAAGGAACCATAAAAAGTTTCAGAATCACAAATATTCCCCATCTATGAGCCTCTACAGAGCCAGTTTACCAGCTATTCTACTCCTAATATTAGTGGAAAGGAAAAACTTCTAGAGACCCATACTTTCTATCCAGACTCTCATCGAGAATGGAATATTGATAATTTAAGTATGGGACAGAAGAGGAAGATGATTGACATGATGTTTACAGAATACAACCTTATGTGCCTAAGAGGAAAAAATGAAGTTGAAACTAGTAAAAATATTATCCAATGTTTTACTGGCACTCTCCTATGATGGTGGGAAACTGAAAAGTGTCCAGCTTTGATCACAAAAGTGGAAAATGAACTTCTGAAAGATGAATCTAGAGACATAATTCACAATGATGATGGCGCACTCGAGAATAATATGATTGTAGCTCTCACCTCCATGATTCAAGAAAATTGGTGTGGTTTTGAAACAGAAATAGTAGATAAGCACGAAATGATTCTGATGAATCTTAAATGAAAAAAATTATCTCAGTATGAATATTTCCATAGAGATTGGGTGCATCGCATCTAAGAGGTAAAATATTCTAAAAATATTCTTTGGAAACAAGTATATCTTGCAGTCCTTCCATCCAGATTTGTAGACTTACTACGTCTGCAAGATGCTTTCCAGTTTCCTTTTGAATCATTTACCTGGGGAGAAATATATTATATAGTTACTAAGACACTGGTTGGTTTGTGTACAAGCTCTGAAGTAAATAAATATTTAGAAAATCGTTCTAGATTTCCTGACAGCAAGTCAATTTGCAGAAAATATGGTCTAAATATTGATGATCCTCTTTTGAAAAGAAGGAAAGCTAAAAGAAAGGCAAAGAAAGCTAGTAAACAATTAATAAATACTCCAACCAGCAAAAAAAGAAGGGTTACCTTTGGACACAGGAAACAAATAAAGGGATATTACAACTATGTCCCTAGAACACATTACTATAACCCATCTGATATCCATCTCCACTCCCACAAGCAAGAAAAGTGTAATAAGCTAACCTGTTGGTTATGTGGCAAAACAGGCCATAGTTCAAAAAAATGCCCAGATGGTGAAGAATCCAGAAAGAATAAAGGCAAGAAATCTCAGCGTCGGAATAAACAAAAGAAAGTTATTAAGATTGGAACCCCAATGTTATGTATGAGATGTGGGTCTAGGAATCACAAAACTGATCATTGTCCAAATTTTGTGATTCACGAACAAATTCAACAACAACAGCTTGAAGAATCATCTTATGACTCTTGTAGTTCCTCTTCTTCTGACTCATCAATAGAAGAACTAAATACTCATATGCAACAATGTTCCTGTTAAGATTTAGATGATTGCAGCTACTCTATTGATTTTGATTATTCAAGTTACATTTCTTTTGAAGAACAGGATCATCATAAAGAAAAAATATTGATGGCTCAGACTGCTCATGAAGAAGAACTAAAAATTCTGTCACAAATTCGTGCCATGGAAGAAGGAGAAATGAAAGATAAAATTCTTGAGACTTTTCTACATCAGATTCATTCCTCTAGTTCCAGCAAAGGATCTGCCAAAAATCCTATCTTTGTGGATGTTTCTTATCAGCGAAACACAAAAGCATTCCAGCGTGATCAAATGGAATCTAAAGTTCGCGCACTCACTTTGGGGGAAGTAAGTAGAAAAATCCATAACCTCAAAGAAGAAATATCTACTCTTAAATATCAAGTAGCTCAGCTAGAAAAAGGCAAGCAACCTTTGGCACAAAATATTTCTGCATACACTCTGCATTTTGCACCAAAATCTACTGAATCTCAAGTTGAAATAATTGATGGAAAAAGAGATCCTACAGTAGGTTTCATGGAAATGAGGATACTAGCAATTGAATATCAATAGCATCATGTCCTCATTAATATATGCATTAAAGGAGAAATGTTTTCCCTAACGTCCTTAATTGATTTAGGTGCAAATATCAATATTTTTAATACAAAGGTAATCCCAACAAAATTTTGGGTTGCAGCCACTAGAAAATTAGTTGGACTGGGAGATAAAACCATTAAGTATGAAGTTCCCAAAGCTGCCATATGTTTTGATCAACATTGCATAAAGCTAAAGTTTGCAGTAGTACACATTCTTGTTGATTGTATATTAGGAAATCTCTTTCTTGCAGCTGTGGAATCACATGGTTCATTCATGTTAAAAGGATATAGAGCTAGATACTTCATTATTGTCCCTAGTTCTGATGGGAGTCAAAGATGGATTGAAATGCCATATATTTCAAATCCTAGAGTCTCTACAATGTTTCAGGCTATGGAATAATTAGATAAAGCTGAAACCAAACTGACTTAATTGAAAGATTTCAAATCTACTATCCAAATAGGGGAACAATTGAAAACCCCTACAATAATTAACAAAATATCTGAACTAAAAAGAAATGGTCTTGTTTTGAGTGAGAATAATATTGAATTATTTCAAACTTCTATTAATTTCCTCTGTCATACAATCCAAAATGGCGAGATATCTCTCCAAAAGAATGCCCTTGAATTTACAGGAAAATTTCCTGATGTTATTATGGATAAAACCTAGCTTCAGAGGTTTTTGGGATGTCTGAACTATGTCATCAATTTTTATCAGGATTGTGCAAAGGAAAAAGATTTTAAATCAGAGATTAAGAAACAATCCTTCACCTTGGACTAATTCCCATACAAATGCTATAATAAATATAAAGGCCAAGATAAAATCTCTTCCAATTTTATATGTTGTTGATGATAATTCTTCTAAAATTGTTGAATCAGATGCTAGTGATTTAGGATGGGTAGGAGTGCTCAAACAAAAGAAGGATGACGAGGAAAAAATAATTCAATTTGCCTTCAGAACATGGAGCCCAGTAGAAAGAAATTATTCAGTCATTGAGAGGGAGGTAAAAGCTGCATGGAATTCTATTGATGAATTTGAAATTCATTTGGTCAATAGGAAATTTTTATTGAGATCAGATGCTTCTTCTTTAAAAAAATTTCTAACAAAGGACATTAAAAATCCTGGTGAAGAAAAATTCGCCAGATGGTAGGCCTTATTTTCCAATTTTGACTTTGATGTAGAACACAATAAAGGATCTGAAAATTGTCTACCAAAATTTCTTAATAGAGAGCATATCCAACAACAAGAACATATAATGGTGATTGTAACATAATGAGATCATAATCAACAGAAAGAAATACTTAGGTCCATCCTTGAAGATAAAATTTGGCTAGAATATTGTGACCAGTGGAAGCCAAATTGGCAACTCAGAAACACTAAAGTCTTGGATGCAAATATGCAGAATCACACAGAAATTCTACACTTAGTTCCTGAAAGAAAGGTGTATCCTAAAGGTAACAGATGGATCCACAACATGGTGTATTCTAGAAGCATGGCAGCAGCTCATCAAGCAACATAAACATTAAGAACTGACTTCCATGACCTCACCATGATATGTTCTGAAGGAACTGACAGACACAAAGTCTATCACAAATACTTTTGTATAAACAGAATGAGAAATCTTGTATGGACACATAGAATTAATTATTCCCAGTGGCCTGGAGGAGATCCAAATCTTATCTTTCATGAAAAAATATATAATTTTGCAGGTTATAAAAAGCTTTGGTGGGATCTGCTAAATGTTGATGGAAAAACCGAAACCCATTACACAAAGCTAAATTTTGGTCCAACTTGGATCATGCAACAAAATCAACAGTGTCATTGGCTACAAGACTAGTGGAGTGATTTCAGCCTCAACAAAATAGCCATTGAACATGTTTATTATGAATCATATTTCCAGTTGCATTGTGATTGGTGTTTAGAAAATAATATTCCTGAGTGCTTTCATACTCCTTGTAGAATGGCTAGTGATCTTAAACTAACAGAAATTCAAATTTTGCACCAATATATGACCAGACACTATGAATGGTTGGTCATGACTAAGATTAAACACCAAATTGTATTAAAAAAACCCATGATAGTTAGAAGGATCTACACTAGAGCATGAGGTGAGCCTTTATATAAAATATATCGATTTCCTGGCATTACCTATTTAGATAATCCAACATAAATGGTTCTCGTGGACTCCATCTAAAAGTATCTATAGTGTACATGATACCTAGTCACGGGTAAAATGTGACCATTTTTCTTGAGGGCTTTCTAGTAAAAAGCTTCCTCCTTGTAATAAAATGTTTTCTTGTGGGCTTTCTGTACAAAAAGTATCCACTATGCTTTGTTTTCATTTTGTCCGCACATGTCTTTGTCCAGACATAGAATCTCTGTGCGGATGTCACCTTGGCATTACCTAAAAGCAATGATTCAATTTCCAAGTCCTGTATCCTACATGAATGTTTGTCCCCTCTCCTTCGTTATATAAGGAGGGTAAGGCTCATTCATGAGGCATCAGAGTTTAGAGTTAGAGAGTTGAAGAGTCTGTGTGAGTCTTGTGAGTCTAAGTTATTTCCTGCTTTGCATCTACGGGCTGATAATCCTGATCTGCTTGCATCATGAAGTAAATCCAGATTCCAGTCATTAGGTTATTCTTAGAAGCCTGCGTATCAGTGTGAAAGAACTGGTAAGAACCTAAAGTGGCCATAATACATAGGATTGTCTATGTGTGTGTTTTTTGGCTTTGTTCAAAGACTGAGTCCGTGAATCGGCTAGGTAGCCTCCAGAAATCTATCTTATTCATTAAGAAGAAAAACACTGGTAAATGCCATCACAGTCTATCTCAGGAAAGAACAACAAAGTCTGTATCATAACTCTCTATAACCTGAAATCTTCTGATCAATAAAGAGTGAGATTTTTCTGCATATTTTGAGTACTGAAAACTTTGAGTTTATATTAAAGTCCGTTGAGGTAGTATTTTTGTTACTATTTTACAGCAGAAGTTCGCCAAAGGTTCGCCAAAGGGTAGAAGGGACACCAAGACCATTAAAATGTGAGGGAAGCTGGAGAGAAAGTTCACCAGAGTGTGAAATACCTGATTAGGTTTGTGTATGGGTTCATGTATGAGTGAATAAGTATACATAAATAAGAGACTCAGCAAGGCCAGTTAGTCTGTGTTGCTGTTGCAAGCTTCAGTCAAGAAGCCCCTACATAAAATTGATGTACGATATTGGCATTATTGATTGGGTTAGAGGAAATTCACACTATGGAAATATAACATATTTTATAAATGATATAAAAAATTAAATATCTTACGTGCACCGTAATTAATTATTTGAGTAGATTTACACTGCACATATCTAACAGTTAGGGTTTACAGGCACGGTTTATGAAGGTTTAGCAAATTTGAAGGTTTACAAAGGTTTAGTGTATCAAAGGACAGGGATTGTTATAATAGTGTTTCTATGAAATTTCATAGTATATATATTAATTCAACTATACTCGCTCAAAAGAGTCCAGTCCCTTTTTCATCAAGCTAAGAAAAACTCTCTGTATTTAAATTTCCAAGAGTCCAGTCCCTTTTTCATCAAGCTAAGAAAAACTCTTTGTATTTAAATTTCCATTCTTGAATTAGATAAATCTTCACATTTGTTCTTTTATATTATCATATGTTTTATTCATTTTCGTTTTTTTTTTATTATGCTGGTGCTTTTCTCAAATGAAATAATCAGAAGAGCAGGATGTAGCAATATGTCATTTAAGACATTTAAACTTTTTTTCATTTGGTTTCTACATAGATGATTCTTGTTTCACAATGAAATATCATTATCCAATTCAGTTTCTCAAAGAGATTCCATATTAAACAAATTTGTCACAAGTATTTATAAACATCCAATTAATTTTTTATAAAAATCAAAACTAATATAAACTAACACCATATTCCATATTTTTCTTATTACGTTTAACTTGTGTTGTGGTCTTTTATTTTAAATTTAGAAAAATATTTTGTGGGGCATTTTATTGTAGAGAAAGCGATGTTCGTGCATTTAATGTAGTTCATGTATAAGGGAACACCAGAGGCTCATGAGTCATTCTACAGCTAAGTTACTGGATGTTCCAATGGTTGCCGAAAATTTCGATGTAAAATTATGTGTCAATTATTGTACAAATGCTTTGCACAACTCATCAACTAAACAATAAAATCTGCATCGCTTTATCTACAGCTCCCTTCTATCATGTTTACGGACACTGTAATTCTCCAACTGATAGACGTTGCAAAGTGGTTTCTTATTCAATGTTTTGAACATAGTGAGAAAGGGTAAGTTCCTTCCTACTTCGTGGGTGCTATTTTTAGTTGCTAAGAAATGCTAAGAATAGTATTTTCTCTGTTTTCCATATTTTTGCAAGAAATTTTTTCTTGTCTGTATTACATTTCATGTCATGTCTGTTGTATAGATATACACTGTGATTACACGCACATAAGAGAAAATGAGACATCAAGGTGTATATCTCTTCAGTGAGATGCTCATTTAGGATATTTAAACTTTTTGTTTAGGATATTGAAACTTGCTTAGAAAGACACAACAAATTTATTTTAAAGAATCTATTACCTCCCTGTGATTTACAAGAATGGCAAGAATAAACGGGGGCCACATCAGAAACACTTTGGAATCCTAGGACCTAGCCTTCCTGGATTCAGAGAGGTATATCTCTATATAAGTTTACTTTGGAAGATATATCTTTGTGATTTGTTTAAGATATTAGGCTAGTTATGAATCTCTTAAGAACTTTGTTTTGGTTTTGGTTTTGGTTGATTGAAAATGTACTGGAAGGATTAAATGTTGGAGAAGATTGAGGAAATGTTTTGGCTAGAAGGATAGACTATAAGACAACATTAATCCATTGGGATATTGAGCCATAAAGGACTTAATTTTTCAACAACTATTCAAGGGTTTTCATAGGTCAAGTTATGTAAGTTACATGTATCTTTTAGATTAAGTTTTGATATGAAACATTAAAGTGTTTTAAGGCAATAAAGATATAGTCAGTCAAGAATCTTCTAGCTCTACTTAAACAAGAAAAGCCTTTCATAGAAACTATTTGAAGTAAGCCAAAGGACAGGGAAAACCATAGAATTCTTTCGAAAAGATTTTATTAAAGAAAACTTTTAAGACAACAATCCAACAATCCTAAGAATATTTTCATATAAATTAAACATATAATATAATAAGGAGAGTAGCCTAAGATCAAACAGAAATAATCTAATATACTTTTGGCATACTTTCAAGGGACATTTCAAACAACCTTTAAAGACAGACCAGAGGACAGGGCATACCATAGACTTCCTTGGTTCAGACTCTACTTAGCATACTTTGAAAAAGATCTTGAAAAACAATATCTCAAGTTGTACTTAGATAGACATGGGCTCACCAACATTTCTCCATTAGGGGAATTTTAAGGTCTAAAATGAGCCTCCTAAGGAAAGAATAAAATAATAGTTAAACCAATAAAATAACATTTATGAATTTGAAATTCACTTTTTGTACCAGAATCCATGTAACCATAGTTAAATTCAATTCAAAATTTGTACCAAAATAAAATTAATAAACAAATTTTATTGATGTGACTATAAATTAGAATGAGCTTTTCAAGAAAAAATCATTATCATTGAACAACTAATGCATTTGTCCTTTGTACTTAAATAACTTAAAATAAAATATAAATATAATTTTATAATTCTTAATTATTATATGCTATTAATTAAAATTTATATTATTTAAATTGTATAATAACATGTAAATAATATACTATATAAAAATAATATAATATAATATAATATAATAAATGTATAGGGATATGCATTGTTTCTTTCAAGAAGTATGAAATGAAAATAATATATTTTTATTAAAAAAGTCCAAAATGACATTTATTATGAGTACTTTAATTTGACTTTAAAAGTACTTAGAGCACTACCATGGTTAACCATGAGTTTTTATCCACCATTGAGAATGTGACAAGTAAGTACCTTTAACTGAAACAATGCCACCTCAACCATTAGGGATGATGTCATCCATAAAATGTGATTGGTTCTCACAAAATAAATTTTGATTGTACATTTTCCTTAGGAGGCCCATTTTAGACCTCAAAATTCCCCTAATGCCCTGCTTATACTCTATTGAATCATTCTTGAAACAACAAGCTAGATAAAACAGGAGGGCAATTAAGAATCCTCCAATCAGAATTTAGCAGAGGAAAATAGAAAGATAAAGCTTTCAGAGATAAATAGGTTTCTTTTACAGTAAATCCTAATCTAAAGTTTCTGCTCTTTATTGGAGAAAATGGATAGCATGTAAAAAATAAGAAAAGAAAAATACAGAGAGGAAAAACATCACCGTTAACATAGACCAGGATCCTGGGAATCAAATTGTTTTATTGATGTTCAAACTAGTTACTTACTTCAGCACAATGGGTCTTTACAGCTCAATGCTTTCTCTATCCAGCCTAGCACTCCTCAACTAGCTTAGCAGCAGTCTAAACAACTAACAGTAACATCCTTCTTCAGCCAACCAAAAACCCTTTATAATGAAGCCCTCATGCTATATTTATAAGAAAATGAGGAGGTGAAATGAAAGCTAGGGTTAAAATATTTCATTTATGACTGAGTTAATGATTTTTGACCTTTGAGACCATGCAAGGCCCAAGGCAAAAATATCCAAAATGAATTACTCTTTATACTGAATGCTGTTAAATTTCTGAGCTACCAAGGTGTAATTTTTTACTTTTAGGCTTTTTGATAGATTTGTAATAACTATTGAGCTACTTCGTTTGGAAATGTCTCTGACTATAACAACTTTGGTATGTTTTTAAGGGAAAATGATGCTTGCAGGTGGCATTTAGCCGTTTGATGAATTAATTTCTTCATGGATTTATCATTTGAAGCATGCTTTGGGTCAATCTACTTGGTTTTAGCCATTAAACTTTGTTTTTAGGCCTTGATCTACATTTGGCATTCATAATCTATATTTACTTCATTTATCCTTTGATTAAGCGTTTAATCTCTTGTTTTTCCTCCTTCACTGATCTTCAATCTTTCATTAATCTTTTCATCTTTTCTATGTGCAGGGTTCTTCTTTGCGCTGGATGGTTTCTTTGATTTTGATCAATGGTCATAAATCACTTGTTCAAACCTTTGGATTCAAAACCCTATCCCTTTTCTTCATCTATTTGGCCTCATGGATCATAATCCAGACACTTTGCCACTTAAATGACCGTGGGATGGCCTTCAAACTTAAGTCGTCATTAAAACTACAAAAAAAAAAAAAAAAAATTAATTTAAATCCTGGATTTTTGGCTAAACTTCATTTCAGAGGCTTGGTGAGGTGTTTGGAGCGATTACAGAGGGAAGAAAGGTGCAGAGGCAGGTTCCATAGGCAGAACCTGAAATAACACAAAATAATTTGAATTTGGGCTTGAATATGGCTAAGCGGGCTTGTTCGAAACAAGGTGGTTTTCGCACGACAAATAAGTGGTAAGCGGTTTTGAGTGGATCGAGCGTGATTCCACTCAAAATATGACACTTGTCTAGGGTAATACCACATATTCCGCGTAGAAATCAAGTGTTAAACCCTGACATAAAATTCTGCGTGATATCGATTGCGGACCGTTGGATTTGCAGGAGCCAGATCAACGGTGGAGGTTAGGCGCGATCAGGGAAGATGCACAATAGAGGGGAGTGGTGGAGGATAGATGTCAAAGGGAAATTGGGCTGTGGTGGTGGAATGGATGGTGGTCCAGTGGGTGACGTCATCTATTTTGTCGAAAGTGGAATTTTTCTCGGGTGGGTTGGATACTTACGATCTGTGAGGGCTATTAGATTGATAATATCTACAGTCTAGATCCGTTGCGGGGTGAATGAAAATGTTTGTGATCGGGAGGATGGAGAGTGAGACGGGAGAATGATCTTCATCAGATCTAGATGATCAATAGTTCAGATTGATTCGAGGAGAAAGTAAGTGCGCGAGGTAAAAAGATAAGAGAAGGGGCTAAGAACAAAGGCGAGGGTAGATAGGACCAGGAGCTGAGATGAGAGGGGTTTAGGGATAGCGGTGGTCGTGACCTCGGGTCATATGATGAAAGGGTGGAGGGCTTAAGCCTGAAGGGGATTAAGACCTTACTTTTCAAATGGTAAGATATTAGGCTAAAAACAGGGTGTTTTCGAGCCTTTTTTGAGTTTCCGATAGAATTAGGAAGGATGTTTTAAACCAAATAAATAAGGTGTTTTAATGGTTTAAAGGTGTTTTTAAGGGGGTGGAGGATAAATGAACGGGAAATGGGCTTTTTCAGAAGGGGGAAATGACTTTTAGGATAGGTGAAAATGAGTGAAAATGGGGGATATAGCCTGAGATCAGTCTTTTTGAATCAGCAGGTTAACTTGGGATGATTTGAGTGGAGATTTTAATGAATGGGTAAGCTTGAGATAATGAAGGCAGTGATATTTCCAAAACTCAGAAGCTTTTCTATGAATTTTTTTTATTTTTGGAAATCTAAAAACTTATTTAGCCATCATTGGATATAACAAATTTTTACTGATGGCTAACAGTGGCTCCACTTGGGGAAGACAACTCCTTGGAGGTGTCAAGAACCTTAGAGAAGAAATCTCTGGAAGGTAGACTAGTGCCTTATGTTTTTCATCTTGACAATCCTCTTTATCTTTGATGATCATGCTACTTGAAAAAGATGATCTGTAATATCATAATCATATTATTTTCTCCCAAACTTCTACCTACACAACATACTTTCCTAACATGTTTTTCATCAGTGGGTGTACTTAGACATGCAAACCCTTTAAACATCATTTTATTATTTTATTTGAAAGAAGGAAATGCTATCTACTTCTACCCTTATATATTTCAAGAGTTCGGATTAAGCTGTTGAACTCAGTATTTTTCTACCTAAACTAGCTATCTGTCAAGATTAGATTGTTTGACAAATTTCTATCTTCTAGTCTAAAACAGAAAACTGAAACATAATCAAATCAGGATTGAACAGTCTAATTTGTTATGGGGCTATGGAATTTTGTACAAGTTGCACATAGACTTTATTTTCAGAAATTTAAAACAAAATTGTGAAGGTTTAAGATATGAAATTTCCAAAGCATCCTTCTTTCTTTCTTGGTTCAGATTTTGAGCTTGTTAGAACCATTTTCTTTCTTTCCTAATATATTCTACTAATAAGCTAGTTTTAAATTGTTTGGCATATCTTTTTTAACTAACCTATCAGCATTATTTCAAATTTACTCATTCATGATTAGGCTGTATGACTGCATAACATTTCTTCTTTCAAAGTAGTGGCATTTGGACTTGCACACTTCCATATCTTTCTCTTTTTTGGTATGGGGCTGTACCTTTTCTTTTATTTGCCATATTTTCTCTTTTTCTTTTGTTTTTTTATTTCATTTTCAAACTTTCTTTCAAGAAAATTTATTTACAATGAATTAAAAAGATTTAAACTATTTTTTTAACAAAAATAGTGTTTGAGCATCCTGCTATTTACAGGACCTCCAAAAATTTCTGTTCCATCCATCTCCTGAAGAAAAAATGCATTTTTACCTATAACAGACTGAATGAGATAAGGGCCTTTTTAAAAATTTCCATGTTTTCCCTTATCTTCCTTTCTAGAATCCCATTTCAACACTTTGTCACCAATGTTGAAATCACTTGCCTTTGTTCTTTTGTCAAACAACCTCTTGATGTTTTTTTGTACTTGTTGTGCTCTATTGTAGACTTCCTCTCTAGTTTTTTGCAGTTGGACAGTCTGATTAATTCTTATCGTCATGTCACCTTCTTCAGATTGTACTTCTTAGATCAACTTCATCACTGGCACTTCATGATTGGAAATATTGAATCTGCTCCATAACCTAGTTGAAAAGGGGACATTCTGATTGACATTTTGACTGTCAATCTGTCTGCCCAAGGTGCATGTACTAGCTTGTTGTGCCATGATTTTTTACTCTCTTCCACCAACTTCTCGATGATTTTTACCAAACTCTTGTTTGATGAATCTACCAACCCATTACCTTTAGGGTAATAAGATGTGGAATTACCTAATGTAATCTGGTATTTGTGGCAAAAATCAATCATCTTTTTGGACCTAAAGGCAGTAGCATTGTTAGTGATAATATTCCGAGGGCAGCCAAATCCAGACAGGATATGGTCTTCAAGGAATTTAATGATGACTGAATCTGTGGAATTCCTAGAAGGGATAGCCTCTATCCATTTTGTGAAGTAATATATTGCTGTGAGGATCCATTTATGTTGGGTAGATGAAGTAGGATGGATTTCTCCAATGAAGTCTAGACCCCATTGTTGAAAAGGAGCTTCAAAAATTATTGGATGCAGTCGTAAGGATAGCAATTTTATCTTGCCTTCAAAGATTTGACACTTATGGAAGGAAATTATCATTTTATGGACATCTTGAAAGAGAGTGAGCCAATAGTAACCAGCTCCAAGGATTTTGTTAATAATGTTTTTCCAATAAAGGTGGCTTTCACATTCGCCTTCATGAAATCATGCTTGATTTTATATGCATCATTCTCAGGAAAACATTTAAGCAATAATCCACTGGAATTTTTCCAATATAAGCAACTATCTAAAATGCAATAATTAACAGCTTTTAAATTGAGAAACCTTACCTTTGTTTTAGACAAACCAGGAGGAACATTAAGATTAAGAAGCACATACAAAATATCAGCATAACAAGATGAATTCAGAAAATAGTCTTCAATGAGTGGAGTTTCCAACTCCTTCTGTTCATCTAATGCATTAAACATGTTTATATCAAGTTCTTGTAAGTTGGTTTCAGCCATTAGTTTTGATAGTCCTTGACCTTTGATGAAATTAGTGGGCTTAATTTCTAAATCACATTCGAATATTATAGCAATCCACTTTCCTCTTTTTCCATCAGGATCTTGTGTCAAGATTTCTTTCACCACTGAATGAGGCACAAATGCAATGATGTGTGAGAGTAAAATGTAAACTCTGAAATATTTCAAGGCTTTGACTAAGGCAAAAGCTTGTTTTTCCACTATGTTGTATTTCAGAGGTGCATCTTTCAATGCCTTGCTAAAAAATGCAATGGGTTGCTCTCGTCCATTTATGTTTTTATGTAATAGGACAACAGCCACTGCATGTCCTTATGCAAAGGAGAATATGAAAAAGTCTTTGGTGAAATTAGGACTAATAAGAACTGGTGTTTGTGTAAGTGTTTGTTTTACGATTTAAAAGTATTTCTTTGCTTCTGAGGTCCATTTGACTCCTGTTTCTCTTTTAAGCATGTTTGTAATGTTTCTGAGGAGTTCAGCTAAGTTGGGTATGAACCTTCTTAAGAAATTAATCTTTCCAATGAAAGAATGAAGTTCCTTGATGTTTCTAGGATGATTGATTTGCAATATACCTTCGATCCCCTTTGGGTCTATCTTTATCCCCTCTTATAATATGATATGACCAAGAAGTTTACCATCTAAGAGACTAAACAATGTTTTATTTGGGTTTAAGGATAAACCATATTTTCTACATTTCTCAAAGACTTTTCTTAGGTGTATTAGGCATTCTTCATCTATTTTGGAATAGACAGTTATGTCATCTAAGTAAATCATATTGAAGTAACCTATTTCTTCTGAAAAATAAATATCCATGGCTCTTTGGAATGTGGCACCAGCATTCATTAAAACAAAAGGCATTTTCACATACATGAAAGTGTCCCAAGCTATGGTAAAAGTTGTTTTAGGTTGATCATCAGGGTGTTCCAATACTTGGCTGTATCCTGAGAAGCCATGTAACAAAGAAATTATTTTTGAACCTATTACCCTTTGTAATATGTGATCCATTTTAATTTTTGGGTAAGGAATAGTTGTCCTTTAATGAGGCCTTGTCTATGTTTATGAAGTCTATACAAAGCCTTATTTCTCTTGTTTTCTTCCTTACAGATACAATATTGGATACTCACTATGAGTATCTCACAGGGAAAATAATTCCAGCATCATACATTTTTTGATTTCTTTCTCAACTAGAGGTAATTGAATAGGGTTTATTCTATGTAGTTTTTTTCTGAAAGGTTTATGGTTCTCTTTAAGGGGTATCTTATGCTGAATTATTTCTGTATCACATGATTTTAAATCTTCATAACTCCAAGAAAATGCATCATAAAATTCTCTAAATAGCTCAAGATATTTCATTTTAATGTGAGCTCGCAGTGTTTTGGATAATTTGATCATTTTCGGCCTTTCTTTACTGCCTATATTACACTCTTCGACATTAGTTTCAGTGGGTTCTATTTTTGGATTTTTGGCAACATCATTAAAGTCAAACAATTCTTCTAGAGGCACTAGTCCTTTTGGAAAATTTTCATTGAAAGACTACAACACTTTTAGATCTTCTTTTCCTAAATCAGTGCATATTTATGTTTTATGTTTTCATTCTTTGGTTACCAAATTTATTTCATCAATGTGAGGATATTCTCCTTTACTATATGGTTCCTCAATAGGACAGTCTTCTTCATACTGTGAATTTGAATTTGGCACTTCAAACTCATTTCTGGACTGTAGGAAGTATTCTATTTGTTTATCTTCCTCAAAAACTTGCCAATACCTTTCATTGTTTAGGACTGCTGGTCTATATTTAAATTGAATTGTGTATTGTTTACTTTCATAAGGTTTTATACATGTACTAGCAGCAAAGGCTAAACCATTGGCAAGGATGTTTTGGTTTCTAGGGACAAAAGTGAGTTGGAATTCTGCAAAGGTTTTCAATAGATCCATGGCATGATCTCTATAGGCTCATAATCTTGGATTTGTAACAGTATATTCTCCATTTACATGCCTAATTATCAATTTTGAATCCCCGTGGACTGTTATCCTCTTGGCTCCTAATTTTTTTAGTAAATGTAGTCCTAAGAGGAGTGCTTCATACTCTGCTATATTGTTGGTGCATTGAAAGTTTAATCTGTATGAATGGCCTTCAACATGATTTTTCTATGTATTATGCACCGATATGCCTGCTCCTATACCAGTTTTACTTAATGACCCATCAAAAATCATATTCCAAAGAGGACTGGTTTTAGATTTATCATTAATTTCATTTATGTCTTCTCTGTTTAGTTTGTCTTGAATGCCATGATGTTCCTTTTGAGGGTTTGCAGTATGTTGATTTTTATCTTGTTCCTCAAGGTTTTCGATGTGTTGAGGGTTTTTTCTTTGATTATAATGGTTGACACTATGTTGATGATTGTTTTGTAGCTCATGAATTGTTGTGTTTTTTCTGAATTAGCGAACTATTTGGATGATTTTTCTTTCCCTTCCTCCTCTTCTATGGCTGTCACAATGTTGGTTGATCTGTTGCATTCTAATCCTTTCTCATTAGGAATTTCATCATTGTAAAGAATAAATGAGTCAAGGTCTGTATGTATAGAATAAAGACGGGAATCTTCTGGTCTTCTTGACTACTCACCATGTATTTCATGTGAGTTTCCCTATAGATTCTTCTAGGTTGACTGAAGACAGGGATGGTGGCATAAGTCATACCCATTTGCATAGTGCCTTGAAGCTTAGCACCCCAAGATATTGAAAAAAGAAATATTTGGGAGGTAAATCAGCCACTACTATATCCATCACTAAGGTTTTGGCTGGGATTTGTGCTAATTTGACACAAAGATCTTTTATCAAGCCTAGGAATTTGACTCTGCTGGATTCAAAGGAGTATAAATCTTTGTAGGGCCTAGTTACCTCAAGGCCTAATCTCTCCATTATTAATTTGGGAACGAGGTTATGTGATGCTTCTGAATCAAGCATGGCATTGTGCAAAAATTTATCATGGATGTTGAGACTGACATAAAATGAAGGAATACCTCCTTCTTGAATTTTCCCTTCCACTTATGGTATAAACAGAAGATCAGGGGTGTCATCATTTAAGTTAACAGAATCATTGTTGTCTCCTATGTTCAAGGATCTTAACTGTTTAGATTTATATAAATTTTGTGTGACTAATTCAGTGAGAGGAATAGATATTTTAATTTTGGCAATTTCACTCTCTATGCTAAAAGGAGTCTGATTTTTTGGAATGTTTAATTCAGCCTTTTTAGTCACTATTTTCTCAGCAAAATCAACTTGCTGGTTTTTATTATGAACAATAGTTAGGATGGTTTTATCAGGAGAATTAGCTGAGGTGATAGTGCTACTAGGGTCACCATTATGTTTGATAAGAATTTGAGTGTTTTTCCCTTTGTTTTTATCAGAATTTTCAGCCACTGTTTTATGGTTTTCTGTTGTATTTTTTGGATGGTTTACAGGGCTCTTTTTTGTAGATATTTCAGAGGTATTTTTCTTGGGAAAGTCTTGCTCTTTTTTACTCATTAAGTCATATTTTTTATGTACTTCTATTATGGAATTTTCAAAGCCTTGTTGGTAGCCTGCAGACTCTACGCTCTCTTCTTCATAAGGTATATATATGACATGTTCTTTCCTAGTGAGGAAAATACTATCCTCATCATTCATTCCCAACATGTTTATGTGATTTCCCTCTGTTTCTTCAATTACTCCCTCATCTTCATCAACATAATTCTGCTGGAAAGGAGGTCTAACTTGTTGATGAGGGCCTCTTTGTCTAATTTGAGGGGGATTCCTTCTAAAGTTCTGATTCCAATTATGATTTTTGTTTTGAGGAGCTGTTTGGTTTTCTTCAAGATAAGCTCTCTCATTTATTTTTATTCTTTCCGTCATCATCTCCGTGGTTCTAACCAAATTATCAATTTTGGAGTCTGATGTAGAAGGTCCAGCTTCATCTTTGTATGTAACCTTTTTCTCTGATTTCAATCTAGCCCTTCTGGCATTAAGGTTAGCTTCTAAACTTACTGCTCCTTTCTGCATGTCTTCTAATGTGAGGGGTTCCCTCTCCCTTAATTGATAACGCATATATAGGTCAAATACTTCAGGAAACTTTATTAAGGCTAAGCCTTGTGGGGGTTTCATTTGTGGAGGGAGTGAATTATAAACACTATTGAATCTAGTGCAATAATCTTGGACACTCTCTCCAGCATTTCTTTTAAGATCATTTTATTCTAATAGGATTTGAAGGGGATTTCTCTTGAATTCCCATTTGTTTAAAAATAATTGATCGAAATAAGGGTGGTCATTGATGTTTTTAGGGGTTAAGCCTTTGAACCATTTTCTTGCTTCTCCCCCTAAACTTTGAGCAAACATTATAAGTTTAATAGTTTCAGCATCTATTTCTTTTCTGTCAAAGTAATCATTCATTCTATCCACATGTTGTTGAGTTGTAGTAGAACTACTAGCATCATATAATGAAATCTTGGACTGATAGTATTGTGGTAGAGCGACAAAAGGTAAATGAAGGACTAAGGGAGCATACGATGTTGCCATGATATGGATTTGTGGAAAAAATGTGGGGTTTACAAGTGGAGGATTGGTGATAGGAGGTTGATGATGAGCTGAATTGTTTTGAATTGTGGATGTGTGGGTAATTGTAACAAAAGTACTAGGACCAGCTAAGTACTGTTGAGCAAATTGAGGATGAGAGAAGCCAAAATTTTGGAGAAAATGGAAATTTGGAAGAGTGGATGGAGAGGCTTCCCTATTGCTTGTGTGTTGTGAATTTACATGCTCAAAGTCTATCTTATCTATACTACTTTGTGACTTGGTTCTAACTAATCTTTTGATATGAGGTAAGTCAAATTGGGTACTCTACAAGTTTATAAGGGTTTCAAGGACTGAAGGAGACTTTGGATTTTTAAATGGAGACTTCCTAAGAATGTTTTCAGGATTATAAACTATTTTTGGAGGATTTGGGTCAGGATGGGATCTAGTATGGATTCATTTGGAAGCTAGGATTTAGACCCAAAGATAAGAAAATTTAGCCAAATATGACAATCTTTTGAAGGCAAACTAATTTGGCTAAGAAAACTTTTAGTCCACCAAGTTTTCTTAACTGGGTTTTGTGATGTTCTAATGATAAAATAAGTCTCCCAGTGGAGTATTTGGACCACCAATGGGGTTAGCAAGCCTACTGAAAACCAGTGGAGTCACCAGGTAGAATATTTTAACTTGTTTTCTAGGACTAGTTGTTGTCCACCATCAACAATCAGGAACCACTCTAGGAAGACACTTGATTCATTTTAAGAAGGGTTTTTTCAGAGTTGTGAAGTTATCTATTACTTAGTTTGTTCCCTAGTATGCTCGCCACTATGTTGGATCCATATGATTTACAATAATATGAGGAATCAACGCTTAAGGGGGCCACATCAGAATCACTTTGGAATCCTAGGACCTAGCCTTCCCGGATTCAGAGAGGGATCTCTTTATATAAGTGTATTTTGGAAGATATATCTTTCTGCTTTGTTTAAGATATTAGGATAGTTATGAAGCTCTTGAGAAATTAGTTTTGGTTTTGGTTTTGGTTGACTGAAAAGGTATTGGAAGAATTAAAGGTTGGAGAAGATTCAGGAAATGTTTCGACTAGAAGGATAGACTAAAAGACAACATTAATCGATTGGGCTATGGAGTCATAAAAGGACTTAACTTTTCAACAACTATTCAATGGTTTTCATACGGAAAGTTATCTAAGTTACATGGATCTTTTAGATTAAGCTATGATATGAAGCATTAAAGTGTTGTGAAGGAATTAAAGTTATAGCCAGTCAAGAATATTCTAGCTCTACTTAAACAAGAAAAACCTTTCAAAGTAACTATTTGAAGTAAGCCAAAGGACAGGGAAAACCATAGAATTCTTTGGACAAAATTTTATTAAAGCAAACTTTTAAGACAACAATCCTACAATCCTAAGACTACTTTCAGATAAAGAAAACATATAATATAACAAGGAGAGAAACCTAAGACCAAACAAAAATAATCTAATCTGCTTTTGGCATACTTTCAAGGGATATTTCAAACAACCTTTAAATATAGACCATAGGACAGGGCATACCATATACTTCCCTGGTTTAGAATCTACTTAGAATACTTCGAAAAATATCTTCAAAAAAAATATCTCAAGTTGTACTTAGATAGGCATGGGCTTACCAACATTTCTCCCTATTTATACTCTATTGAATCATTCTTAAAACAACAAGCTGGATAAAATAGGAGGGCAATTAAGAATCCTCCAATTAGACCTTAGCACAGGAAAACATAAAGATAAAGCTTTAAGACAGAAATAGGGTACTTTGACAATAAATCCTAATATAAATTTTCTACTCTTTATCAAATAAAATGGACAGCGTGTAAAACATAAGAAAAGACAAATACAGAGAGGAAAAACATCAACATTAACATAGACCAGGATCCTGTGAATCAACTTGTTTTATTGATGTTCAAACCAATTACATACATCAACACAATGGGGATTTACAACTCAAAGCTTTCTCTATCCAGCCTAGCACTCCTTAACTAGCTTAGTAACACTCTAAACAACTAACATTAACAACCTTCTTCACCCAACCAAAAACCCTTTCTAATGAAGCCCTCATGCTATATTTATAAGAAAATGAGGAGGTGAAACGAAATCTAGGGTTAAAATATTTCATTTATTATTGAGTTGATGACTTTTGACCTTTGAGATGATGCAAGGCCCAAGGCAAAAATATCCAAAATGAATTACTCTTTATAATGAATGTTGTTAAATTTATGAGCTATTTAGGTGTAATTTTTGACTTTTAGGCTTTTTAATAACTTTGTAATAACTAGTGAGTTGCTTCTTTTGGAAATGTCTCTGACTGTAATAACTTTGGTATGTTTTTAAGGGAAAATGATGCTTGCGGGTGCCATTTACCCCTTTGATGAAGTAATTGCTTCATGGATTTATCATTTGAAGCATGCTTTGGGTTAGTCTGCTTGGTTTTAGCCATTAAACTGTGTTTTTAGGCCTTGAACTGCATTTAGCCTTCATAATCTGTCTTTACTGCCTTTATCATTTGATTAAGCTTTTAATCTTCTATTTTTCCTCCTTCACTGATCTTCAATATTTCGTTAATCTTTTCATCTTTTCTGTGTGCAAGGTTCTTCTTTGCGCTGGAGGGTTTCTTTGATTTTGATCAATGTTCATCAATCATTTATTCAAACTTTTGGAGTCAAACCCTTATCCCTTTTCTTCATCTATTTGGCCTCATGGATTGTCATACAGATACTTTTCCACTTAAATGATTGTGGAATGGCCTTTAAGCATAGGCTGCCATTAAACCTACGAAAAATAAAATAAAAACATTAATTTAAATCCTGTGTTTCTGGCTAAACTGCGTTTCACAGGCTTGGTGAGGCATTTGGAGCAATTGCAGAGGGAATAAATGTGCAGATGAGGGCTCCATAGGTGGAACCAGAAAGAACAACAAAATAATTTGAATTTGGGTGTGAACAGGGGTAAGCGGTTTTGGGCGAAACCAGGTGGTTTTTACACGACATATAAGCGGTAGGTGGTTTTGAGTTGATCGAATGCAGTTCCACTCAGAAGATGATACCTGTCCATGGTAAAGCCACTTATTTCGCATAGAAATCAAGTGTTAAACCTTGACATAAAATCCGCGCGATATCGATTGCGGACCGTTGGATCTGGGGGAGCTAGATCAATGGCGGAGGTTAGGCACAATCGTTGAAGATGAATGGTAGAGGGGAATGGTGGAGGATAGGTGTTGAAGAGAGATTGAACTGTGTTGGAGGAATGGACGGTGGGCTAGTGGGTGACGTCATCTGTTTTGTCGAAAGTGAAATGTTTATCGGGCGGGTTGGAAACTTAGGATCTGTGAGGGCCGTTAGATTGATAAGATGTACAGTCTAGATCCATTGTGGGGTGAATGAAAATGTTTGTGATTGGGAGGACAGAGCGTGAGACAGGAGAATGATCGTTGTTAGATCCAAATGATCAAAAATTGATGTTAATTCAAAGAGAAAGTAAGGGTGAGGGGTAAAAGGATAAGAGAAGGGGCTAAGAACAAAGGCGAGGGTAGATAGGACCAGGAGCTGAGATGAGAGAGGTTTAGGAATGGAGGTGGTCGCACCCTCGGGTCATATGAGGAAAGGATGGAGGGCTTAAGCCCAAAAGGGATTAACACCTTACTTTTCAAATGGTTGGATATTAGGCTAAAAACAGGGTGTTTTCAAGCCTTTTTTGAGTTTCTTATAGAATTACGAAGGATATTTTAAACCAAATAAAGAAGGTTTTTTAATGGTTTAAAGGTATTTTTAAGGGGATGAAGGATAAATGAAGGGGAAATGGGATATTTTACAATGGGGAAATGACTGTTACGATAGGTGAAAATGAGTGAAAATGGGTAAAGAAGATGGAGGTCAAAATGGGGGATATAGCCTGAGATCAGTCTTTTTGAATCAATAGGTTAACTTGGGATGATTTGAGTGAAGATTTTAATGAATGGGTAAGCTTGAGATAATGAAGGAAGTGAGATTTTCAAAACTCACAAGATTTTCTCTCAAATTTTTTTTTTTTTGGAAATCTAAAAACTTATTTAGCCATCATTGGATATAACAAATTTTTACTGATGGATAACAGAATCCTCAGTTAATCTAATATTCACCGACCAGAGCATATGATACAGAATGTTCTCGTGCAACATAACTTATCCATGTTTTCAAATGTATGTGCTAAAATAAAGAGGTTTGAGCTTTAGTCCTATGTTAGCATAATCATTAAATTAATATTTTTTTCATGTGTAGGACCTTTTTATCAATAGATCATTGATTTGCAATTAATTCAACTTTTTGATGGAAATATTGAAAAAAACAATAAAGAGAGGGAAGCATTCCCCCACAATATAGAGAATACACAAAGAATGAGGAAATTAACAGTCAAGCACAGACAACGTAAAACATGGAATGAAATTCAATTTTCTATTCAACTCAAAAAAAATATTAAAATTACAATCCTTCAATACAAAATTGTCGAGGCATGCTAGTTAACGCAGTTCAATGTTGGATTGGACTGATATCCACTGAATCATCCTTCTATAGAGAGATTTTGATTCTTCAGTTTGTACATGAAACTGCGTACAAAACACATAACTGCAGACCTGAAATATTATCGATTCCGGCTTTGAAAACACATCGTGTTCGAGCCTCCATCGCAAATCGCATACAGGTGATTATAAATTTTAACATCTACATGATACGGAAAAAACATAAGATTTGCGATCTGTGATGTGATGTGGCACATCGCATCGCAAAACAAACAATTTAACTTGTGGGCGCTTAATCCACTACCTCTTGAGCTTTACGGGCACTGATATGCGCTATCCTCTTGAGCTTGACACGTGCCCCCTTTGCAATCACACATCGCATCGCAAAACAAAAAATTTAACTTTCGGGTGATTAATCCACTAACTCGTGAGCTTTGTGGGCTCTAATATGCACTATCCTCTTGAGCTTTACATGTGACCCCTTGCGATCGCATCACATCGTAGATAACTTAACATTGCGGGTGGATTTAAAACTTAAATGAAAAACCTTGCAAAGTGCGTTCTTCGTGTGGCGGAAAAGGTTAAAAAATAAAATGTGCGAAGTGCAGGCTACGGGAAATATAAAATATGAGTGAAAAATCTTGCAAAGTGCGATGAGCTTTGTGGGTCCCACCGATATCGCATCTGCGAACTTAACTTCCATGAAACGTTAAGAGTTTCAACTTAAAAGCTGCGAGTTGCGATGTGCAGGGAGATAAATGGTGGTGAGTGTGAAATGTCAAAAAAAGGTAATAGTAAAAATGAAAAGGTTTGCGGGCAGTTGCAAATACGGTAAGGTAGGTGGTTGGTCCTGTCGATATCGCATTAGTGAGGAAACAACTTATGCGAAGGGCTTAAAAGGTAAAGGATAAATTTTGCGAGTGGTGAAGTGTAGGCACGGTAAGTCAGCAGAAAAAGAAATAAATGCAAAGGTAAGTTCAGGTACTCTGTTGTTTGGATTTTGCGTAAAACGCCTTTGAATTTGAAATACGGGCTTCGTCCTTCTCTGCAGAGAAAATTCAATTTAGAGTGGGCTACTGCCACTTCTTATCCATGGAGGTGGTTGGGAGTAATCCCAACACTCCCCCTTAATCAAAATTGTCACCATCAATCATTCCCAGACACTGTCTGAGATTAAAAAAAACTCTTTTGTCCAAATGGCTTTGTGAGAATATCAGCAAATTGTTCCTTTGACCTACAATGTTCCAAAACAATTTCACCATTGTTAACTAGTTGTCTTATAAAATGGTACTTTTCCATCAATATGATTTGTTATCCTATGGAAAACATAATTCTTTGACAATTCAATTGTTGAGTTATTATCCCAATAAATTGTGGTTCCTTTATCTTGCTCATGACATAAATCTCTCAGCATCCTTCTTATCCAAACTAATTGACATGTTGTTGTTGTTGCTGCTACATATTTAGCTTCTATTGTTGATGATGAAACTATTGGTTGTTTCTTTGAAGCCCATGAAATGGCTCCCAATCCCTAATGAAATACATACCCTGATGTTCTGTTTCTTTCATCTACACTTCCAGCCAATCACTATCAGTGTAACCAATCATCTTAAAATTATCAGATGAGGAGTATAGAAAACCATAATCCTTCATTCCATTTAAATTCCAAAAAATTCCCTTGGCTTCTTGCCAATGTGTCTCCTTTCGTGTCTCCATGAATCTGGATATTAAACTCATTGCATATATAATATCACGCTTAGTTCCAGTCAAATACATTAGACTACCGACCATGCTCTTGTACAATGTTAGATTGACATTCTTGCTGCAATCTTCCTTGCTCAACTTCAACCCCATGATAGTTGGAGTTGATGTTGCTTTCTTATTCTTCATATTGAACCTCTTTAAAACTTCTACAACATATTTTTCTTGCGAGATAAAAGCTCCCTTTTCATTTTTCTTTACATCTATGCCCAAAAGGTATCTCACTAAACACAAGTTAGTCATTTCAAATTCACCCTTCAAGACTGTTTGAAAATCAACAATGAGAGAAACATCTTGCCAGTGAAAATCAAATCATCTACATCTAAAACAACAATAATAATTTTACCATCATTTTCTTTGATGTAGAGTGTGGTTTCACCATCACACTTGTCAAATCCATTTTCCACCAGGTAAGCATCAATCCTATTGTACCTCGCTCTTGGTGCTTGCTTCAGCCCATAAACAAATTTCTTCAACTTACACACACTTTGTGTTCTTGGTATTCTATCTCATAGCAAGGAGGTTGATCAACAAACACCTCCTCTTTCAACACTCCATTCGAGAATGCAGACTTCACATCCATTTGATAAACTTTCCACTTTTGTTGTGCTGCTATGGACAACATTGTCCACACTGTCTCCATGCTTGCAACTAGTGAAAGGTTTTCCTCATAGTATCTTCCTTGTTGTTGCTTGTATCCTTTGACAAAAAGTCTTGATATGTTCCTTCTATAATTCCTTCAATGTTTCTCTTGGTATTATAGACCCATTTCACTCCAATAACTTATTTTCCTTGTGGGAGGTTCACTAACTCCCATGTGTAATTATTTTCTATTGTTCCTATTTCTTCATTCATTGCTTCAATCCACTTCTATTATTTTATTTCATCTTCAAAATGGATTGGATCATAAACATGAAAAGATAAAGAAAATAAAGAATTCATACTAGCATTACTATTTACTTCTCCTTGCTCATAAATTTCATTTAAATTTCAGAATATTGGTCTTCTTGTATTTGCTGAAGATGTGCTTGGAGTTGCACTTCAACTCGGGGGATTTCTTGATCCTTGTGGTGTGCTTGGAGAAGCACTTCCTTGGTTTTTCACTAGTACTCTATAGCTTGCTTGCGGTGTGCTCTGTTGAGCTTGTGTAGGTGGAGGAAGAGCCACCATTGAGGAATTATTTTCTGTAATCAATTCCTCTTTGTATTCATGTGAAATACATGTCCTCACATTTGTTTTCTTCTCTAAGCTTCCATCCCAAGCTTCTTCTTCAACGAACTAAACATTTATGTTGATTATTACTTTTTTTGTTGATTGATTATAGATCATGTAGGCCTTGGATTCATCACTGTATCCAACAAATATACATTCCCCCCCCTTGCAGTCCAAATTATTCCTTAACTGATCCGGTACATGTGCATATGCCACACATCCAAATAATCTAATGTGAGTGGCAACTTGTGTTGTTCCACTCCATGCTTCTTTTGGAACTCTGTTCATAATAGTTTTTGTTGGACATCTATTTAAAATATAATCTGCACAATTGAAAACTTCTACCCATTACTCATTTGGAAAATTCCTTTCCTTCAACATACTCCTTACCATGTCCATGATGGTTCTATTCTTTCTTTCTACCACACCATTTTTCCGAGGTGTATAACTTGTGGTAAAATTCTTGTCAATTCCATTCTCCCTACAGAAACGTAGGAAGTCTTTGGAGATATATTCTCCACCTTCGTCAGTTCTTAACACTTTTATATAGTATCCACCTTGCTTCTCAACAAGATCTTTGAAGTGGTAGAACTGTTCAAACACTTCATTTTTCTATTTTAAAAAATAAACCCATTTATTTCTTGTGTAATCATCTATAAATGTAAAAACATAATGACTTCCAGCTAATGATGGCATTTGCATTAGTCTACACAAATCTGAGTTGGCAATCTCCAAGGGTGCTTTTTCCCTTATACTCTTTCCTGCTGGAAATGATTCTCTGTGTTGTTTTCCCAAGATGCAGCCTTCAAATAAACTATCTGGTTTCAATATGAGTGGTAAACCTTTACCATCCCCTTTTTGTGCAACACATTCAAACCTCCAAAATTGAGATGTCCAAATATCAAATGTCATAACCAGTTCTCATCTTTCATTTCTTCTTGAGAGACTTCTTGTGTTACTGCTGCTACAACACCTCGTTCCTTCAAGTTTGTTCTGACCTTGACAGGAAACATCTTATTTATTTTCATATGTAATTTTGCAATGACTTGTCTAATTGGAGGTATATCCATGATTATGCACACATCATTCTTAAAAAAAACATTTTAGCCCTTATTTGAAAGTTTTCCAATGCTTTGAAGGTTACGTTTCAGGCCAAGTACATAATATACATCTAGCACAAACTTCTTCTCTCCATTCGTTGTCAGTATTTTTACTCTTCATTTTCCCATGATAGAGACTTTACTATCAGTCCGCATTGTCACTTCAGATTTGACACTCTAATCCATATTTGACAACATTGCTATGTTTGCAGTCATATGGTTACTACAACCTAAATCTAAGAACCATACATCTTCTTGTTTTTCTTGTGCTACATTACAGGGTAAAAGCACATTACCATGGTTTTCATTTTATTTTTTGAAATTTAAACTAGGTCTATTACCCTGTCATTTTTCTTCTTTCTACATTCGTTGGCATAATTCCCATACTTTTTTCCATAATGACATTGGAATTGAGATTTATCATACCTCCATCCTTGTGCTTGATTTTGTTTTGAGCCTTCGCTTGGATTCTGATTGCTACCCCATCCACTTGTGCTTGTAGGGCTGCTTCTTCCACTTCTGTGTGGGTTTCTTCCTCTTCCTCAATAGTTTGATATTCCTCGACCTCTACCTCAACCAAAAGACATTTTTATCTTCAATGCATGCTGCAATGAGGAGTTCGTTGCTCTATTCAGTCTATGTTCATGAGACATCAGTGATGAAATAAATCTCATCTACTGAAAATTGTGAAGATTCTTTGTCTCTTCTATGGCCACTACTATGGCATCAACTTTTGATGGTATACTTCTTAACACTTTCTCTGCTATTATTATTTCATCAAGTGTCTCTCCAATAGACCTGATTTGGGTAACCAGCCAAATAAAATATCTAAAGAATGAGTCGATGCTATCAAAATCTTTCATGTAGAGAGTTTCAAAATCTCTCCTCACCATTTGAAGTTTTTTTATATTTACTTTTGCCATACCTTGGTAGGCTTTTCTGGAGGGTATCCCATGCCTTCTTCGAATTTTTTGCTACCACAATCCTTGGGAAAATACTCTTATATACTGCGTGGAAAAATATAGAAGAGGGCTTTATAGTCCTTCTTCCTATTTTGTTTGAACAAATCTCTTTGTGCTTGTGTCAAAGCATTAAGTGTTGCTACATCTGCTGGTTCTTGCAAGCCATTATCCACCAGCTCCCAAATATCTTATGAAGAAAAAATGGTGTTCATTGTAATGGCCCAATAATCCTAATTCTTACCATTTAACCGTGGTAATTCTGGATTTTTCAGGCTTGTGCCTGCGACTACCATATTGACTGTGTAAACGAAAAAAAAACTTTCTCACTGCTGTAAAATCTTTCTCACTGTTGGAGACTTCTTCTTCTACAAACAATCTTACAACTTCTTTAGTAAAGAGAGCTCATTCTTTCACTAAGAGCCTAGATCTACTCCGATACCATGTTGGAAACATTGAATAAAACAATACACAGAGAGGTGTGTTCCCCCACAATACAGATAATACACAAATAATGCAGAAATTAATAGTCAAACACGAACAACATAAAACACAAGAGTGAAATGAAATTCAGTTTTCTATTCAACTCAAAAAACATATGAAAATTACAAACTTTTAATAAAAAATTGGTCGGAGCCTATAAGTTAATGCAATTCAATGCTTGATTGGCCTAATATCCCATAAATATAAATTCCGCAACGAGAGCCTGATTCTTTAGTTTCTACACGAAACTGTGTATAAAACACATAACTACAGACCTAAAATATTATCGGTTCGAGCTCTGAAAAAACATCGCCTCCACGCCTCCATCGCAAATTTCATACCAACGATTTTAACTTTTAACATATGCACAATATGGGAAAAACATAAGATTTTCAATGTGCGATGTGATGTGGCACATCGCATTGCAAAACAAACAATTTAATTTGTGGGCACTTAATAGACAAACTCCTGAGCTTTGCGAGCATCGATATGCACTATCCTATTGAGCTTGACATGTTCCCTCTTTGCGATCGCATCACATCTTAGATAAATTAACTTTGCAGGTGACTTTAAAACTTAAATGAAAAACTTTGCGAAGTGCGCTATGCGGGCGGCGGAAAATTTTAAAACATAAAATGTTGGAAGTGTGGGCTCTGGGTAGTACAAAAGGTAAGTGGGAAAAATTTTGAAGTGTGATGAGGTTTGTGTGTTCTGCTAATATCGCATTGGAGGAGATTTAACTTCAGTGAAACGTTAAGAGTTGCAACTTAAAAGTTGTGGGCTGGGATATGCGGGGAGATAAATGATGGTGAGTGATAAGTGTGAAAAATAAAGGAATAGGCGAAATGAAAATATTTGCAGGCAGTTGCAAATATGGTAAGGTAGGTGGTGGGTCCCACTCATATCACATCAGCATGGAAACAAATTATGCGAAGGGCTTAAAAGGTAAAGGGTAAATGTTGCGGCGAGCAAAGTGCGGGAACGGTAAGTCAATGCAGAAAGAGATAAACACATAGGTAAGGCCTAGTACACTTTTGCGTAAAATGCCTTCAGATTTGAAATCCAGTCTTCGTCCTTCTCTGTATAGAAAATTCAATTCAGTGTGGGCTCCTGCCACTTTTTATTCATGGCGGTGGTTGGGAGTAATTTCTAGTTGTTGACTAATTTTTTTTTAGCATTATCATCTTCTATCCAAATTTTTATGGCAGAAATTATCATCCATCCCAATTTTAAGAAAATTTTTTGGGTTGAAAAAAACTAACTTCTTATTGCAGGCCTTTCTTATCCCTTGCTCATCTAATGTAAAAATATTGTGGCAAGTTATATTTATCCAAAGTAATTATTTAATGTTGCACATTCTTCCATGGATGCCATGACATTGCTCTGCCTCTATGTGTAGTGATGCCTTCACATGTAGTGATGTAGATGTTGCTTCTTCACAGTCCTCCAGGTGTAGGAAAAAACTCTTTCTTTCTCAGTTTTACTGGATGCATGGGTAGGGTAAGAAGGAGACAAAAGGGGCAAAGGTAGGGAAGTAAAGTCGAGGTCACGTACGTAAAATAGAGGTGCTTCGCAAAATATTCAAATACAATGAAGCACGAAAAAATTGTACTGTACTCATGTTTATTTTTTCCTACCATCAGATGCGATGCCATTTGTATGCCTACAACCATAGGTCCCAACTCACCTTTGTCAATTTAAAATACTTACTTTTGTCCAGTTCAAATCCTGATAGCATAGTCCCCGTTCTTAGTGAAGATAGAAGCACCGAAATTTGAACCAAAGCTAATAACAGTGTTGTTGGTAAGTCCTCCTATCCTGTTTCTTCTTATGGGTAATCCTCCCTAGTGACTATGTTCTTTCATGGCTCTAGTGCCATCAGGTAGGTGTTTTCTTTCTATACTCTTTCCATTAGGTCTCCCCATGGGAGGTGATCGGGTTAGAGGAATTGTAATGTATACACAGTAATGGACTGCAAGAGGTCGAAGGCACAAAGAGATACATACCTTTCTTTCTCATAGGAATACAAGCCCTACTTACTAACGGAATGGGACCAAAATGCTAGGATTAGACTACAACTTTTTGATGCGATACAGGCCGTATATTTATTTTCTACACAACGGGCCTTTCCTATTAGTGTTGAGCCACGCGAAGAGTTCCTCTCATTCCTTTCCTTTTTCATTCCCCACACAGAGCTCACAATGCTCGCTAAGACGAGCTTAATATGTATTTATTTTTAAGAAACTGAAAAACAAGCCCTAGCTCTAGTTATGCAGGGCTTAGTGAAATAAACCGCAATATGAGGGAGGGACAGATTCACCCCAATCCACTCGCATACTCCCAGAGTTGCACACTGTCGTCAAGACTGCTCATATTAACCATTCTATATTCTTCTTGTATGAACCCCTTGGCAATGACTAATGGCTATTGGTGGCAACACTACCCCGCTAAGGAAACAACTGTAAAGTCCTCGATCCAGCCAACTACAATTGGATCGACAATGGCACCCC
This sequence comes from Pinus albicaulis, assembly GCA_034641835.2. NCBI lineage: Eukaryota > Viridiplantae > Streptophyta > Pinopsida > Pinales > Pinaceae > Pinus > Pinus albicaulis. The sequence goes on from CM076584.1 coordinate 627,596,771, forward strand.
CGCAGGATCCAATTCTGAGTGTGCAAACATCCTGAGAAGGTCAAGAGCGTGCCATTTCCAGCGTTCTCATGGTCATTGTTATGTGGATTTTAGTTTCTAACCCTAGAATTCAAATTTGTAGGACAAATAGTTGCAGCTTTAAATATTCAATTCTGACAATGCTTTTGTTTAAAATATTTTTTCAGTAATGCAGGCAGATGCTCTTCCTTTATTTAGTAATTCTAATCTTTAGGAGGTCGAAGATTCAGTGTGAGCTTCTTTTATCTTTGTTTCTGTAAACTGTAAGTCGTGGTTTGACTTGTCCGGAATTATGCAGATATTTTAAGCAAAAGTTTATATTTATTGACAACTTTTGTTTACAGTCCTTGGAGTTTCCATGTATCAAAAATTATTTGCTATGAATCGCTGGTTATAATAGGTTTGATTTCAATCAAAATCCTCATCATTACTTCATTTTCTCATATTTGCGTTGACATTTCTGCTTAAGGTCTGTATATTAGAAGCAAACGATGCATTCTCTACGTAGCTTTTACTCTGTATACGGTTTAATTTTTTCTCATATAGTCATGATTTGGTTCATTTCTATCGGCCATGTTATCCAGTTCCATATTTCCTTTTAATCTTTCTTGCAATGTTTTTTTCACCTGTACTTTTTGACGGTTATATATTTGTGTTTTTGTTTTTTCTTTCCAAAATTCTGTTCAAGTTGTTGCAACTTTATAGATTGCCTTAAATGCTTATGGATTTATTAAATTACCTTAATGTCACATATCGGGTACGACACAACACGAATGTTGTGTTCAAATTGCTGCAGCATGGTATATTTCCTATATCTCTAGAAACATTTCCTTAAATGCCTCAAGATTGTTTAAAATACCTTAGATTATCAAGTACCCTAGAGTCACTTGTCGGCCAATTCAAGGCACATATGCTAATAAAATATATCTCTATATGGGGCCATTGTCTTCGGTAAACCTCGAGCATCTGACTGACTTATCGAAGATGTAGGTAGAATCTTAATGTTTTTCAAGGTTTTCGAAAAAAAAACCAGTTATGTCAAGGTTCCGAGGTAAGAATTAATAGCAAGCCTATCTTTTGTTTAAGATCTGCCATTTCCTATTATAAAACATTTTCTACTAAACCAACCTAGCCCATTTCTCACATCTCTATGTTTCCAATAACAATTTTTAACATATTAAATTATTACGGCCAGCTCTAACTTTGATAAACTAGTTCAGAATGAAGCACATAACTTAGTTAAATCTACTTCACTACTCTAACATAATTTCCTAATAAAAGTTTGTGTGGTAGATTACATAACTAAAACTTATTTTAGTGAAAGGAGTTGTGTCAAATGGCCCTTTATGTAGATCAGTCTGACCAGAAAGGAGCTATGTCAAATGGCCCCTTTTATAGACCAGTCTTACCAGAAAGGCTGTTTAATTGGGTGCTTCAAAGAAAAAATGTTTTTTCCTTCGAAAATTTTGTTGAAAATCACGGCCTAGAAAAATTCTCCATTTTCTGCAGGTTTCTCCAATTCCACCTTGTTTGCTAATTTTCCCATGCAATTTTTTCTGAATTTTTCTCCATGTTTCCTACTTGAACTTCTCCCAGTTCACCTCCAGTTTGACTCGCAGGAATCTGTACCCTGCTCCATATGTCATCATTAATTTTTTTTTTGGTATTTTCCGCATGAATATCTTTATTAGGTTCTTGCGTTTATTATCCAACAACATTTTAAGATCACGGGAGGGTGTAACTTGCCATGAATGCGTGCTTAATGTAGTGTCAATCTGTGTATCTCCTCCTTAGAGTTCCTTTATAGAATTTGTGTTATTTTTCAGATCAAATTGATCATGGTGGTTCCTTTAAGGTATTTTATGTTGTTTGGGGTTATGAGAATGTTTAAATAGCAAAGTTGCAATTGCGAAACCTATCCAATCAACAATTTTATGAGAAAAATTACAAGGGTTTGAAATATTATTTACCTTTCCTTAATTACAAGGGTTTGAAATATTATTGACTTTTCATTCGAATGTGCACAACAATATGGTCACAAATATCCTCCAATATTTTAGAAGATATGTAGACTGTTGATGTATATGTCAAATAGTAACGCACAAAAATTTCCGAATCAACCGCAAAGTCACCCTGAATCAACTTTGATGTACATACCTTTTAGAATCTAGGGGCATTATTGTAATCTCATAGGAAACTTCCACATTTATAGAACGAAGGTTCTTGGCGATGTAAGAAATTTGTTTAGGAAGGGTACAAGGTTAATCTTGATATTTATTTATCAAAGGGATCAGTTCAGAAACACTATCAAGTGGCTAGAAATGCATGTCATGGGCATCAACCCCTTGTTATCTCTTTCATCACTCTTACGAATCAAATTTAGTTTTCATTTATATTTTTATTATTAATATTATTATTAGTAAATATAAATATCCTTATGTAGAATGTTCATGTATATGTCAAATAGTAACCCACAAAAGGTTTCGAATCAACCTCAAACTCACTCTGAATCAACTTTGAGGTACATAACTTTTAGAATCTAGGAGCATTATTGTAGTTCCATTGGAAAATTCCGCATTTATAGAACGAAGGTTCCTGGATATGTAAGAAATTTGTTTAGAAAGGGTACAAGGTTAATCTTGATATTTATTTATAGAGAATTTACCTAGAGGAATAAACATAAAAGCCCAATAACAAATCACTAACATAAACACAAATATTTATTTGGGAAAACCCTAAATCTCGGGCAAAAATCAACCAATAAAATTTCATTAAGCATTTTCTAAAACCCTAGCCAATCCAGCGAAATGTGCCTTGACTCCTCACCTCGAGGCCTTTATTACAATGAAGTCTTCCTAGCCTTTTATAGGCTCCATTAGATGTAATACCATGGGCCGAAAACCGTAGGTGCACAATACCATGTGCCCCAAAATCACTAGTGTTTACACTAGTAAACATTGACTCTATCCTGAGTCAAGTTTACCTAACAATTCCCCCCTTAAACTTGACTTGTGGTTTATTGAACAAATTCAGCCAAAAAAACTAAGTGAGACAACCCCAGTCACTCTAGCCCTCCCCCTCCCTCGAAATTTGTGCCCACCGTAATTTTTAAGTTGAGATCCCCCCTATCACCTAGATCTAACCAAGACTTTACCAATGATTACCGAGGGGTACGCATACCATACTAGGTCTTACAGCAGTATGCCCATTTACATGCAAAAATTAACCCTATTATAATAATAAAAAAAACCCATGACATGAATGTCCATATAAAAAGAACCCATCTACCACATTACACTAGTCACCAGCGGCTGTAACCACTAGTCCTCTAGGTTTTCTCTTCAGATATATGGTTCATTAATTAATTAATCCACGTGAACATATCCTTTCTCAGTTTGACAGACTTTGCTCTCCGAGCGCAGCGAAATTCAATAGCTTCCATTATCAAAATGTGGTGACTTCATCTCTATCATGATTATCGTTTGGCATATGCTTCCTTGGATCCAATTGTAAAATAATGTAAGACTGCAGACATAACATCATCGTTATTGTCATTGACGATGATGTCCAACCACTTTCTGCCGCAAAAATTAGATCTCTCTTTCACCAAAACCACTGCATCATAGCCATCTAAAGTATCTCAAATTAATACTCCTTTTCCATCAAGGATTCCACGCGAGAACTTGTTTGCACACATCTATCACCTACGCCAGAGAAATAAATGACTTATATCTAAACGACGGATCTTGGTGTTTGCTGATCGAAATAATCCATAAATATCAATCACCGACTTGACAACCTCAAATGGCTTCCCATCTCCACTTTTATCTTAGGCACAATATTTCTACAGTGTTGGACGAATTCTGGCTACCTTTTCATACCTATAAAGCGACTTCCATAGGTATAACTCGTCCACACTTGTGACCCTTTCATTGGGGTTGTTTCTTGAACTGCAGGCCATCCGTTGATTTGAATCCTCTTGGATATCGCTGCAAAACGCATCTCCATGTCGCTGCCAACATTCGCGCTGCAAGTCCCTTCACCACCTCCTCAACATGCTGGAACTCTCTTTGATTACTGCGGGACCGAACCACCGTATCACAAATTGGCTTCATTGCAGATCCCAACCATGTGATTCAACCAACCATCAGATGGTGATCAGGGCATCACATGATATATGACGACAATAGGCTCCATGTAGTCTCTAATTTGAGAATACTTCATCGAAATTTCCATGACCGTGGAATCGTTTATGGGATCTCAAATCTATGCAGCACAACCCTGACATCGATTTCTTTGGCGCAGATTTAATTTTCGTGATCTTGCCCAAAGTCTATAGCTTGCTCACGAAAATGCTTCGGATCCATTAGAACTTTGTGCATTTTCTACGCAGGGATCCAACCTCCCCGCCCTTCGACAATTTTCACCATTTGCTTGAGGATTTTCTCTTTCCGCTCCATGGAATCCAACAGATCCACGAAAAACCTTTGTTGTCGGTGTAACATCTCTAAGAGCTCACAAACATCGTCTAGGTTTACTGCTGAGAGGCATGGGCGTCGTTTTTCTCCACTTCCCAGCAGAGGACCCAGTGCTGCCACCTTCTAAGGCTTGAGAGATAGCAGTGGGTCCAGTTAGTCAAAGAACGAAAAGTCTTGCATGTCACGCAGTCTATCTTTTCTTTGAGCTTCCAGCTGCACCAAAAAGTTCATTAGTCATGCCGCCGTTGAAATGTATGATTTCCATCTCCTTGGCATCAACAACGTCCACCCAATCCTAGAGCAACCTTGTTATGAATTGTAGATCCATAGATCCACAAAAGATCTATGCAGATCCGACATCTTCACAAGAAGATCCTAAAATTTTCTCATTGGATCCATGTATTTCCTTGCTCACTGCACCGTGCCAACTCTCCTCTCTTGACACTTTTGAGTGCTCGCTTACATTATTACACGCAACAATGTACCTCTTACTAATCTTCCTGTTCAAATAAGCGATCGATCCATGCATAAAATTGCATGGAATTCATGAATCACCATTTCCGATAGTAATCTCACACGCTGCACCCAGATCAGATATTTTTATACCCAAATTGCGTCTTGGCAGGTCTCACATTCAAATGCTCCAAGCACAATGCTCCTGAACCTTAGCACTTCCTGGATCGCTTTCGCACGCTCAGCCACAACTCTTTCTCAGCTACCGGGATTTAGCCATTTGGTTTGAGATCCAAATTTGTATCAGTACAACAGATCATTTCTCTATTGATCTCCATTCACAGATCATATCTCAATTGATCTCCATTCACAGGCCAATAAAACTATTGACAACAGAGGAGTCCCTCTGAAGCCAAATATTGCTCTGATACCAAATGAAAATAATTATTGGAAAAAATAAAAAATTATTGAGAGGAGTAATTAAACCTAATCAGGAGCAAAACACATAAACATAAACACATATGTTTATTTGGGAAAACCCCAAATTCGGGGCAAAACCCAACCAATGAAATTTCATTAAGCATCCCAACCAATGAAATTTCATTAAGCATTGGCCAAAACCCTGGCCAATTCGGCCAAGTGAGCTTTCACGGCGCACCTCCAGGGCTTTATTACAATGAATTCTTCCCATCCTTTTATAGGCTCCATTACATGCAATACCATGAGATAAAAACTGTGGGTGCACAATACCATGTGCTCTAAAACCACTACTATTTACTCTAGTCAACATTTACTCTATCCTGAGTCAAGTTTAGCTAACCACTTCCACATTTACAGAACAAAGGTTCCTAGAAATGTAAGAAATTTGTTTAGATAAAGTAGAAGATTAATCTTCATATCTATTTATCAAAGGGATTAGTTCAAAAACACTATCAAGTGGTTAGAAATGCATATCATGGGCATCAACCCCATGTTATCTCTTTCATCACTCTTGTAAATAAAATTAGTTTTCATCTATATTTATTATAACTATTATTATTAGTAAATATAAATATCCTTATTGTGATCAGTTATGACATTTCATGGGCATGAGGCTCATGTTTTGTCTTTCGGTGGTCTTTTAAATCAAATTTAGTTTTTATTTTATTTAATTATTATTACTATGAGTATTACAAATCAATTCTTGACATATTATTGAAATGATTACATAATGAACAACTCCTTTGTTAGTTTGAAAAAAGTCAATATTTCCTTGAGACGTACCTTTTACTGCCTGAATTGAAATAGATTTATCCTTTCTATCTGCAAATCAAATGTTATGCCTTCTAACATTTATTTAGTTCACTTCTACTAAATCCTTTCACTACGTTTTTGGCCTTATCCAGCTTCGATTGGAGATTCCAGACGATAGCCTCTGAATTTCCTTTCAAGGATTTATTGATCAAGCTGGAGGCCTTTCAATGTTTGAATAGTTAACTATGATGGCCACACAATTATCTACACCTTACTATGTTTCATATTTTATATTTTCCACAAAGCTTGAGTTCTTCCAATTTTGTGCACTAATTTGAAACTTTATTTCTCCATTTAGGATATTATGTAGAATGTACCACTAATACTCTACTGTTTTGACCACAGAGTGGGATATTAACTTTTAACTTTCTCTGCAAAAGTAATTCAACTTGAAAAAACCATCTTCTTTCCATTATGATCTGCTTGCTTTCGGCTTCTTGGTAAGCTAAACAAGAAATATTTGTCTAGATAAAATTTTGGTGACTATTATAACTATGAGATACTTGGATATATTATGTCAATTTTATTTTAGCTACATCAATAATATGGGGAATGGTGTTAAGGCCTCATGGGATTCAATATATTTTGTGGAAGGTTATTATTTGTCGTCTTTTGGGCATACCTCCTTCAAATGGCATCATACCCCAATCTCCAATGCGCATTAAAATATTAGTTACTTTGAAACACCAGGTACCTTACAATTACAACTCAGATTTAACCTTTTGCAAAGATGTAAGAACAATTAAGAAATGGTATTTGATAACTTAATGAGTTATATTTGCTAGAATTGGTCTTTGGTAAACTGGTAAATTTTAAAAAAACTCAAGCTTAGGGAAATTCTATGGAAACATGGAAGGAACATATGAGCAAATTATTTTACCAGCCACCTCTCACCCTTGTAAGTTAGTGATGCTTTTGGGTGTTTAATTTTTTTAAGTTTTTCTTAACCATAACTGAAACTTTCCTACTACTTTCTTCTTCTATTTTGAATGTGTTTTGGTTCTTGCACAAGCACTGAAAGAAGTTCAACAGGGGCCCCTTTAATTAGTTGCATCTCTTGAGAATTTGGATGCCTTGGTTAATGAGTCAACTTTTTTATGGAGAGAAGGACATTGACAACCTACTTCCAGTTGAATTCAAAGAGCAATGCCTCAGTAATTTTTTGTAGTCCATGATGGCTGACTCTTATGTTGCATCTATGCCATTTGACTCTTATGTTGCCACTATGCCCTTAAAAATATTCCTGCATTGGTGATTTGGGGTTACTTTTCATCCATGGAAATAGAAAGCTTGCTTGGAAATCAATTTTGGGAAAGGATACTACTACTCCCAAATGGGAGCTCAGATAATGTACTATATTTTTAGACTTTCAAAACATCCATATTATATTTCTTTTCTCTTTTGGTGTTTCCGATTACCAATTATTTTTTCCACGTGGCAGGTTGTTTGGTAGTACATGAACGAACAAATTGCTAAGAGTGAAGAAAAATCACAAGTTTCCAAGCCCAAGAGAACGCAGTCAAAACTTATATCATACCTCTGCTAATCTTGACTCAGAAGCGAAGAAGCAAAAGGCTTAGCCATTCATTTTCAGCTTAAAGATTGATCATAATATTTTCATCATCTAATAAATTTTTCATTTTGGTAGGCCAAAAAATTATACTCTATTATACATGCTAGAAGCACCAAACTATGAAGACCAAACGGAATCCCATCATTTCACCTTTTAGGTTCCACTCTCTTTATAAGCCTATTCGAAAAAAGCCAATCCAAAAATTTTGAAGTAGCTTCTATGGTAGCACTCTAGGTTGGTTCAATATGATTTGCATCATTTATTAGAAAAGATTTTTTTTATTAACATATGTAACAATAGTACATTCATATTATGAAAAACGTTTTGACATATTTGGTTTCTATACCATACTTGTGGTGAAATTGAATCTTCAATGTGTTAGCATACTTGTTAGTTGCCATTTGATTGCTATGATTTTTTTCTCTATGTTATAAGTACATTGGTTTTTTTAATGTGCGTGTGACATTAATTGGAAACTTGAGTGTGATTGTTACTTGAAAATGTAGCTCTACGGGAATAGAGGCTTATGTCCTTCAATTACATCTCAAATTATGTTGAGCTATGGTGAAATTGAAATTTGAGTGTGTGAACATACTTGTTATTAAGAATTTGAGTGCTACGGTTTCTTTCCCTATGTTATAAATACATTGGTTTGTCTAATGTGCATTTGACTGTTGCTAGAAAATGTAGCTATGTCTGAGTAGAGGCTTATGTCCTTCAATTACATCTCACATAGCTAAGTGATGTTGACATAGTATGTTGGCAGGAACTACTTCTTACATAGTTTCCCTTGTTTATATTAATTCTCAACTCTATTTATACCAATGAGGACTTAATCGATAATAACATCAATTTATAATTTCAAAATAAGTCAATAGATATATGTTAAAATGTGAACAAATAAATGATTAATAATTATTTTCTCAAATATATATTTTATATATATTTAGAATTTGTGTATGAAACCATATAAGTGTGTGATTTTAGTTGAAATGAATCTATATAACATATAAAAATAGGTGGTTGAAGGTTAGAGAGTTGTAAAAATGATGTGTTTTGGATTATGTAAATCAAACTAAGAGATTTGTTAATGGGAACCTAAAATTAATGCTGCTATCTAATCAATTAAATCTTTTGAAAAAGGTGATCCATTAGTTATATTTTATGAATTTAAACATGCGTCCATGTTGTTAATTAAAATATCTTGCATGCATCAAAATAATTCACACATATTTATAAGGAACATGTGTTTCCATGATGTGCATGTGATACTAGAATCGTTGCAATCTTTCTTTTTCGCTCTCCTTGTGAACTTGTACATTCCCCATTATTGCATTCTCTAAGAACCTCCCTCTTTTTTCTCCTTCACCTATCCCTTTCTATCTCTCCCCATCTCATTATCCTTGTTTATATTTTTCTCTCCCATTCTCTATACCCACACTTTCTCTCTCTTTTATTTTCACCATCCATATCCCTCTTTGGCCCTCTATCTGTCACATTTTCTCCCTCTAACATCCATTTTCCCCTTTCTCTCTTACTCCCCTCTCCCTCCTTTCCCTCCCTCTCTCACCCACTCTACCTTGTTTTCTCTCTCTCCTCATCCCTTTTCTTATCTCTCTCCCCTTATCCCTACCACATGTACCATTCTCCGTGTCCTTACATAATCCCACCCTTATCCTTCTCCCTTTTCCCCTAACCTCCCAACTCCCTTTGTTTCTCCCGCCCTATCCTTTTATATGTTGATATCTCACTATGTTTCCCTTTATCTCACTCTATCCCTTGTCTCATACATTTATCTCTTTCACCTTATGTTTCTCATTTCTATCTCTCTCCCTTTCCAGTTCTCCCTTCTCCTTTTGTTTCCTCAAACTATCTTGATGTACCCCATACGCTTCCCTCCTATATCCCTATCCTCTTATTTCACTAATCCCTTACCTATTTTTATATCCCTTTCAATATCCCCCCCTATTCACTTACTATACCTATTTCTCAATTTTCCTTGTCCTCTGTCTTTCTTCCTTTCCCACTAAACTATCTACCACTCCATCTCTCTCTCAACACCCCCCTCTACCCCTCCCTTTTCTTGTCTACCTCCCTCTATATGACTACCTCTGACCCCCCCTCCTTCTCTAGCTAATCCCTTCATTTTCCTATTTCTTCCTACTTCTCCTCCTTTCCCCATCACTCTTTTAAAATTTGTCACTATTTACCTTTCGTTCCCCTACCTTAACACACCTCCTACTTTCCCCTTGACTCATCACTCACTTTCTCTTTTCACTTCCCCCATCTCTCCCGTTTTCCCTATCGTGCTCTAATTCTACCCTTATGTCTAACTCTTTTTATATCTCTCTTCCTTTTGTCACACCTCCAAATTTCACACCCAACAAAAATTTTCTTCATGAACTCAGACTTGTAAGTATATATCTATTATGACAGTTCATCTATTTATCATGATACTTTACATTATCACATACTGTCGAAATCAACACCTCTACTCCTACTTCTTACCTTATGTCATTTGCATTTCAAGGTGAATCTGTTCTTCACAACTTTGACCTTTACACTTTTCTCACATACCTTTGCGAATTCGCCTTTAACTTTCGATCACATAACTCATTTATTTAATCATTGGGTATACGTAACCCTATGGCACATTAATATATATAACAAAACATGGTTTAATATAACCCTTTCCACAATTTACATTGACAATTTCCTCCGCCATGTATCTTGGTATATAACTTGAGGGAATGATTTGGTTATTTGTTGTTTATATGATTCGTCATAATATGGGAATGGATTGTTTCCATGCGTTTGAGATTAACTCTCATATCTACCTATTGATGTGACCACACATCACGGCACATGGAATAGTCAATTTGATTTCGATTATTGTGCTTTGCATTTAACTTAATATACACGTAGATCATATGGTCGAATTGGATTTTGGTTGCTACTTGCATCGGCACGAGGAACTTGAATCCACGTCAGATGTCATCATAATAAGTGAATGTTGTATGGTTTGTGGAGTTCGTCATATCCCGTCGCTTACTTACATGGTGCATCCACGTCGATGCGCTAGCTCGACTTGCAGCCATGCCAATCTACTCGCAGGACAATTCGCATTAAGTTTGGACTTACTCTCCATTAACATGATACGGTAGTATTAACTTCTCCACAGCTACCCTTGATCCGTGGCTTGTATTCCACGATCCTGCCAAGTGGACGATGGGGATCGGTCTTGATTAGGGTTAAGGCGGTTATCCAAGAGTTATATAAGTCTCGATGGTAGAACGAAGTTGGGTTTCTACATTCTTCGTTTCGTTCTGCACCTCTGCGCCGACACAATTCCGCATTCGGCCCAAGGGTTGGTGATTCTCTGTTGCAGAGAAAACCATGGCGCTTCAGTTTTATCCACCATATATCAGGTAAGTTACTTCGGCGCTCATTGATTATTTTAGTGTATTGCTTAAATGATTTCAGGCCGTTGCTCATGGCTGGCCATAACTCCGAATTTGATTATGTATTCACTCTTCAGTAAGGGGAATACTTCTTGTTTAAGGATATGCCATAAGAGATGCGAGTCATACGCTCAGCACCATAATGAGGTTGATTTCCTATTTCAGGGTTTTCGTTTACCCTACCACGGCGGTTTCATAGGACGCGACCAGTGCGTTTTACATCTTCTGCGTTGCATGATGCGCATCTCTGCCAAGCAGACGTCTACTATTCAGGGGATTTTTCGAGGTATATTCCTATGAATCTCGTTTCTGTCTAAACTTGTATCGTCCTCCCTATTCTCTTCGGAGGTATTGCGTATTAATCTCTTTTTGTATACAATTTTAAATTTCAGGGCTCGAAGTGTATGAACCTTACGCTCTTCAGGTATGGTTTTAATCTCAATACAATTTTCATCTTCCACTTGATTCTCTACGACAGAGCCAATTGACTAATTCCCTTTCGTTTTTGTTGCCTTTGTCGCTTACAGGTAAATGAATGATTATGGCATGCTTGTAAACGCGGCAAGTAAAATTATTCTCAATTGTTAGAGTTACTAATGTGGACCTCTTGGCCGTCCAGGTCAGTACTCTTATGGGTTTTATTGCTCCTCTCCTATTGCGTCGTTTTCAGGGTGTCGAAATATAACATCGACCTCCTATACTATTGCGCATAAGGGCGCTTGTTTCGATTTGTTCTGTTGAGATATGGGTTGCAAGTTTAATACCCCAGCCTGATAGGCTTCTTATGTATTTTGACATTTGGGATATATATATATATTTTCTATGCTGCTAGATGGAATTTCGATATACTATGCCACAGTATAATTTTACCGGGACTGTATAAATCGGTGTAATTCTTTGTCTATATATATATATATACCATGAAATTTGACTCTGCTAGTGTACTCGTCAGCACAGAAAAAGAATTTGGTAACGCTATTATGGTTCCAGACCATCAGAATTTTCAGGAAGATTTTATATAATTTCTATCTCTTCTTCTGATGTATATTAATCTTATTATGTCAAATGACAGATTCTCTGTTCATGGTTATATTGAAATTGTCTGGCAGATGAATGGTATACTGGAAATTATGTGTCTATTTTCACTTCTATTGTAGATAGTATTTATGTACGTCTCGAACTATTTTCCAGCATTGTCTGCATAACTTTCTATTCTTCAGTTTCTTCTCATTTGATTTTATAGCTAGTTACCCACCTCTTGTCTACTTGTGTACATGGTAATAAATGTTTTTAAAGGCTGGTTAGGGATTGGGACCCCTTCACTTTTTCCTCTTGACTTCCACTTGATTCTCTACGATAGAGCCAATTGACTAATTCCCTTTCGTTTCTGTTGCCTTTGTCGCTTACAGGTAAATGAATGATTATGGCATGCTTGTAAACGCGGCAAGTAAAATTATTCTCAATTGTTAGAGTTACTAATGTGGACCTCTTGGCCGTCTAGGTCGGTACTCTTATGGGTTTTATTGCTCCTCTCCTATTGCATCATTTTCAGGGCGTCAAAATATAACATCGACCTCCTATATTATTGCGCAGAAGGGCACCTATTTCGATTTGTTCTGTTGAGATATGGGTTGCAAGTTTAATACCCCAGCCTGATAGGCTTCTTATGTATTTTGACATTTGGGATATATATATATTTTCTATGCTGCTAGATGGAATTTCGATATACTATGCCACAGTATAATTTTACCGGGACTGTATAAATCGGTGTAATCCTTTGTCTATATATATATATACCATGAAATTTGACTCTGCTAGTGTACTCGTCAGCACATAAAAAGAATTCGGTAACGCTATTATGGTTCCAGATCATCAGAATTTTCAGGAAGATTTTATATAATTTCTATCTCTTCTTCTGATGTATATTAATCTTATTATGTCAAATGACAGATTCTCTATTCATGGTTATATTGAAATTGTCTGGCAGATGAATGGTATACTGGAAATTATGTGTCTATTTTCACTTCTATCATAGATAGTATTTAGGTACGTATAGAACTATTGTCCAGCATTGTCTGCATGACTTTCTATTCTTCAGTTTTTTCTCATTTTATTTTATATCTAGTTTCCCCGCTCTTGACTACCTGTGTACATGGTAATACATGTTTTTGAAGGCTGGTTAGGGACTAGAACCCATTCCATTTTTTTTTTCTTCTATGATAAATGAAAATAGTGTTTATGTAAAGGTATTATACCTATGGTTTGAAATAGTTTAACTCTTTACTACTGTAGTTCTCAACTGCTTACTCATAATTATTACCTTATATGGAATCAATCTTTGTGATATGATATTAGAGTAGTTTTCAGGAGACCATAGTTTCTACTACATGTTGTTTATAAATAGGTACTCCTTTCCTCCCCTAGGCAAAGTGCCTCATGCACAACCTGATTGTTTTACACTATTTACTCTCTGGAATTATAACAGAGTTTCCTGGCTGTACATGAGATCAATTTATTGATTCTCTCCCTCTGTTCTTTCATAAACAGTATAAGTCTTAATTGATCTCCTGCTATGGTTCTGATATACTATAGGGAATTTCATTTCTCTCTCTAGAATAGCTGTCAATAAAATTATTCTATGAAACAAAAGCAGATTTAAAAACAAATACACAATGTTTCCTGAAAGGACAAGGTTTCCTCAGATTTAACCCCACCCTGGGTTTAAACATTCTGTGGAATTCCACTTTACAGGTTTTTCTTCTACAACTATACAGGATGACCAGGTCACTGCCTGGTGACTACATTCTGTTAAATGTAGACTAATAATATGAACTAACTTAGAAGTAAATTTTGTTTTTATATGTAGCCAATTCATACTATAGCAATCAATAAGACAAATTTTCTCAGAGACATACCACTTGTGTAGTAGACCAACCTCCCAACCTTAGAGCTCTTCTGTCTCCCAGAACTCACCCCCGAGCTGTGATCACCTCCTATAGCAAATTAACCTCTAATCTGTACAAGAGCAACTTATTTAAGTTATTGTTCCCCAAAGCCTGTTTCTAATTCTGCGTCCAGAATCTCAGGATGCTTTTCTTCCTGTTTGCCTAGGCTTCCCACTTAGGGATTCTTTAAAGTTGTTTTATGCTTTTCCTCAGCTTTCCAGCTTTTTACCTCTTCCCAACTACTTTCCTCATCATTGGGGAAATTCAGATTTTTCCTCAAAAATCAAATTTTAAAACTTACTATCTTCTAAGGATTTTTGAAAGATTGTGGGGAAATATTTGCCTCATCCATCCTCATAGATTTAGCAAGTGATCTCATCATCTCGTTTTTGGTCAATTTGCACCACAATAATTTATTAATTTCCTCAGTCAAAGGTTTAATTACATTCACACAATAATTATCCTTTGGGGTCCACTCCCCTTAGGATATAAAGTTCAAGTATCTAAATTTAAAATGTAATCACATGACTTGGGGTGTTACATATTCCCCCTCTGAAAATAAACACCGTCCTCGGTGTTGTTATTCAACTACTAGTGTTTATTTTGCAAATAAAAATGGATATTTTTCCATCATTTCAGTCTCTCGTTCCCAGGTAGCTTCTTCAGCAGTAAAGTGCTTCCACTGCACCTTTACTCTGGCTACTGTTCTGCTTCTCAATTCAATTTCTTCCCACTCCAATATTTGAAGCGGTTCTGGCAGAAACTCCCCTTCTGGTTCCACCTGTACCGCATTCCAATCAACTATGTGAGAAGCATCATGCACATATCTTTTTAACAATGAAACATGAAATACATCATGAACTGTAACATGGGGTGGTAATGCCAGCTTGTAAGCCACTGGTCCCACCCTTTCTAATATTTCAAAGGGACCACAGTATCGAGGGGACAATTTTTCACAACTCCCAGCATAAAGGGTGCTCTTTTTGGGTTTAATCCGCAAATATACATGCTCCCCAACTTTAAATTCTCTATGCACTCTTTTCTTATCTGCATAACTCTTCTGGCGATCTTGTGCTGTCTTGATGTTCTTTTGTATCTGTTTGAAAATTCCTTCCATTTCTTGCAAAGCATCGGGTCCCAACATCAGTTTGTCTTATGGCTGACTCCAGCTCAAAGGGGTACGACACTTCCTTCCATACAATGCCTCAAACGGGCTCATTTTAATGGAAGATTGATAGCTGTTATTATAGGCGAATTCAGCTAAATGTAAGAAATCTTCCCACTTTGAGGGTCTATCCATCACATACATTCTCAGCATGTCCTCCAAAATTTGATTTGTTCTTTCCGTTTGACTATCCGTCTGAGGGTGGTAGGCGGTGCTAAAATTCAATTTAGTGCCCATTCCTCCAAATAACCCCTTCCAGAAGGCTGCTGTAAACTTAGCATCCCTATCAGACACAATCACCTTAGGAACTCCATGGAGCCTTACTATCTCCTTCAGAAACACATTCGCTACTTGAGTTGTTCCAAAGGTAGATTTCACTGGTATAAAGTGAGCAGCTTTGGTTAAAGTGTCTACCACTACCATTACAGAATCATGCTGGTATTTGGTTTTGGGTAATCCTGTAATGAAGTCCATGGAAACGGTGTCCCACTTCCATTCTGCAATGGGCAAAGGGTTCATAAGGCCGGCAGGATGCTGATGTTCCACCTTAACTAATTGACATTCCATGCATCTACTTAAATATTCTGCTACCTCTCTCTTCATTCCTGGCCAGAACAGCTTCTTTTTCAGGGCAGTTAGCATTTTCTGATACACTGGATGGCCTGAATAGGGTTGTTTGTGGTACTCATCCAGAATTTCTCTTTTTAAAGACTCTACATTGGGAATATACAATCGGTTCTTATAAAAAATCAGCCCTTTTTGGTTTTGGGAAAAGTCAATTTTCTCCTTTTTTTGTAATTTCACCACAAGTGTTTCATAATTTGGGTCTTGGTTGGCAGCCTTACTCACCAACTCTTCTACATCTATCTGAGCACTACTTCCAATATTATTGATATGCTGACAAGCATTTCTGCTCAATGCATCAACAACTTTATTCTCCTTCCCTTTAATATGTTTTATATCCATGTCAAACTCACTTAAAAAGGACAGCCATCTGGCTTGTCTAGCATTCAATTCAGTTTGAGAAAAGAAATATTTGAGGATAATATGATCAGTCATTAATGTAAATATTTTTCCAAGAAGATAGTGCCGCCACATTTTCAGAGCATGAATAACAGCTGCTAACTCTAAATCATAGGCACTATAATTTTGTTCATGTATCTTCAGTTTCCTGGATTCGTAGGCAATCACAGAATTTTCCTACAACAGAACTCCTCCCAATCCTTCTCTACATGCATCCGTACATACCACAAATTCCTTATCAAGATCAAAACTTTAATTGGGCTGTGGTAAGTTTTAGCTTTAATTGGTCAAAACTGCTTTGGCATTTTTCAGTCCATTCAAACTTGACACCTTTCCTCTGTAAGGAAGTGATGGGATGGGCTATGGCAGAAAATCTCTCCACAAATCTGCGATAATAGCCGACAATCCCCATGAATGATCTAACTGCTGAAACATCAGAGGGTACTGGCCATTCTTTTATAGCCTTTATCTTCTCCGGATCAACAACAAGGCCTTGTTCAGAAATAATATGACCCAAGTATTGGATCTTGTCTTTATAGAACTGAGATTTGCTAAATTTAGCCTATAGCTGATTTTCCTTTAGAGTTTGCAGCACTATCCTCAGGTGTTCTTTGTGTTCCTCTTCACTGTTTGAGTAAACTAAAATATCATCTATGAACACAAGAACAAATTTATCCAAATACTTGTTCAATACACTGTTCATTAGGCACATGAATGTGGCAGGGGCGTTTGTCAACCCAAAAGGTAGAACTACAAATTCGTAGTGGCCATACCTGGTTCTAAAGGTTGTTTTGCTGATGTCTTCCTCTTTAATTCTGAGCTGGTGGTAACCAGTTCTTAAGTCAATTTTTGAGAATACTGAAGCCCCTCTCACCTGATCAAAAAGATCATCAATTATTGGCAAAGGATATCTATTTTTAATGGTCAACTTGTTCAATTGCCTATAATCAATGCACATCCGGAAAGTTCCATCTTTCTTTTTCACGAACAGCACTGGTGCTCCCCAAGGAGACACACTTGGTCTGATATATCCTTTGTCTAGCAGTTCTTGCAGTTGCATTTTCAACTCTATAAGTTCAGGAGGACTCATTCGATATGGTGCTCGTGAAACAGGTGTTGCTCCTGGCACCAGATCGATTGAGAAGTCAATCTCTCCTTTGGGGGGAAGATGAGGGATTTCCTTTGGAAAAAATTCCCTGAATTCTCTTATTACTGGTACATCATCCAATAATTCTCCTTCAGTTTTCTGTTCTGTTTCTTCCACATGCACTGCATAAACCTGATATCCTTTTCTAGCTGTTCTTTTTAATTGCAATTCTGAAATTTGTCTAACAGAAATAGGTTTTTGTTTCCCTTTTAGAATGAAAGGTTTCCCTTCCTCATCTACACAGCGCAAAGTCTTATCCCAGCAATTCATCAAAGCCTTCTTCTTTTCCAGCCAGTCCATTCCTATCAATAGATCGTATGACCCTAAGGGTAAAATGTTCAAATTCACTTCTGTTCGGAACTCATTTAATTTTATTTTTGTTCTGGGCAGTTTATGTGTTACCTTTCTTTTTGTTCTAGTGGCCAGCTGTACCAGCCATGACTGTTGAAATTTTTCAATTTTTAAGTTACATTTTTCTACAATATTTGGACTAATGTAACTCAAAGAAGCACCTGGATCAATCAGAACAGAAACAGGTAGGTCAGAGATCTTACCCTCCATTTCCACCATGGTTGCTTGATGCTCTGCTTGCCGATTTTCCAGGGCTGCACTGATAGTTGGTATGTTTCTGGCTATATCATTTACTGTTGTCGCTTCCCGATACCTCATGAGCATATGAACATTTCTATGGGGGCAGTCCCTCAAAATATGGGGTTCTCCACAGCCCCAACATTTCAAGGGCTCCTTCATTCTGACTGTTCCCTCCTTTTTACTGTCTCCCTCTATTGGTTTTGATGCCACTTGAGACTGTGCCGTTTGAATTTCCTTGGGTTTTCCAAATCTTTTCCGCTGATGATCTCTGCCAAAATTCTTCAAATAGGCTGGTTTCGGTTTTCTCCCTTTAATTTCATTCTTACTTACCCAACTTTTTCCTTGATCAGTTTTTCCTTTGAACTGTTGGTAACACAATCTAGCCTTCCTAACAGCTTCGTCCATTGTTTTTGGGTTGTCAAACTCAATTTTCTCTTTGTATACCATAGGAAAAAAATTCAGAAACCTCTGTACTTTTTCCTTTTCTTCCCTTATGTAAGGTACATACCTTAATAGATTGGTAAATTTTGTAACAAACTCATCGATAGTGAGCTGTCCCAATCTAAGCTCATGAAATTATTTTGCTTTGTCATCATAATATCGCTCATTCAAGTAGCGATTCTTGAATTTAGCCTGGAAATCTTCCCAAGTAACTGTCTTTTCATCTATGGCATGCACCATCTTTGTCTCCTCCCACCACAAGGTAGCCTTACCTTGTAGCTGGTAGACAACTAATCTGGCCTTTAGATTGCTTTCATATTCATAAACCTGGAAATACTTAATCATATTCAGCAACCAGGCTTCAGCATCCTCCTCCTTTTCCCCATCATAGGAAGGAGGTTTGATTTTTAGGAATTCCCCTTATAATTCCTTTTTATGCTTATTCTGGTGTCGAATAGCATCTTCCTCATCAGATTCATCAGTCTTCCTCTTTCCGAAGCCTTTGCCTTCTTGGCTGTTCCGTGAGGTTAATTCCCTGATGAGATTTTCCTGCTCCTTGCTAGCTAATGACAATCTGTCATTCTGGCTTTTTATCTCAGCCAATTCTTGTTGCAAATTTTGCAACATAGCCATCATGGCCGCATTTGGATCTGGCTCACCCTGCAGATCTACATAAATTCCACCACCTTCTTCCATTCTATCACCTCACTGTACACTAGATAGCACAGGTCAGTGAACAGAAAAACGCAAAACAACAAAACTAAAACTTTTGCTACAACAATAAATTTACACAGTGAGTACACAACAGTGAGTACACAGCAATTGTGAGCACAAAGTTACTAGCCCAATTTTATAACTTGGGCTCTGATACCATTTGTCACACCTCCAAATTTCACACCCAACAAAAATTTTCTTCATGAACTCAGACTTGTAAGTATAGATCTATTATGATAGTTCATCTATTTATCATGATACTTTACATTATCACATACTGTCGAAATCAACACCTCTACTCCTACTTCTTACCTTATGTCATTTGCATTTCAAGGTGAATCTGTTCTTCACAACTTTGACCTTTACACTTGTCTCACATACCTTTGCGAATTCGCCTTTAACTTTCGATCACATAACTCATTTATTTAATCATTGGGTATACGTAACCCTATGGCACATTAATATATATAACAAAACATGGTTTAATATAACCCTTTCCACAATTTACATTGACGATTTCCTCCGCCATGTATCTTGGTATATAACTTGAGGGAATGATTTGGTTATTTGTTGTTTATATGATTCGTCATAATATGGGAATGGATTGTTTCCATGCATTTGAGATTAACTCTCATATCTACCTATTGAAGTGACCACACATCACGGCACATGGAATAGTCAATTCGATTTTGATTATTGTGCTTTGCATTTAACTTAATATACATGTAGATCATATGGTCGAATTGGATTTTGGTTGCTACTTGCATCGCCGCAAGGAACTTGAATCCACGTCAGATGTCATCATAATAAGTGAATGTTGTATGGTTTGTGGAGTTCGTCATATCCCGTCGCTTGCTTACCTGGTGCATCCACGTCGATGCACTAGCTCGACTTGCAGCCATGCCAATCTACTCGCAGGACAATTCGCATTAAGTTTGGACTTACTCTCCATTAACACGATACGGTAGTATTAACTTCTCCACAGCTACCCTTGATCCGTGGCTTCTATTCCACGATCCTACCAAGTGGACGATGGGGATCGGTCTTGATTAGGGTTAAGGCGGTTATCCAAGAGTTATATAAGTCTCGATGGTAGAACGAAGTTGGGTTTCTGCATTCTTCGTTTCATTCTACACCTCTGCGTCGACACCATTCTGCATTCGGCCCAAGGGTTGGTGATTCTCTGTTGCAGAGAAAACCATGGCGCTTCAGTTTTATCCACCATATATCAGGTAAGTTACTTCGACGCTCATTGATTATTTTAGTGTATTTCTTAAATGATTTCAGGCCGTTGCTCATGACTGGCCATAACTCCAAATTTGATTATGTATTCACTCATCAGTAAGGGGAATACTTCTTGTTTAAGGATATGCCATAAGAGATGCGATTCATACGCTCAGCACCATAATGAGGTTGATTTCCTATTTCAGGGTTTTCGTTTAACCTACCACGGCGGTTTCATAGGACGCGACCAGTGCGTTTTACATCTTCTGCGTTGCATGATGCGCATCTCTTCCAAGCAGACGTCTACTATTCAGGGGATTTTTCGAGGTATATTCCTATGAATCTCGTTTCTGTCTGAACTTGTATCTTCCTCCCTATTCTCTTTGGAGGTATTGCGTATTAATCTCTTTTTGTATACAATTTTAAATTTCAGGGCTCGACGTGTATGAACCTTACGCTCTTCAGGTATGGTTTTAATCTCAATACAATTTTCATCTTCCACTTGATTCTCTACGACAGAGCCAATTGACTAATTCCCTTTCGTTTTTGTTCCCTTTGTAGCTTACAGGTAAATGAATGATTATGGCATGCTTGTAAACACGGCAAGTAAAATTATTCTCAATTGTTAGAGTTACTAATGTGGACCTCTTGGCTGTCCAGGTCGGTACTCTTATGGGTCTTATTGATCCTCTCCTATTGCGTCGTTTTTAGGGCGTCGAAATATAACATCGACCTCCTATACTATTGCGCAGAAGGGCGCTTGTTTAGATTTGTTCTGTTCAGATATGGGTTGCAAGTTTAATACCCCAGCCTGATAGGCTTCTTATGTATTTTGACATTTGGGATATATATATATATATATTTTCTATGCTGCTAGATGGAATTTCGATATACTATGCCACAGTATAATTTTACCAGGACTGTATAAATCGGTGTAATTCTTTGTCTATATATATATATACCATGAAATTTGACTCTGCTAGTGTACTCGTCAACACAGAAAAAGAATATGGTAATGCTATTATGGTTCAAGATCATCAGAATTTTCAGGAAGATTTTATATAATTTCTATCCCTTCTTCTGATGTATATTAATCTTATTATGTCAAATGAAAGATTCTCTGTTCATGGTCATATTGAAATTGTCTGGCAGATGAATGGTATACTGGAAATTATGTGTCTATTTTCACTTCTATCATAGATAGTATTTATGTACGTCTCGAACTATTTTCCAGCATTGTCTGCATAACTTTCTATTCTTCAGTTTCTTCTCATTTGATTTTATAGCTAGTTACCCAGCTCTTGTCTACCTGTGTACATGGTAATAAATGTTTTTAAAGGATGGTTAGGGATTGGGACCCCTTCACTTTTTCCTCTTGATAAATGGAAATAGTGTTTATATAATGATATTGTACATACGGTTTGAAGTGGTTTAACTCTTTACTACTGTAGTTCTCAACTGCTCCCTTATAATTATTACCTTATATGGAATCAATCCCTGTGATTTGATATTAGAGTAGGTTCCAGGAGACCATAGTTTCTACTTCATGTTGTTTATAAATAGGTACTCCTTTCCTCTCCTAGGCAAAGTAAATCATGCACAACCTGGTTGATTTGAACTATTAAATTTTCTGGAATTATAACATAAATTCTTGGATGAACTTGAGATCATTTTATTGATTCTCTCCCTCTGTGTCTTTCATAAACAGTATAAATCTTAATTTATATCCTGCTATAGTTCTGGTATACTATATTGAATTTCATTTCTCTCTAGGGTAGCTGTAAATAAAATTATTCTAGGAAACAGAAGCAGATTAAAACAAATTCACAATGGTTCCTGAAAGAACAAGGTTTCCACATATTTAACCCCACCCTGGGTTTAAACATTCTGTGGAATTCCACTTTACAGGTTTTTCTTCTACAACTATACAGGATGACCAGGTTACTTCCTGGGAACTACATCCTATTAAATGTAGACTAATAATATGAACTAACCTAGAAATAAATTTTGTTTTTATATGTAGCCAATTCATATTATAGCGAACAGTAAGACAAATTTTCTCAGAGACATACCACTTGTGCAGTAGACCAACCTCCCAACCTTAGAGTTCTTCTGTCTCCCAGAACTCACCCCCGAGCTGATATCACCCCTTATAGTAGATTAACCTCTAATCTCTACAAGAGCAGCTTATTTAAGCTATTGTTCCCCAAAGCCTGTTTCTAATTTTGCGTCCAGAATTTCAGGATGCTTTTCTTCCTGTTTGCCTAGGCTTCCCACTTAGGGATTCTTTAAAGCTGTTTTATGCTTTTCCTCAGCTTTCCAACTTTTTACCTCTTCCCAACTACTTTCGTCATCATTGGGGAAATTCATATTTTTCCTCAAAAATCAAATTTTAAAACTTACTATCTTCCAAGGATTTTTGAAAGATTGTGGGGAAATATTTGCCTCATCCATCCTCACAGATTTAGCAAGTGATCTCATCATCTCATTTTTGGTCAATTTTCACCACAATAATTTATTCATTTCCTTAGTCAAAGGTTTAATTACATTCACACAATAATTATCCTTTGGGGTCCACTCCCCTTAGGATATAAAGTTCAAGTATCTAACTTTAAAATGAAATCACATGACTTGGGGTGTTACACCTTTCCATATTCGCCCATATATCTCTTTATTCACTTCCTCATCCATGTCTTTTCTGCCTCCCCCTTTTCCTATCTCTTGCATTCTCTCTCTCTGCATTTCTCCCTCTTTCTATCCTCTCCCCCATTCCTTCTTCCTTATCTATATATATCTCTCTCTCTTTGGCCATATCTCTCTCTGTATTTCTCCCTCTTTATATCCCTCTCCCCATTCCCTCTTCCCTATCTATATATATATCTCTCTCCTTGGCCATCTCTCTTTCTCTCATCACTTCTTCATCTCTCTCTCTGTATCTCTCCCTATATTCCCTTATCTCTGCATCTCATACTTTACCTCTTTCTGCTATCCCATCACTCTCTCACTCTCTCTATGTATATATCCCTCCTATATCCCTCGCGTTTCTCTTTCCATAATGTCACCTTTTCTCTCTACTCATTTCCCTATCCATTTCTATATCTCCCCATCTTCTTATAATTATTTCTATTTCTTTCTGCCTTCCCCTATTCCGCTCACTTTTTGTAACAACCCTGGTAAAAATACATATAAAAATATATATAATACCACATTATATAAAACATGTATTCGAATATGAATGGTGGGAATAACATCCTAAAGCATTCTTACATCATTTTATTATGGCTAAGGAAATTATAAAATGCAATGGAAAAGTATTCGGAAAGTCATGACACATTAATCACCACTGTATTTATGAAAATAAATCAAATTAGGGGAAAACGAAGGAAAAACATCACAGGTTTCATGTGAGGAGGAAATTGATGGAAAATAATGGAAATTGAAGAAAAGAGAGGCCTCATTAATAAAAAAAATTATAAGGATCAATTGACAAGCTTTTGTGAGTTAAATTTTGGAGCTCTCATTTAACTCTCTCTCTATTTCTCTCTAATACTCTTGGATAGTTAGATTTTTCTTGGAGAATGCTTGGAGAGTGTGAATACTTGGTGATTCAGATAAATAAGGAAAGGGAAGAGGAGGAAAGCGCAAGCGGTCATCTAGATCAACAACTACAACATGTTCTTATTGTAGGTACCAAGTTGCATGTATGTTTTCCTCACTAGTTTTGGAATGCATCGTGTATGCATGCGGATTTTCCTGGCATTTTCATTTCCCGGATAGGCATGGTGTTGCAAGTTTATTTCCATTTATTGTTTTCTATTTGGGTCTCTTGATTTCTTTATATGTGGATATGAGTTAGTAGTTGTTGGAAGCCTTGGGTGGAGAAATGCTTTGGGAGCCCGACATACAACTATGGTTTTAGTTACTATTCCTGGAAGCCTTGGTTAGAAAAATGCTCTGAAAGCCATATAGGTGAGTTGGGTTACTAGTCCCATAAGCCCTCTTTGGAAAAACCCTCTATAAGCCCTGTAAGAGTTGTGGTTGAGTTACTAGTCCTCAAAGCCCTAGTCGGAAAAAACATTATGAAGCCTTAGAACAACTTGAATAGATACCAATTCATTATCGATTTGATTTTTAACCATGAGGTGGAATAACTGATTGAGGGTTGAGGTGTTTTATACTCTTGAATCCCTTGATTGATTGTGATTGATTAGTTTTATGTGATCCCACATTCATGCTTATTATATGGCAGGGGGGTGATTGGCTTAATTGAGAATGTCTCAACAAATAATGACCAATTCATTACATTGGTAATTGGTATGAAAATTTACTTGTTATTATTTGGATTTTGTGGTTTTTGTATTCACTATATTTATGTTGTTATTATGTTGATTATAATAATGGATTTTATCAGTGATGTTTTATGGCTCTATCTATGTTTTTACCTGTAAATGAATGCACATTGTATCTATGGTAAAATATATTGTATTGAAACTAATTATATAAGGGAGAAATGATTCTTAGTGATTATCAGATAAGTATGAGACCCCTATGCTTAAATTTGTTGTTTACACTTGTAGATTTAATATTTGTGACATGTTTGACAAAATTCGTATCATGGCCAAAAGGGGTCTGGTTGAGTCCTTGATGATATTTTTTATTCTACATCATTTTCGTGTTGTTATTTATCATGTCTAAATTTTTCACGATGTTCTGGGTAGGGACTTGGGCTCTGGGCCTGAAAAGGTAGCTCAAATCCTAAAGCTACCGTGTTATGAAACAAACTCACAAAATAGAAGAAAATATAGACCAACGACTTAGAAATCAGTCTCCTCAAGGGGGCAACCTCCCGTACATTACTTAAATGAACAATTCTTGGATGATATAACTGACAAACACTACCTTATATATATAGGAGTCTAATGGGTCACAATAAAGCAATATGGGCACTGCATGGGCACAAAAATAACAATAATGGGCTTACACCTATGGGGCACAATAATAGCAATATGGGGACTACATGGGCACAACAATAACAATAATGGGGCTACAGTGAAAATAAGAATAAATGGATATAGTAGTACTATAAAGAACTAACATGTCCTTCTCCTTCAAAAAAGTGTTGTCCTCAATTCTTGATTGCTTCTAGATGCTTCTGTATAAAATTCTCATCCTCCCATGTGGAGTCCATAGTTGGTAAGTTCTTCCAATTCATGAAATACTCTCAAATTGGTCGATTTCATAGCTGTCAAGTATATATTTCTGTGACATCTTGAAATTCCAATATGATTTTTCCTTCCTTGTAAAGTTCTCACAATATTGTTTTAACTGGGAGTTTGTCACCTATAACCTTAGTTAAGCATGAAACAAGGAAAACTGGGTGCACTTGAGAAGATGTAGGAAGCTCCAATTCGTATTCCATAATACCAATCTTTTGCAACACCTTGTAAGGACCATATTAGTTTGTTTATCATTTATTATGCTTCTTAGCTTTCTTGATGGAAATTTGTTTGTATGGTTGTAGCCATAAAAATACACCATCACCTACATCAAATTTTCTTTCACTGTGATGTTGATATGCCCGTTGTTTCATTTGATTCTGCACCAAATTTAGGTTATCCTTTAAGAGTTGGAGAACTTGTTGTTGATGCTCGATGTGATATTCCATTGTTCAAACCTTATAATTTCCTCTTAAATACTATTTCGATGTTTGAAACTTTAGTGGGCATAATTGTGCAATTACGCCTTATTTTTCTTTCTTTAAATTTTTTTTCATGCCATTAGAGATGATTATAATTCCTTGTTTCCCCAAAGATTGTAACCATTGAAATCATAATACAACATCAACACCACTCATTGGAATCGAAATGATTGGGCTATTCAATAAATATTCGCCTGTGGTTATCTTGATATTGTGGAAATCTCCTGAGAAATTTATAGTTCCTCCATTTCCAACCATTAGTTGACACTCTAGTGCTGCATATAGGAAGCAATTCAATTCCTCTTCATGGGTCATAGTATATTTTCCCGTGGCATTAACGAGTGCATAATTATTTTTTAGAGGAATTTTAGAATCCAATACTTATATCTATGCTTCAATATGCCCTTGGAATCACTTCAAACTCATTTTTCAAACAACATTATGCAATTTTTGAGAAACAAATACACACATTTTTCTTGATTTTTACGATGTCTATATTAAACCTGATGTATCTCTGTGATTTAAAATCTTCAATATCTAAACCTTGGTCATGTATTAGCCCTCTGAGTATTGTTTCCAATTCCACAAGGTAGTGCTAATTTGGATTCTTCAAGACAAGGTTATGCTCAATCTCCCGAAATGACCTAATTATGGACTAGTTTAGTAGTGTGAAATTATACAACGTGAGACATTTCAATTTTTAGCCCTTAAGCCCTAAAATCAATACAAAAGAAAATAAATTCCATGAAATTTAGACCAATTTTTACAGAATTCCAATCCAATGTCATAAATGAAAGTTATGACTATTTTCCGTTAGTTACCTATCTAAGATGAAATTTTGTATCTTGCAAAATTCTTAAATTCCACAGATCATATATCTGAAAATATTGAGAACCAAATTCTAAAATTTTTACATGAAGCTCGTCCATATTTTGGATCCATGGGGTAAAAATTTTAGCTTCTAAAGCCTCGTAGAAAATAGTTATAGTGTAAATTCCAGGATGGCCTGTTTGAAGAAATGAAATCCTAGAATCACAAGCTCTGATACTAGATGTTATGAAACGAACTCATAAAATAGAAGAAAATATAGATTAATGACTTAGAAATCATCCTCTTCTAGGGGGTAACCTCCTTTAAATTACTTAAATGAACAACTCTTGGGTGATAGAAATGACAAAACCTACCTTCTCTATATAGGAGTCTAAGGGGTCATAATATAAAAATATGGGGACCACACAGGCACAACAATAACAATAACATGGCTACAATCATAGGGTACAATAATAAAATATGGGGACTACATGGGTAGAAAAATAAAAATAATGGGGCTACACTAACAATAATGATAAGAAGATACACTAGTATTATAGGGACCTAACAAGCAGGCAAAAAACTCAGCATTTGGGTCCCTAACTGCTGGCATATAGTGTTATTCTTGTGGCTATAGCCTCTTGGATGCTAGCATGTAGTGTTATGTGTGTGGATATGGCTCAAAGAGGCCAAAAGGTGAGTGTGACCCAAGGGTAAGAGCCTTGGAAGGTTCGATTACCTCCTAGCGGTGTCATTAATGATGTACAAGGTCTCTAGGTTGTGTTTTTCGTCGCCTCCACTTCCTTAAGGTCACATAGGACGTTGAATTTCATTATAATAGCCTCTCGTCACATGTTTACCACAGTTGGTTGATTCATTAGGTAGGTGTTGGAAGGGGGTGTTACATACTGGTGATTTGTTGCTCATGCTTGTATATTGTTGGTACACGAATTTTTACGCATTGTTACATATTGTAAATGTATTTCTTGTTTATGCTATGATTACATATTGGTCATGCTTGTGTGTATTCCATGTATGCTTGTGTGATGTCATATGTGGCAAATGAATTGGTTTCTCGTGATTGATTATAGGTGTTAAGTCGGTGCAAATGGTGAAGTTCGCATTGGTTTGATTGATATTGTTGTGCGTAAGGTCATTGAATGCAATTAGGTCATCATGATGATATTGACATGTTATGATGCTAATGTGTTGGCTAAGATAGAGTAGGATATGTAGATCATTAAAGTAAAATTGCAACAATGAACTATGGGGTAAGAGAATATCGTCATACAATTTTGTATGTTTGGCTTGGATTTATGTTGTTAAAATATTGTTATATGCATTAGGGTTATTTATATGATTTCATGCTATTTTTATTGTTCTTACATGTATGATAAATGTTAGTTGATGAATGTATTATTACGAATTATGGTTATTTTTATGCCTTTCATTCTATTGATTTTATGGTTACATACATGATAATATTTAGTTAATTAGTGTGATTATATGTACATGCATTGGTTAGCCAAGAATGGTATTAAATTGTTGACTATGTTATATTTTGTTCATGAGTATGTCATATGTTAACTTGCAGTTAGCTCAATGATTATGTTATGTGTTTTTCATGAGCAAGTTATATGTTAACCCATTTGTTGTTATATGTTAGTTAACTTGAGAATTAGGGTTATATCATTAATATCTTGATGTTATATGTATCATGCTAAATTGGATTGGCCATATACAGATGGTTAGAGATGACATTCAGGTATGAGTTGAATTTTTTGTGATTTTTTTTGTACTAATCTAGATTAACTCTTCATATGCATGAATGACATTTTTTATGAGTTTATGATGAGAACATGTTAACTAGTTACTGTTATGGATATCATGGACTTATTTATGATTGAGTTGATGCATTGTGATGTTATATCATGCTAATTAGATTGTTTGTGCACACAAGATACCCTCCCTTGAGATACATTAAGTTATGATATTTTTATGTTTTGTACTTGATTATTCATTCTTTGATAATGTCCTCTATATGGAATTGAGTGTTTGGTGTCTATTATGTCATCTAGTTGACTTATCTAACATGGTACGTTGATAGTTTGTTTGAATGTTTGATTAATTCTATGATAGGAGTACGTGTTTGTAATATTGCATGAAGATGGTTGTAATTTAACATGTATGCATTGACACAATTGATATGTACTTGAGTGTAAGCAGGTGATAGTTGTAGAAGTATGTATTACGACCGATGAATGTGAGTTGATTGTTGATTATGACAAGGTTGTTAGCCTTTCCAAAAATTGGTTTCAAATAGATATATATATATATATATATATATATATATATATGTCAGATTGATATTTGGTACATATGGTTGACATGCATGTTCAGTTACAGGTCAAGGTGCCTGGAAAAAAATAGGTAAGATTACCTCGTATATTGTTATATTTATTTATGCACAAACGCTTATGTGTTTATGGCAGTATGATGCAGACGATTGCATGGAACGAGACTGCCATGAAATCTTGAAGAAGGCTCAATATGAGATTTAATTTTGAAGTATTATGATCAAGGTGGATATTGGTGGCCACCAACCTATTCTATTTCGACCCGCATGATTAGTTCCTTCATTTTTTTCAGTTTAAGCATAACTTACTATTTTTAGCAGGTTTTCGAGTCCTGAACTTGCAGAGATGTTTGGAGGATCTAATGATCCAGGTGGATATTTGTGGCAACCCACCTATTCTATTTGAACCCCCACCATTGGTTCTTTCAATTTTTTATTTTGGGCACAACTTACTATTTTTAGCAGTTTTTCGGGTCCTAAACTTCTAGAGTCGTTTTAAGACCCTAAATGACATTTTTTGGGAAAACCAAAACAAACATGGGTCCATGGATCGATGTTTCTCACAAAAATTTTGTATTCCTCGAATAGTTATTTCTAACGATGTATGGTGCGCGTCAAACGGAGATCGTATGTGAAAATTACATCCCCAGGAAGTTGAACGACCAATTTACCCAAACGGGGCCCATATTTTTGGCGCTTCATCTCCTACGGCTAGGTTTTTGTATGTTTAGGGTTTTATATTACTTATAAAAAATAAATATGCCTAATGACCCAAGTAGATATTGGTGGCCACCCACCTATTCCATTTGGACCCGCACCGTCAGTTCTTTCAGTTTTTCAGTTTTAGCACAACTTACTATTTTTAGTAGGTTTTCAACTCTTGAACTTCTAGAGCTGTTTGGAGGCCCTAATGATCCATGTAAACAAACGAAAATGATTATGGATAAATTCTCTTAGATCCTTCAACGATTTCCCACCTACGGTGCATCTGCATCCAACAACCACTCTAGAGGCACCACTCCCTTCAAGGTACATGTAAATTTTGACATTCCTCTATTTGAAGGCCAGATAGATGAAAATGTTGTAGATAAATGTTTGAATTTTATAGAAGGGTATTTCTCGGACCATTATTTCTCTGACTAAGAAAATATTATTTTTTCACTCCTTAAAGTCACCCCTTATTTCAAAGACTAGTGGGAAGCCAGTTGTGAGCAAAAGGATGAGGGGGAACCCTCTCTATTCTCAACTGCACCCAATTGGAATTCATTTCGAGATGGCATCAAGAAACAATATTTCCCGATGGAGAGGTATGAGGACAAGTACATCTAATGGAAAACGTTGCAGTAGCAAAGGGATAAAGATGTGCACGAACTAAAAAATTTGTTCCATACCATGCAAAAAAAGTTGGGTATCAAAGATTCAAAGAGAAATTTGGTGTTCAAGTACCAAAAATATCTACACAGACAAATTCAGGAGGAAATAGAGTTCGTTGACATTACCTCTCTTCACACAACGTATTTCTATGCTGCCATGATCAAGAAAAAATTTAAGCAAAGGAAGTGATACTTTGGATCCGTGAATCCCAAGCCATGAAAAGGCACCCCTGAACAATAGAAAAGAGGGAAAATCCAAATTAGGGAGACTCATAACACCACCAAAAATCAAAATAAGACACAGGGAAGTTGTGTGAATTTCATAACAGCCCCACTCACAACACAAACGAGTGTCAGGTTGTTAGTGGCCGAAATGAAGGCGCCTCAATTAGATGCATGTTCTGATCCTGAGCTAGAACCAGACAAGGGAGACGACAAAGGGAAGATGGTCATTAATTCAGACTGTAGTTCCATTGCTGCAACCCCTAAGCTGTAGAAGGAGGATCTCGAGGATCTAGAGGAGGGGGAGCACCTCTTCCATTCAGAGATGTGGGTGAAGGGTTCTCCACTACAATTTCTTGTCGATATCATAATCCAAAAGAGACTCATTTCAACAGAGGTCATGAAGTGGCTCAGCATACCGACCTTAGCACACCCACAAATATATATCGGGTGGCTTCACCCAGGGAAAGATCTCTACATATGCCAATAGTGTCACCTTTCGTACAGCATCGAGCCATAAATGAATGAGGTATTTTTTTATGTTACTCCTCTTGATGTAGGTGATGTATTATTGGGCTAACCATACTTGTGGAGATCACATGTTGTGGATGAGTCTAGGCCTCGTTTTATTGTTATTACTTTGGGAAATAAATTGTACAGGAAACCAGAGTTAGTGCTGCCTCCTATCATCTCCTTGACTATTGCGAAAAAACATAGTGAGATTGTTTCCCAAACTAGGAAATTTATTTTCCCTACAACTATCTCACATGGAAAGAAGAATATTTTTCCCACAACCTTGAAACAAGGCTCCTTTAGATGACCGCAATAGATGGACAAAGCCGTGGAGGAGTCGGAGGATGTTTTCTCCTCACCTATAGAGGTTCCTCTACATTGTCACGACAAGAAATCCATCGATTTGACTCCCGACACATCACCACCTGATATTTTCATACCTCATGAAATTACACAGATAGAATCCAGACATGCACTGTCTAAGGAAACCAAACTTATTTAACGCATTCATCATGTTTTCCAATAGGTCCGCCAGCATGTCCATGACATCCTCGACAAATACAATACCAAGTTTAGCAGAATTTTCCTCTCATGGAGGAAATAAATGCAATGGGGAACATTTATTCCTAAGGAGGGAGGAATGATCTAATTGGATATTGGTGGCCACCCACATTTTCCATTTAGACCTGCACCATCAGGTTTTTCAGTTTTTTAGTTTCAGCAGAACTAAATATTTTTAGCACGTTTTCAGGTATTGAACTTCTGGAGCCATTTGGAGGCCCTAATAATATAGGTGAATATTGGTGGCCCCCCACCTATTCCATTTAAACCCCCATAATCAGTTCTTTTAGTTTTTCATTTTCAACACAAAATACTATATTTAGCAGTTTTTCGGGTCCTGAACTTTCAGAACTATCTTGAGGCCCTAACGATGTTTTTTTTGGGGAAACTGGGAGAAACATGGGTCCATGGAATTCTTTTTCACATGATTTTTTTTTTCGTTGTTATATATATATTTCTAACGAGGTATGGTGCGCATCAAAAATAGATCTTATGCGAAAGTTATGTCCCAGGGAAGTTGAAACACCAATTTACCCAAACGAGGCCCATATTTTTGGTGCTTCATCTCCTACGATTATGTTTTTGGATGTTTAGGGTTTTATATTATTTTTAAATAATAAATAGGCCTATAACCACCATATCTATTCTCAGAGATAAGCTACCAGTGCCCTAGCTAGTTTATTTCCATAATGTTTGTAAGCATATTTCAGTCATTTGTTATTAATGAAATGAAGTTTTATTTCCACTGCATCTCTGTGTTTATGTTTACTTCTGTATTTTATTGCATTCCTCCATAGATACAGATCATATTGGGAACCATGGGGATTGAGTCCTCAATTTTGTTGTTATTCTTGTGCTTTTGGTATTTTATGACTTGCTTGCACTTGATTTGCAATTTGTTTTTATGTCCGATGAAAGCCCTTCCCACTTTGTTGCGGTGTTGTATTTACTTTTGTTTCTCAAGGAATTATTCTTCTTTACATCTTTTTCTATTATTTTGTTTAAGAGTCTGAGTATTGATTGGGAAAGAAGAATTTAATGGAGCTTGGGGAGAGCTGTGTGGTACCCAATAGGTAATGATAACTTGGATGAAGCATAGCGTATGTATAAGGGAAGCTGAAGGTAAGAATATTACATCTAGTTGGATTGGTTGGGTCCGTTTAGGTAAATATGTAGTGGTAGAAAAATTATGTTAAATGTAACACGAAAGGTAAACTGAATGGATCTGAGGTGTTAAATGCCTTGGCTATGTTGGGAGTTATTATTCTCAATGTTGTGCATGACTAAAGGAAGTTCTCTTAACCTAGATCTCATGGTATATAACAATTATAGTGTGATCGTGATTATTTTGATGTTTATATATGTATACATGTCTAGATGTATGTATTTCATGTCTAATAGGGTCGTTGTGGATCACGATGCTAATTTTTATATGTATGTATGTGTGTGTGTATGTCGTTGTCTGATACGATCATGATTGTTTCATGCTAATGATTACATTTATGTATGTATCTATGTATCTATTTCATAGTATGGAACACTTTTCAAGGATCATTATTGTGGAGGATTGACTTCTTATGCAGGTGAATGGAATGAAGAAGTTCTTGGTCTTATAAGGAATCGAGTAGGAAGACTAGTCCTGACAGATCTATGAGGTTAGTATCATGTGGAAATGAATTGATATTATATGCCTGTACTATGCCTATGTTTATGTTATGTATAGGTAATGCTAAGGGGTACATCAACAGAGTGAATGTAGTGTGATCTGCGACATGCTAGGATAGTCATGAATAGTGGAAAGACAGTAGAAGCAAGGTTTCTTGCAGGGTCAGTGTGTGGTCTATGGATGTACAATACTATTCTTGCGTATATGTTGCACATGTTTTATATTCAATTGTTGTACCTATGGTGATGTATGCATGTAGAGTATTTATTATTGTGTACATATGATGTTGTATTCCTAATGTATATATGGTTCTGTGTGTATATTGCATATGTAGTGCTAGGTATAGATGGTGCAATGTACATGTTCGATATGAATTTTTATGTGCATATGGTTTTGTGCACATGTTGGATATATGGTGTTGTATAGGTATGGAGCTATGTAAATGTTGAATATGGAGTTCTATGTACATATGGTGTTGTGTGTGGGTTGTACATATGGTTTTGTGTGCACGATTGTACATGTGGTTTTGTGTGCATATGGTGTTGTGTACATGTTTTACATTTGTTGATTTTTGCAGGTGTTGATGTGTACATGTCGTGCATGTGATGCTATGTACATGTGGTGTCATGTACATGTCGTGCATGTGGTGTTGTGTACACGTGGTATTGTGTACACATTGTACAACTAGTGCATTGTGCGTTTGGCATTATGTACACGTTGTGCATATGGTCTCGTCTACACGTGATTTTGTGAACACGGTGTATATGTAGTGTTGTGTACAGGTGGTACTATGTACATTTTCTGCATATTGTACAAGTATATATGTGTTATTGTGTGCATGTCATGTACGCTATGTTGCTGGCATGCGGTACTATTTATGTGCATGGCTTAGGCATGGTATCATGACACGTGTATTCATTGTGTTGTACATTTTATATGTATATATATTTTCTTTTATCATACACCACGTGTAGGTGTATGCATTGTATGTCGGTGTAGGCATATTTATTGTGTTGTCTTGTATACTAGGTGTAGTTTTATGTGTTATGTTGCACACCAGGTGTAGATGCATGTGTTGAACACCAAACGTAAGTGTATGTTTTGTGTTGTACACCAAGTGTACATGTATGTGTTATGTTGTGTGTCGGATGTGGGTGTATGCATTTTGTGGTTTTGTATGCCTTGTGTGGATGTATGTGTTGTGATCTACACTGTGTATATGTCTATGTGATTGAAGAGAAGCAATTGAACTAGGTTCTCACTGAGTGTGGAAATCAATCTCGTGTGCGTGTAAAATAACAAAGGAAGAATTAAGGACAAATGAACTATAAGTATCTGTATTTTATTTTAGTTTATTATGCATGTGATTCTGACTTATGATGGATACATGTGATTTATGATTATGATTTTTGGTGATCTCATTCGATTCATAATTTTAATTTACAATCGTTGTGTTTTTAGATAACACATGTGATATGTTTATACATGATGATTGATCAAACATCTAGCTAGACTGGTTGTGATAGGAAGTAAACAAGGTCATAGGTGTACCTTATCGATGAGATATTGATGAGGTATGATTTGAGTTTATTTTAATTTATCTTGAATCTAATCGAAGTTTTGTCATTGGTACAAGAAGCATGGAAATTCTCTGTTGGATGGTTGAAACTGACTACAAGAACTATAAGCATCAAAAAAACAAATTGAAACATGTAGCATTATGGTAGTAAAGAATTTCAGGATCAGGGCCATTGTGGGACACTATCACCCAATCTTGTGCATTGATTTCCATGACAAAGTTACACCTGGTATGGTGGTTTTGAGCCAGATATATCCTTGGTTTTTTGAACTTCCAATTCGAGGAATCATTTCTAATAGACCACCGAAGATAGGGTTGCCAGCGGAACTTATAACGTGTGTGACTGCATGGAAGGGTGTACTCAGATTTCCTGAGGGACTATGTAGCAAAGAAGAGAAGGTCAGGGATGGATTTATTTTTTCATTAGTATTTCCAAATGGAATCAGGCACAAATTTGGAGTGTGCGCATGTTCACTTAGAGACAACAACACATATTGTAGCATTGGACATTGGATGCAACTTTGACTCTAACAATGGATTTTTGACTTTTTGGGAAGGAAGTGAATCCTGCTACTACTTTTGAGGCAGGATGTGTGAGCCTTTGGATTCCGTTGTTGATTGGTATAGGCTTAGTATCCTTTTATTTTTTGGTTTAGAACATTTGTAGTGTGTATCTTATTGTAAATAATGTATCTATCTAGTTTATAAAGCTTTGTAGACAGTATGGTCATTGGATTTTTGAAGAAAATGTGCATGATTATATGTTTTTTTTATTGTAAATTCTATAATGAGTTATGTTATAAATCTCCAGTAAACAATATTATTGTCACGCTTTAGCAATTTACATTGTAAATACCATAATGAGTTGTGTTATAAATATCCATGGGAAGTATGTTTCATTTTCAATGGTTTTCTCGTTGTAGGTTTCATTTGACACCGAGGATGGTGTTTCCCAAAGGGTGAGGGTTTTGTAATATCCCTAGTAAAAATCGATGTAAAAAATATATAAGACCATAATTAATGGGACACTTATTCCAAGCTGAATGGTGGGAAAAAATCATAGCCGATGTTCACTTCATTTTACCACGGCTAAGAAAATTAGAAAATGGAATGGAAAAGTCTTTGGAAACACATGAGGAATTAATTGGAATTTTATTTATGAAAATAAGGGAAATTAGGAGAAAGGGAAGGTGAAAGGTTATAGGTTACATGTGAGAAGGAAATTGAATAAAATAGAGGCCTCATTAATAAAAACGATTATGAGGATCACTTGGTAAGACTTTGTGACTTCAATTTTGGAGCTCTCGTTTCTCTCTATCTCTCTCTCTCATACTCTTGGATACTTGGAGTTTTCTTGGAGGAATTTTTGAGAGTGTGGGTACTTAGTGATTTGGAGAAAGAAACAAAGGGAAGAGGAGGATGCATTAGGAGTATTTTGAGGTAAAAAATGGGCCTCCTAAGGAAAATGTACAATAAAAATTCACTTTATGAGAACCAGTCACATTTTAGGGGATGACATCATCCCCCATGGTTGAGGTGGCATTTCTTGAGTTAAATATACTTACTTCTCAAATTATCAATGGTGGATAAAAATTCATAGTTAACCATGGTAGTATTCTAAGTACTTTTAAAGTCAAAACATAATGTACTCATAATAAATTCCATTTCATACTTTCTGAACAATATATTGTTATTGTCATTTCATATTTTTTGAAAGAGACAATGCATATTCCTATACAATCTTCATGTCTTTACACACTTTTCAATAAATATTATTTTTGTATATTTTCATATATTTATTTTTAAATTATATATCCATTTCATTTTATTTAATATTACAATTTGAAATTAATTATAAGTTAATATATATATATATATATACCCACTCATAAATATAAATTAAATCTATTTCAATATATTTTTTTAAATACAATTCAATTCATTTCATTATTATTATATTAATATTATATATTATTATATATAATATTATTAAACATAGTCTAAATGTAATAGAATATATATCATATTCATTTTTATATTATATATTATTTCTTCTTATGTTTTGAACCAAATCAATTCAATATGTAATATAAAATTAATACATAGAATAATATATTACATTTATTATATTATATTTTTTAATTTTTATATAGTATATTTATTACATGTTATTATATAATTTAATTTTATAATTTAATTAATATAAATTTTAATTAATGGTATATTATACAAATAAGAATTTATAAATTTATATTATAGTTTATTTTAAGTTATTTAAGTACAAAGTAAAAATGCATTAGTTGTTCATTGATAATGATTTTTTATTGAAGAACTCATTTTTATTTATAGTCACATCAATACATTTTTTTATTAATTTTATCTTGGTACAATTTTTCAATTGAATTTAACCATGGTTACAAGGACTGTGGTGCAAAAAATGAATTGTAAATTCATAAATATTATTTTATTGGTTTAGCTATTATTTTGTTATTTCCTTATGAGGCCCAATATAGACCTCAAAATTCCCCTAATATCACTAGTGGTCATCAGGATCACCCGCTACAATGGGTTTTGGATGCAGGTACCGAGCTTTATGTCTATTTTCCTCACTATTTTTTGCATGCATAGAGTATGAATGTGGATAATCATATCGTTTCCTTTTCCCAGATATGCATGGTTATGTGGGTTTATTTCCATTGATTGTTTTATAATTGGTTCTCACGAGTCCTTTAGTTGTGGATTGAGTTATTAGTTCCTGGAAACCTTGCCTGGAAAAATTCTCTAGAAGCCCAAAGGAAAACTATGGGTTGAGTTACTAGTCCTAGAAGCCTTGGTTGGAAAAATTCTCTAGAAGCCTTAGGTGGGTTGAGTTACTAGGCCTGTAAGACCTGGTTGGAAAAAAAAATTGGATTCTATGTAACTGTTGGGGTTTAGTTACTAATCCTAGAATCCCTAGTTGGAACAAACACCCTAAAGCCATGGAAGAGCATGGATAGAGACCAATCCATGATGGTTGTGATTTTCGAATATGAGGTGGAATCATTGGTTGAAGGTTGAGGTGGTTTGGGCTCTGCAATCCCTCGATTGATTATGATTGATGTATTTGATGAGATCCCACATTCATGCTTGTAATATCGAATGGGGGTGATTGTAGGAAGTGAGACTTAACTCAACAAATCTATCATCGGGTGGAAGGTGGAAGTCCAATCTCCATATGGTTTTTACATTTAGTAACGAGAAACTCATTCCTTTGATATTTGGTATGAAAATATAATGGTTATTATGTGGATTCTATTGTTGTTGTATTAACTATATTTCTGTTGTTAGTATGCTAGTTATAAGAATGTATTTTATCAGTGATGATGTACGTATCTATCTATATTTTTACTTGTAAATGAATGCACAATGTATGTATGCTCAAATATATTATATTGAAGCTAATGATGTAAGGAAGAAATTATTCTTAGAAATTATCATTAAGTATGAAACCCATATGTTTAAATATATTGTTTACACCCGTAGATTCAATGTTTGTGACTTCTTTGAAAAAATGTCTGTCATGGGTAGCAGGGGTTTGGTTGAGTCCTTGATGATATGTTTGTTTCTACATCATTGTCCTCTTTTTATTTATAATTTCTAAACCTGTCATGAATTTTCAGGCAGTGACCTAGGCTCTTAGCCAGAAAAGGTGGCTCAAATCCCAGATTCATAGGCATAGAGTTGAGCATTTTAGGCCCTAGCCACTGGCATGTAGTGTTATTCCTATAGCTATACCCTCTTGGCCATTGACATGTAGTGTTATTTATATGAGTATGGCTTAAATAGGAAAAAAGGTTAGTGTGACTGAGGGGTAAGAGTCTTTAAAGGTTGGGTTATCTCTTGGGGGTGTTATTCATTATGTAAAAGATCCGTAGGTTGTTTTTTCTGTCGATTCCACTTCCTTAAGGTCACATAGGAGGTTGAATCTAATTATAGTAGCCTCTCGTCACATTTTTTCCCTAGTTGGTTGATTACTTAGGTAGATGTGGGAAGGAGGTGTCACACTTTTCCCACTCTTTCTTTCCCCATCGCTCTCTCTCTCCCTCCACATAATGCCTCATGTTTAATCTCATTATTGAATTTCAAAAAAATTTCAATCCATTGCGTGTGTTGGTATTCCAGTCTCCATGTCCATATCCACCACCCATATAATTCATCTTGAGCATTCAAAGAAATTAAAATAACAGAGCCCACCCCTTTCATATCAGAATGTTCTCATTATCTATATGTCCCTATGGTATATCTCACTGATCTTTGATGAGCTTAAAGTGACCTCTTATGATTTTAAAGTGATTTCTTATCAGTATTATTGTGACATGGCCTATCTCATTGATCTCTTATGAGTTTAAAGCGATTAATGTATGTCCCTATTAGTATTATCATGGGGACTTTCATATTTAGCAAACATAAAAAGAGGAAACATATATATGCAATAAATGATTCCCTCCATCCATCTATGTTGGATATATTGCATTTATTTGTTTTGAAATACATGTATATAGAATCTTGTTGTATGAATGATGTGGGATATCTTTGATTTGTTTTTTTTTAGAAATATCAATATAGAATTTTGATGTATGATTTGTGCATTCATAATAAGGGACTCAAATGGCCTTAAGCAAGCATCCAAGTCAAATTTCAAAGTGTCTTGGTAAATTTAATTGTCATGAAATGGTGAGGAACACTGATGATATATGGGAAAAAAAATCTATAGTAAAATTTTATCGTGCCTTTATCTACTCAGAGTCACAATTAAATATATATATATATATATAGACACACACACACACACACATACACACACATAGACATATATATATATATATTTATATATATATATATATATATATATATATATATATATATATATATTTGGAATTCTAGGTGAAAACTCTTCATATTCTATGTGGACACCAATATGCATAATGTTTTTTTTTTTTAATGAAAAACAAATGCCTGAACGAAGGAAAAATAATATTGAAGTGTATTGGTTCTAGATATAAAGGCATCTGATGCATGGAGAAATATAATGAGTAGTCAAAATCATATGTTATTAGCAGTGAGCATACTCATTGGCCCTGATGTCATATATCAAATGAGAAACACAACAGGGATCTTGTTCTAGACATTATTAGCATCCAGAAAGAAATAAGCTATGGAGGAACTATTTGGGTGATGGATCATACATGAAAATTTTGGAATCCACAGATTTACTATCATTTATCTTGATTGAATCACCATATCGGGAACTTAATTTATGTTTTCTCTAAGAATTTCTGATTGGAAACTGATTCATCTATACATTGATTGCTTAACTCATGAAAATCAGTTTTCAGTGAACAACATAGTTTTTGTACAATGTGAAGGAAAATAAAGTTGGTAAATATAGTGAAAGTCTAAAATAAATAAACATTATTTAATTTATTAACCGATAAAAATGACTTTATTAAATATCAGGCCCGACAACATCTAACTACTTTGAATGAAGAAATGTATAATTATCCATAGTAGCTATTGGTTGTGACACAT
Source organism: Pinus albicaulis (assembly GCA_034641835.2). Lineage (NCBI taxonomy): Eukaryota > Viridiplantae > Streptophyta > Pinopsida > Pinales > Pinaceae > Pinus > Pinus albicaulis. Next base: position 627,637,643 of record CM076584.1, read on the forward strand.
GTCCTAATTCTTTTTTCGATAATATTTTTTGTTAAGTTTTTCAAATTCATAAACATATATGTAATCCTATATATGTATGATATTTTTTTTCTAATGAATAGAAGTGCCATGTGCAGGCACTCTCATGGTGAACTAGCCGCACATGGGAGTTTATTTGTCACATCTCCGACTCTCTATACTATAAGTTTTTTTTTTTTTTCTAGCCCCAATAATATTTTCACCCAAAAGATATAGTATATCTACCCCTTTTAGGGATATATATATTACTTATCATATTTCTATACACAATGTGACGATTCTATATATCAATACTCATTCTTTTCTACCACTAACTTTATTGATGGGAAATGTCTTCATGTTATAGTCACAAGTATAGTTCCACCCTTCACTTATTTTGGTTAATGAAATTTTTTGCATAGATATAATCTTCTTTCTCACTTTGTTACATCTTATTCATCAATCCATTTTACAAATAGTCTACATTAAGTAACCTACATGGACGTGATATTAGATATTTGATGATACTCTCAATATCAGGTCTATCATGATATACATTATGGTGGCTATTGTACCTTTCAGCCTTTAATAGTCAAAGCACTTACTTATCAAAACCTCATCGTTTTATCCATGATATATGGTTGAATGTTGCGTTAATACCATTCACCTCGTGAATTATGCAAATGTACCTCGGTTATCATAGCATTGGAACTCAATATTAACATTTTGATTTGGATCATGGTGTAGATATTATATCTTCTGGCATACGTTACCTATTGATGGCTCGTTGATCTATTTTTGTACGCATTCATTTATGGTAAGCTATGATTCTGTTCATCGAACCCATAATATAACCATTGTTTATTGGGTTTTTATCACTTGACTGTCAATCGTTGTAATTGCAAACACCTGCAATGCTACTATAGCGTTAAATGGAAATAGGGTTTCCCTCCATCACTTTAAACAACTTTTCAATCTACAAGAGGATCGGTAGATCGTCGCCAAGTGTAGTGTGGGATATGATTAGGGTTCTTTAGCATGTGTCTCTATTAAATGCATCAATTGTTTCCTTTTCATTCTTCTCCGGAGGTTTCTTTCCAGCGTCACATTCTCTATGTTACCACAATTGCTATGAGGCAAATCCATAGTGCACACCAGGCTTCGCTAAGCTGGTTCGACACCTTGGATATGATACAAGTAATTTCGATTTATTTATTACCCTATTTTGTTTAAATCTATTACAATTTGGGAGACGTTCTCCACAAATTTCTTTTGAAGTAATTGAATTTCTTGCGGCTAGATTTAGCTTACATAATAGCACATCTCCAAGAGTCGTTTAATGGGTTTTTCCTGTTGTGTTCGTTTATTTCATTTACAACTTCCTATTCACATTAAAATAGTTTCAATACCACTCTTGTTCATGTAGCACAGCTCTATACAGTGGTTTGGAACCGAGGTTTCTTTCACAGTGCATCCTCGTACCTTCGTTTGTTTGTTTTTTTTCTCTTTCACTTATGACCTATCGCTCTAGAATTTAACTATTTCGCTTTTCGTTATCCCTTAGCAAGATCAATATTTGGTCCTTCCTGTCATGGTGACTCGAGACCAGAATGGGATTTAACTCCAATTATTACCATAGATAACTATGGGAAATTCTTTTGCGTCGAGTTAATTTAATCGATTTTATGTTTTATTTTCTCTGATCGTGACTATTTTCTTACTTTTGATGTGGTTGCAGGTACTCTCTTTTACTTGTTTTTGTTGGCATGTATATCTTGTTTCCCCCATACAATACCATATTTGCATACTAAACGAATCCATGGCTTCATTTACAGGTTGGTCACGTCTCACTTTCCATACTAGGTGACTCTGAAGATCTTCCAGAACTTGCCATAATTTGATTTTAAGTTATCAGTCTAGCATACTCTGCTACCACTCGTAAAAATGTATTTAGAATGTAGAAGTGCTCTCATGAAAATTGGAGAGTCTTTGTGTTTGTATAATTTTTCTTTTCGAGACATATTCAAATGGACTTTCCCAACTTTATTAAACTGTGTTGTACATATTTATAATTGTCTGTATGGTAGCGATTGGGTGTCGAAATTAACTGAGATAGAAATATATGTATATATATATATATATATATATATATATATTCCGCATTTAACTCTTCCTGTACTATGCTTGATTTTAATATTTTGTGTCAGCTCCTTTGGAAATATAGCAAACCGGGGTTAAGTTAATTTGTTTTTCCGGTTCTCAAGGTTTAGTAACTACTCATTTAACCATATGTTTATCGAGTAGATTTTATATATATATATATATATATATATATATATATATATATATAACAGTATTTTGGTTGTATGCACGTGTATATAAACTCTAGGTTAACCCACATTTTAGGTCATTTAAAACTCTTTTCACTTACTACACCATTATTTGACCACTATTTCATGCTCAAAGTTTACATACTCTCTACTATAATATATATTGAGAATTCTTTCCAAAGTTGAATTCTGGTAAAAACTGTAATAGAGGTGAATTATAATAAGAATTCTTATGCTGAATACCTAGGAATTTAATAATCATTTATCAGTTTTCTGAAATACTATTGTTCTCGAAAATAATTTCTTTTCCTTGGTAAGATTCTAGAAATAAGCATTATCATAATGCAATTTGGAATAATTGCAATAAATAGCTTTCTCTGTATACCTCTACAATTTCTTCCAGTTAGCATTTGTGTACCCATAAGATAGTTTAACAGTTGCATGATCCTCTTTTCCCTTTGTAATAAATTTCAATTTATTCTACTTCTATATGCAGAAAGTTTACACATATATTTCTAAATGTATAATTTACATTGCTCAATTTAAATTAAGTAAAATGTTAACAGTTAGCTTCATAACAGAGTTCTTTCTTGTTTTAACAGAAGTATTTAATAAGATGTTGTCTTTGCTCAGAGTAAAATTTATGTTGTGGAAATCAGCTACAGTTAAATTTGTTTTACCACAATCTACTGATTTCTTCTTTGAATTATTTTTTTGCAGAATTTTAATGTTTCAAATCCTGGTAGATCCTAGTTTTGAATGAAAATTGTTTCTATTTCTAATTTCAGAAGCAGGTTAAAGTTATATTAACTTTACTAGGGAAGCATTTACACTTTCTCTAGATTTATACCATCTAATGGTTTAGAGGTTCTGGTTGATAGTAATTCCCTAGTATTCTTTCCTACTACCATACAGAGGTTAGGAGAACTATTTCTTCTATTCATCTCTGTTAAAATTAGGGAAATTCATTACACATCAATTTTACTCAACATAATTACCATAACACTTTTCACTGTTATCCATCACTATCAAATTTAATTACTTAGTGAAACAATGTGCATACCACTTCTACAATTGACCAACCTCCCAACCTTAGAGTCCTTATGTCCTCAAGAACTCACCCCCGAACTGAGATCATATCCTTGAACACACCAACCTCTAATCTATTTAGGAATAGATTATTTAAGATGTTGCTCCCCAAAGCCTATTTCTAATTCTGCGTCCAGAATTACAGGATGCTTTTCTTCTTGTTTGCCTAGGCTTCCCTTTTTTGGGACTTTTAAAGCTACTTTCTTCTTTTCCCAGCTTTTTACCTCTTCCCAACTACTCTCCACCTCATTGGGGAAACTATATTTTTCCTCAAAAATCTAATTTGGAAATAAATTATTTCAAGGATTTTTGAAATATTTTTGGGGAAATATTTGCCTCTATCCATCCTCATGGATTTAGCAAGTGATCTCATAATTCTCATTTGGTCAATCTGCACAGCATTATTTTATTTAATGTCCATAATGAAATATTTAATTACATCCATAAAATACTTATCCATTGGGGTCCACTCCCCTTTGGATTAAAGTTCAAATGTCTAGCTTAAAAAAAAACATAAACTAGGGGTGTTACATATTCCACCTTTGAAAGAAAACACCATCCTCGGTGTTGATATCTAACTACTAGAGTTCATCATTTTTTATTTTCAAACAAAAATGGATATTTGTCCATCATTTCAGCTTCTCTTTCCCAAGTAGCTTCTTCAGCAGTAAAGTGCTTCCACTGCACCTTTACTCTTGCTATCGTTCGATTCCTCAATTCAATTTCTTCTCACTCCAATATTTGAAGCGGCTCTGGAAGGAACTCCATTTCTGGTTCCACCTGTATCAAATTCCAATCAACAATGTGAGAAGCATCATGTATATATATTTTTAATAATGAAACATGAAACACATTATGCACTTTAATATGGGGTGGTAAGGCTAGTTTATAAGATGCCGGTCCCACCCTTTCCAACACCTCAAAAGGACCACAATATCTAGGAGCCATTTTTTCACAACTTCCAGCATAAAGTGTGCTCTTTTTGGGTTTAATACGCAAACACACATGTTACCCCACTTTGAATTCTTGATGTACCCTCTTCTTATCGGCATAGTTTTTCTGTCGATCTTGTGTTGTCTTGATGTTTTTCTATATTTGTTTAACAATTCTTTCCATTTCTTGTAAAAAATCTTGTCCCAACATTAGATTATCCTCAGGTTGGCTCCAGCTCAAAGGAGTACGACATTTTCTTCCATAGAGTGCTTCAAATGGACTCATTTTGATGGAGGATTGATAGCTCTTGTTATAGGAAAATTCAGCTAAATGCAAGTAGTCTTCCCATTTTGATGGCCTATCCATCACATACATCCTCAACATATCCTCCAAAATATGATTTTTCCTCTATGTCTGACCGTCTGTCTAAGGGTGATAGGCAGTGCTAAAATTCAGTTTAGTGCCCATGCCCCTAAATAGCCCTTCCCAAAAAGCTGCTATGAATTTGGCATCTCTATCTGAAACAATCATCTTTGGGACCCCATGTAACCTTACTATCTCTTTTAGGAACACTTTTGCTACTTGGGCTGTCCCAAAAGTAGATTTTACAGGTATAAAGTGGGCAACTTTTGTTAAAGTGTCTACTACTACCATAACTTAATCATGCTGGTACTTGGTTTTGGGTAATCTGGTTATGAAATCTATAGAAACGGTGTCCCATTTCCATTCTGCAACTGGCAAGGGATTTAATAAACTAGTTGGGTGTTGAAGTTCAACTTTGACTAGTTGGCATTCCATACACCTGGCTAAATATTCTGCTACATCATTTTTCATTCCTGGATGTCCTGCATATGGGTGTTTATGGTATTCATCTAGGATCTCTCGTTTAAAAGTTTCCACATTTGGGATATACAATATATTTTTGTAGCAGATCAGTCCTTTTTGATTTTGAGTGTACTCAGTCATCTCCTTCTTTAGTAGTTTCACCTGTAGATTCTCATAATTTGGATCTTGGTCTGCTACTTTTTTCACTAGATCTTCTAAATCAAGACTAGCACTACTTCTAATGTTTTTTATGGTTTGACAAGCATTTCTTCTCAGGGCATCAGTAATTTTATTTTCTTCCCCCCTGATATGTTTTATGTCCATATCAAATTCAATCAAAAAAGATAGCCATCTGGCCTATCTAGCATTCAAATCAATTTGGGAAAAGAAATATTTAAGACTAATATGATCAGTCATCAATGTAAAAAATTTTCCAAGAAGATAGTGTCGCCACATATTCAAGGCATGAATAACAACAGCCAATTCTAAATCATATGCACTGTAGTTCTGTTCATGTGTCTTCAGTTTCCTAGACTCATAGGCACTAACTGAATTTTCTTGCAAAAGGAGTCCTCCCAACCCCTCTCTTCAGGCATCCGTACACACAACAAATTCTTTATCAGGATCTGCAATCTTCAGTATAGGGGCTATAGTGAGTTTTAATTTTAATTGTTCAAATTTTTTTTGGCATTTTTCAGTCCACTTAAATTTGACACCTTTTCTTTGTAGTGAAGTTATGGGATGTGCTATGGAAGAAAATCTCTCCACAAATATGTGATAATAATCTACAATCCCCATAAACGATCTCACTGTTGAAACATTAGTTCGCACCAGCCATTCTCTAATAGCTTTTATCTTTTCAGGGTCAACAGCCAACCCTTGTTCAGAAATAATATGTCCCAATTATTGGATCTTGTCTTTATAGAATTCACATTTACTAAACTTGGCATATGACTGGTTTTCTTTCAAGGTTTGCAACACTATCCTTAAGTGATCTTTGTGCTCCTCTTCCCTTTTGGAATAAACCAAAATATCTTCTACGAATATTAGGACAAATTTATCCAAGTAATTGTTTAGAACACTGTTCATTAAGCACATGAAAGTGGCTGGGGCATTTGTCAAACCAAAAGGTAGGACTACAAATTCGTAGTGACCATACCTGGTTCGAAAAGTTGTTTTACTTATGTATTCCTCCTTAATTCGGAGCTGGTGATAGCCAGTCCTTAGATCAATCTTAGAAAATACTGAAGCTCCTCTTACCTGATCAAAAAGATCATCAATTCGAGGCAAAGGATATCTGTTCTTAATTTTCAACTTATTCAGTTGACGGTAGTCAATGCACATTCTAAAATTTCCATCCTTCCTTTCCACGAACAGCACCGGTGATCCCCAAGGAGACACACTCGGTCGGATATAACCCTTATCCAGCAATTCCTACAATTGCATTTTTAGTTCCATGAGTTTAGGGGGACTCATTCGATAAGGGGCTCGGGAAATAGGTGTTGTTGCTAGTACCAAATTGATTTAAAAGTCAATCTCTCTTTTGGGGGAAGATGAGGAATCTCATCTGGAAAAACTTCCTTAAACTCTGTCACTATTGGTAACGTATCCATCAAATTTTCTTCAGGTTGTTGTTCTAGTTCTTCAACATGTACTGCATACAATTGGTATCCTTTCCTAGCTATTCTTTTTAGTTGTAGTGCTGATATTTGTCTTATAGAGATAGGTTTTGGTTTTCCCTTGAGAATAAAAGGTTTCCCTTCTTCATTTATGCAATGCAGAGTCTTATCCCAACAGTTCATCATAGCCTTTCTCTTTTCTAGCCAGTCCATTCATATCAGTAAGTCATATGAGCCTAAGGGAAAAATGTTTAATTTCACTTCTGTCTGAAAATCATTTAATTTAATTGTTGTTTGGGGAAATTTATGTGTTACCTTCCTCTTGGTTCCAGTGCCTAGTTGGACCAACCATGACTGCTGAAATTTTTCAGTTTTGAGTTTGCATTTTTCTACCACTTGTGGACTAATGTAACTCAAAGAAGCACCTGGATCAATTAACACGGTAACTGATTGGTTAGCAATCTTACCTTCCATTTCAAACATGGTAGCTTGGTGTTCTGCTTGTCGATTCTCCAAGGCTGCACTGATAGTGGGTATATTTCTTTCTATATCATTTATTGTGGTAGCTTCTCGATCTCTCATAATCATCTGAATATTTCAATGGGGACAATCCCTCAATAGGTGAGGTTCTCCACAACCCCAGCATTTCAAAGGTTCCCCCATTTTAACTGTACTTTCCTTCTTATTTTCTCCATCTAGTTGTTTGGAACCAACTTGGGATTGGGCAGCTTGACTTTCTTTGGGTTTGTTAAATTTCTTTCACTAATGATCCCTGCCAAATTTCTTTAAATAAGCTGGTTTCAGTTTCCCCCCCTTGAATTCACTCTTGTTTACACAGCTTTTTCCATGTTCATTTTTACCTTTGAACTGTTGATAACATAATCTAGCTTTTCCCACTACTTCATCCATGGTTTTTGGATTATCGAACTCTATTTTCTCTTATACACAGCAGGAAAATAGTTCATAAATCTTTGCACCTTTTCCTTCTCTTCTCTAATGTAAGGCACATATATCAACAGATTTGTAAACTTGGTGACAAACTCATCAATAGTAAGTTGTCCCAATCTAAGCTCATGAAACTCCTTTTCCTTATCATCATAATAACGTTCATTTAAATAACGGTTTTTAAACTTAACTTAGAAATATTCCCAAGTAACTGTCTTTTCATCAATGGCATGAACCATTTTCGTCTCCTCCCACCACAAGGTAGCCTTACCTTGTAGCTGGTAGATTTCTAATCTGGCCTTCAGATTGCTTTCATAGTCATAGACCTGGAGATACTTAATCATGTTCAACAACCAGGCTTCAGCATCTTCCTCCTTCTCCCCATCATAGGAGGTAGGTTTAATCTTTCGGAATTCCCCCTGTAATTCCTTTTTCTTCTTATAATGATGCCTAACAGCATCATCTTCCTTAGACTCATCATTCTTCCTCTTTTCAGAACCTTCACCCTCCTGGCTGTTCCGTGAAGTTAATTCCCTGATGAGATTTTCCTGCTCCTCACTGGCTAATGAAAATCTGTCATTCTGGCTTCTTAGCTCAGCCATTTCTCGTTGCAAATTGTGCAACATAACCAGTACTGGAGTGTTGGGATCTGGTGTATTATCTTCATCACACAGACCAACATAAATTTCATCACTTCCAGCTAGTTGAATTTTCTGTTTCCACCACACTGTACACTAAACAACACAGATCAGTAATAATTTTTTCTTTTTTTCAACAGTAAATAATTTATATAGTGCACATAAAAATAGTGAGCACCACAACAATAGCCCAGTTTATGTAACCTGGGCTCTGATACCATTTGTCACATCTCCCACACTCTATACTATAAGTTTTTTTTCTCTAGCCCCAATAATATTTTTGCCTAAAGGATATAGTATATCTACCCCTTTTATGGATATATATATTACTTATCCTATTTCTATACACAATGTGACGATTATATATATCAATACCCATTCGTTTCTACCACTAACTTTATTGATGGGAAATGTCTTCATGTTATAGTCACAAGTATAGTTCCACCCTTGACTTATTTTGGTTAATGAAATTTGTTGTATAGATATAAGCTTCTTTCTCGCTTGGTTACATCTTATTCATTAGTCCATTTTACAACTAGTCTACATTAAGTAACCTACATGGACGTGATATTAAATATTTGATGATACTCTCAATATCAGGTCTATCATGATATACATTATGGCGGCTATTGTACCTTTCAACCTTTAATAGTCAAAGCACTTACTTATCAAAACCTCATCATTTTATCTACGATATATGGTTGAATGTTGCGTTAATACCATTCCTATACACGACATATGGTTGAATGTTGCGTTAATACCATTCACCTCATGAATTATGCAAACGTACCTCGGTTATCATAGCATTGGAACTCAATATTAACATTTTGATTTGGATCATGGTGTAGATATTATATCTTCTGGCATACGTTACCTGTTGATGGCTCGTTGATCTAGTTTTGTACGCATTCATTTATGGTAAGCTACGAGTCCGTTCATCGAGCCCATAATATAATCATTTTTTATTGGGTTTTTATCACCTAACTGTCAGTCCTTGTAATTGCAAACACCTGCAATGTTACTATAGTGTTAAATGGAAATAGGGTTTCCCTCCATCACTTTAAACAAGTTTTCGATCTATGAGAGGGTTGATAGATCGTTGCCAAGTGTAGCATGGGATACGATTAGGGTTCATTAGCATGTGTCTCTATTAAACACACAAATTGTTTCCTTTTCATTCTTCTCCGGAGGTTTTCTTTCCAGCGTCACATCCTTTGTGCTACAACAATTGCTACGAGGCAAATCCATAGTGCACACCGGGCTTCGCTATGCTTGTTCGATGCCTTGGATATGATACAGGTAATTTCGATTTATTTATTACCCTATTTTGTTTAAATCTGTTACAATTTCGGAGACGTTCTCCACAAATTTTCTTTTGAAGTACCTGAATTTCTTGTGGCTAGATTTAGCTTACATAATAACGCATCTCCAAGAGTCATTTAAAGGGTTTTTCGTGTTGTGTTCATTTATTTCCTTTACAACTACCTATTTGCGTTAAAATAGTTTCAATACCACTCCTGTTCATGTAGCACAACTCTATACAGTGGTTTCGAACCCAGGTTTCTTTCACAGTGCATCCTCCTACCTTCATTTGTTTTTTTTTCTCTCTTTCACTTATGGCCTATCGCTCTGGAATTTAACTATTTTTCTTTTCGTTATCCCTTAGCAATATCAATATTTGGTCCTTCCTGTCGCGGTGACTCGAGACCAGAATGGGATTTAGCTCCAGTTATTACAATAGATAACTTTGCGAAATTCTTTTGCGTCGAGTTAATTTAATCGATCTTATGTTTTATTTTCTCTGACCATGACTAATTTCTTACTTTTGCTGTGGTTGCAGGTAATCTCTTTTACTCGTTTTTGTTGGCATCTATATATTTTTTCCCCCATACAATACCATATTCGCATACTAAATGAATCCATGGCTTCATTTACAGGTTGGTCATGTCTCGCTTTCCATACTAGGCGACTCTGAAGATCTTCTAGAACTTATCATAATTTGATTTTAAGTTCTCAGTCTAGCATACTTTGCTACCACTCGTACAAATGTATTTAGAATGTAGAAGTGCTCTCATGAACATTCGAGAGTTTTTGTGTTTGTATAATTTTTCTTTTCGAGACATATTCAAATGGACTTTCCCAACTTTATTAAACTGTGATGCACATATTTATAATTGTCTGTATGGCAGCGATTAGGTGTCGAACTTAACTAAGATATAAATATATGTATATATATATATTCCGCATTTAAATCTCCCTGTAATGTGCTTGATTTTAATATTTTGTGTCAGCTCCTTTGAAAATATAGCAAACCGGGGTTAAGTTAATTTGTTTTTCCGGTTCTCAAAGTTTAGTAACTACTCATTTAACCATATTTTCATCGGGCAGATTTTATATATATATATATATGTGTGTGTGTGTGTGTGTTTTGGTTTTATGCACATGTATGGAAACTCTAGGTTAACCCACATTTTAGTTCATTTAAAACTCTTTTCACTTACTACACCATTATTTCACCACTATTTCATGATCAAGGTTTACATACTCTCTACTATAATATATATTGAGGAATCTTTCCAAAGTTGAATTCTGGTAAAAGCTATAATAGAGGTGAATTATAATAAGAATTCTTATGTTGAATACCTAGGAATTTAATAATCATTTATCAGTTTTTTGAAATACTACAGTTCTCCAAAATAATTTCTTTTCCTTGGTAACATTCTAGAAATAAGCATTATCATAATGCAGTTTGGAATAATTGCAATAAATAGCTTTCTCTGTATACCTCTACAATTTCTTCCAGTTAGCATTTGTGTACCCATAAGATAGTTTAACAGTTGCATCATCCTCTTTTCCCTTTGCAATAAATTTCAATTTATTCTACTTCTATATGCAGAAAGTTTACACATATATTTCTAAATGTATAATTTGCATTGCTCAATTTAAATTAAGTAAAATGTTAACTGTTAGCTTGGTAACAGAGTTCTTTCTTGTTTTAATAGAAGTATTTAATAAGATGTTATCTTTGCTCAGAGTAAAATTTCTGTTGCAGAAATCAGCTACAGTTAAATTTGTTTTACCACAATCTGCTGATTTCTTCTTTGAATTATTTTTTTGCAGAGTTTTAATGTTTAAAATCTCGGTAGATCCTAGTTTTGAATGAAAATTGTTTCTATTTCTAATTTCAGAAGAAGATTAAATTTATATTAACTGTACTAGGGAAGCATTGACACTTTCTCCAGATTTAGACCATCTAATGGTTTAGAGGTTCTGGTTGATAGTATTTCCCTAGTATTCTTTCCTACTACCATACAGAGGTTAGGATAACTATTTCTTCTATTCATCTGTGTTAAAAGTAAGGAAATTCATTACACATCAATTTTACTCAACATAATTACCATAACACTTTTCACTGTTATCCATCACTATCAAATTTAATTACTTAGCAAAACAGTGTGCATACCACTTCTGCAATTGACCAACCTCCCAACCTTAGAGTCCTTCTATTCTCAAGAACTCACCCCTGAGCTAAGATCATCTCCTACAACATACCAACCTCTAATATGTTCAGGAATAACTTATTTAAGCTGTTGCTCCCCAAAGCCTGTTTCTAATTCTGCATCCAGAATTACAGGATGCTTTTCTTCCTGTTTGCCTAGGCTTCCCTTTTTGGGACTTTTAAAGCTGCTTTTTGCTTTTCCCAACTTTTTAACTCTTCCCAACTACTCTCCACCTCATTGGGGAAACTAGATTTTTCCTCAAAAATCTAATTTGGAAATAAATTCTTTCAAGGATTTTTGAAAGATTTTTGGGGAAATATTTGCCTCTATCCATCCTCATGGATTTGGCAAGTGATCTCATAATTCTCATTTGGTCAATCTGCATAGCATTATTTTATTTTATTTCCATAATGAAATATTTAATTACATCCACAAAATACTTATCCATTGGGTTCCACTCCCCTTTGGATTAAAGTTCAAATGTCTAGCTAAGAAAAAAACATAAACTAGGGGTGTTACATTATTATTTTTTCCATATTTTCTCTTCCTTGAAAATTGAAGTTGGTATCAGAACTTGAGGTGACAGTGAAGTGAATTAATGCAGTGATTGAATCATTTGTATGTTTAATTTCTATCAGGAGAAGGAATTTGGTTGATTTCAGAGTTTGGATATGATTATCCAAAGAGTGCTCTTTGAAGGTATATTGGAAAAATCATAGTGCGTTAGACCAGAGTTGTGTTTAATGTGTTTTGAAGTGTTTTAAGCAACATTGTTCACATATTGTGGAGAGTACATTGTGAATTTCTCTAAACGAAGTGTTTTTCTTAGCCCATACGATAAGAGGAGTGTCAACTTCCCATGCAGTGAAAGTAGTGTGAGGACATGTAAGCTTGATGACTATGTGAAGACTGTAGAGAAAGGATCACATGGAGATACCTGAGCTGACTGAATCATTGCAACTCCTCGTGGAGATACCAAATATTTTTGGATCTCTATAGGTGCCAGAGATGATTGGTTATTTGTGGGTTGACGTGTGAGGTGAGCATGGATCAAACATGCAAGTTTCAAGAAGTCCAAAGAATCTGGTGTGTTGAGGTGTAGTATTGAGACTTCCATCTCACTCCAACATATTTATCTTCCTCTACGTGTCGTCATGCTGGAGAAATATTTTTGACGTTGCTGTTTTGGAGGAAGGTCACACATCTTTATCGCTTTACTATCTTGCGTGTGTGAAAATGGTCTCAGCCATTTGAATTTTAAGGCACTCTGACTCATGGAGTTTTTAGATCCATCCAAAGATAACCATAAAATATAAATATTGAGATTAGGAAGTTTATTTAGAAGAGCCATATTAGATCCCTATATACTTCACTTTTGTTTCAAATGTGTACCTGTTGAAAGTCGAGGTTCTAGGTTGGTTTTCTAAGTTTTTCCACTTGGGGAGTCAATGCATATGTAGGAGATATCTCATATCTGAAATCTAAAATGTGAGTTTTTAACTAAGCTACTGCAACCTGCAATGGATTCCTTGTCGAAGAATTGCACAACAAAATCATGGATCGAACTCACGAGTTTTCTGTGGAGGTCTAGTTGCTGTTGAAGTGTACAACTCTGGCTAGCGTGATAATTAATCAACTAGTGAGTTAATTAGATGAAATTACCTCTAGATGTTAGTAAGTACATTATCTGAAATTTAATTGGGGGAATTTTGAGGTCGAAAATAAACATCCTAAGGAAATTACAAAATAATAGTGGAAATAATAAAATAATACTAGATTACATCATCAAATTTGGGAGGAAAAAAATAAAAAACTACTTTCTCAACTCGTATTTGTAACTTATCTCCATTTTGGGTATGCTCAAATTTCGAGCAGGTACATTCATTGGATGGAGAATTGGATTGATGAAAATTGTGATTGAAGTCACGATTTTTAATGTATTTATCATTTCTCATATAGTAGGGTCTATTGAAAGTATGCAACATGGGTACTACTTGGATAAGGAATTAAATTTTACATCCAACGAGTACTCGCACTTCAAATTCAAGAAAAAACTTAGGGAGATAAGATGAAAATACAAGTTCAAAAAGTAGTTTTATTATTTTATTAATTTTTTACCTTAAAAATCATGAATCATCCCCCGTGCTTGGCACCATCATCTTGAAACCTATTGGCTCTTATAAAGTTTATTTTTCGTTGAATATTTTTCTTAGGAGGCCCATTTTACACCTCAAAATTTCTCTAAGGGGTACCCCTACTACCTCCATGCAGGATTGGTGGAGCCATAGTGAATGCTCTAGGGTTGTTAGATAAGAGATCTCATCCAATAAGTTGTCCCGAAGTGTATGTGAGTTTTTTTTTGGGTGGAAATGATGTTGCTATTAAAATGCATGTTGAGTCATCGAACAATGCAGAGACAGATCTATACAGAGAGGCAAAGTGTGCCAGTTCATCACAACACCATTATTCTGAGCTAGAGTGGTCTCATGTGTGTGGATGGCTGTGAGGAGAAAAGAAATATCTCAAAGGGAGTTTCACTTTTAGTTCTCCTATGCTGCATAATGGTTAAGTTCCATAAGATCAACAATAATTTCGTATTGTTTTGTACTAATTGCCTCTACTATAGGTCGAGTTTCGTACTGTATTTTCTTGCTCATCCTGAAGTGAAAAATAAAATTGTTTGAATTTAGTTCCTTCGTGTATTAATTGGTTGCATATAATTATACGTTTTGTTAAAATCAACATATATGTATGAAATCCAAATTTGTGGGTTTTGAATCAGTTTTCTTCCAGTTCTGGTTCACGTCTTGTGTTAGTGATCTTGTGAGCGTGGAAATTTTCCACTCTTTTGGATTTGTTGGCAATTTTTATTTTGGTTCGATCAAGTATAAGTTATTCGAATTATAAGTCACACTCTAAGTGCTATTATTGTTTTAAACCAAGGGTTTTATTACATGTGCTTCATTTAGTGGAAATGTAATCCACATATCCAATGTCCACCTATTGTTGTTTCTCAAGTATGTGGGAGAAATTCCTTTGTGTCATTAAGGGTTCAGCTGTGGCAAATGGTCTTTCGTTGTGTGGAGGAGCAGTTTTCAGGGAAAGGTGTTGCATTGTAATCCTGTGAATGAACTCCAAGGTAGTGGTAAGAACCAAAGTGCATTGTTTGCAACAGATTTTTCTTTGTGGTAGAGGTAGCTAACAAAAGGACCATTTATAGAGGCGATCGATAGGCAAAGGAAACTCAAAAAATTACAGAGAGAATTGAAAAAACTGAGGAGAAAGAATGAAAGTGAAAAATAGAATGAAATTTTCATGACCATAGATCTCAACCATCATGAATAATTTGAAGAAACTGATAAAATAGTGAAATGATTAATGTTAGTTTTGTGAATTTTATCAAATAAAAGTTTTAAAATTTGGGAAAAAAAAATGGAAGGATTTCTTGGATCATTGGATTTATGAAAAATTACAATGATAAAATTGATGAAGATGGAGGGAAATATTTAGTAGAAAATCTACAACTATGTGTAGATATTGTAGAGGAAAAATTTGTAGATGACTTAGCAGTAACTAATGAATTGAGGAAAGAGGAATTTGTAATTAAATTTGATAATGGATGTTTGTGTTATGAAAATGAATTGCCTGCCATCTCTGAAAATATTTTGATTCATAAATTTTTCTTCCCTTTTGATGATGAAGTGGTTGATGAGAAATTTATTACGGTAACAGAAGAAAAGGAACATGGTGAGGAAATCATAGCAACAATTATAGGGAAATTTTTTTTTGAGCATGTCGAGATTGATTATGATGCAAATTTAAATCCTAATTAAGAATTTTTGAGAAGACTTTCGAACAGATTGATGAAGGTCTCAAAGTGGCAGTTGGAGTTACATGCGTAATGGTGGAGGCCCTTGGAAATCAACAAAATGATCAATAAATGAATGATTTAGATGATATAGAAAAGAAAATAATGGTGGATACATCTAAGGATTCTCATGGTATTTTGAGGGACTGGAGCCGAGAACAAATAATATATTATTATGAACTGAAGAGGCACCAATCATGTGAACATGAAATAGATGAATGTAAAGTGCAACTTCCTAGTTATGAATGTAATGAAGAATTTGTAAGTATTGAAGACAAAACTATGTATCGAGAACATGATGGAGGATTGAAAGCATTGAGAAGAAGATGACAACCCAGTGGTATCATGCAATTAAAAAGAAATAAATCAAGAAAGACGCAGTGTTACTATTTAACAACAAAAAATATCAAAATAAAGTTTTTAAGGTCAAATTATAAGCATTCATATGACTTATGTTTTTTAAAAAATCCATTCCTCCATTAAAGAGGTTACTTGGACTTGGAATTAATAGAGAAATGTAAAAAAGTATCCAAAATATTTTATTATTAGATATTTGTTATGATACATGTCTTCATTAATTCTTAGATCTTATTTTTTTAGGAAATTGTTCCACCTGGTCAACATACATGTAATCCTATATACGAAAGAACTTTCTTGTTGATAAACATAAGTGTCAAGCGCAGGCACTTTCATGGTGAACTAACCTCATGCGAGAGCTAATTATGTGTTCCATATTTGTTCTTCCTCGAAAATTGAACTTAATTGATATTATCATTCAACGTTTAGAGGCAGTCTATTTTAAAATTATAATGATAATAATGCAGTACGACACAAGATTCGATGTATCTAAAATGTTTTCAGAAAAAGTTCAGTGGTTGGTCCTCCAAATTCCAAGGAAACTCATAGATGCAATTAAATATTTTCTTGTTGAAAGGCATGCACAATGGCTTGAACAATGGTCTTTATAATTAGATAGTTAGTCATGGTTCCATAATATTATTAAAAAAAGAACACGATAAGTTGGTCAATATTTGTTTTTTAGTGTGCTTATGTTGAAAATAGTTAGTTTAGAATATTCATACATGAAACATGCAAATGGAAACAAAGTAGGTGATCTTTTGGATATATATTAAATACCCGAAGTTGTAAAATATAGGTAATGTTTTGGGTATATATTAAATACTCGAAGTTGTAAAATATAAGAATTTTTAGTAATAAATACCCAAATTTAATGTTAAAAAAAAGACAATTTACTAAAGATAAAGTTGATTTTTTTAAAAATCTTGAAGATAAATTAAATTTGGATGAATGGAGGGTAAAAGGCGTAACATAAATTTCTATAGTTTGGGTTTATTATAAACATGGGAGAAAAGTACTGAAAAGAAAAATTAGTGAATGTAAATAATTTGTAAAAAGAAAAATTCATTGGAGACAAACTGATAAACAAATGTATTTGGGGGCATCATATTTACACATCTAGTCATGAGGTCTGAACAAATTGAAAATCAAAACATTGGAGACAATCTGTAAATCGAAATAATGAATACAATCCACACGACGGTTGGGCTAGTTTCCATGAAACAACAATCAAGACCATTCATTTGCAAGAAGATCTTTAAAACGCAGCAGATTATATGTTACAAAGGGTTTCGACCTCACATATACCCACATTTTTCCATAATAGCTTCTTCCTAGAATAATTCAAAGGTACAAATGGAAAGGTGTATAGGTTAAGGGAATTTATGGGGCTCCCTCAGGCCATAAGTATCTTTAAAGGTGACTTTGTCTACTCTGTCATATTTTACTAATATTTTTACAAAGAGTTGTTTTAACAGATTGAAGCAATCATGCTCAACAGAAAAATGCTTAAACGTTTGCAAAACTATAAGAGAAATTGGAAGGAATGGATCAGAAAGTAAACACCCTCCTCACCAATTGCAAAAATAAACCCTTCCCTAGTAGTGAGGTTGCTCACCAACAGACCCCATGTAAGATAAATTAGAATTATAGTTTCCATGCAATATCAACTACTTGTTTGTAGTTCTTGTAATGGGTCCCGTGAATATATAATTTCTCAGTTTATATTTGAAGATTTTTTTAATAGATACTATTTTCAATATATATATATATATATATATATATATATATATATATATATATATACATACTTTGGAGCTCAACCTGTAGTCTAATATTTCACTAAAACAACTAAAAAAACACCTATTGATCATGTAGTGTTTTTAAAACTGTAATACGAGATCCCTTAATTGTATATATCATTTTCCCAAAACAAATAAAAAAAACAACCAAGTAACAGCAATCCCTTGGTTGATTACTTCACTCAATGGATTCTTTCAATATAATCATCTCTAATATTTGTGATTTCTATGAGATTAATATCAATCTAGTGAAGATATTATATATATATATATATATATATTACTGAAATTTATATAGGTTGATAATTTTATAAACAAATATTTTATTGATGTGGTTTTAAATTTAATTAACTTATGAAAATGAATTTACAAAATTCTTCACTCAATTACAATATCCTTAGATATCTCGCACATTCATCTCAACACTCATAAAGTGAGAGAAAAATGACAAGACCATAAAATATATGTAATCTATATCATTTTTAGTGAAAAAATAGGTATAAAATTATATATATATATATAATTTTGAGAAAATTTGTGTATGATAAACTGATATTTTTTGTTATTTAGATGTGATTTATTAATATTTTAATTTTTTATTAAATAAATTTTTACAATAGAGAATTTTAAAATTTTTTAAAGGCTTTAATTATATGTAATATACAAGAGTTTTATTCAGTAAACCTCTAACATATCACTTGGGGTTATAATAACTTTAACCAATTCACAAGCTAAAGCTTACCTAAAATCCTCTACTTAACTCCTAAAAAATTTCAAATTTAATTCCAAAAACCCTCTTTCTCTACCTTTTTGCCTAACTTTGAAAAAAACCCATATATTATAATCTTATGCCTTACATCAAATATACAAATTTTGATCTCATAAATAATTTTTATATAATATTATGGCTTACATAGAATATACAAATTTCCATCTCATAAATAGGTTATATATATATATATATATATATATATATATATATATATATATATTCACTTTCTTAGTGTTATGACATATATATGCCCTTCCTATATCCTATATCCTTTAGCCGTACTAAAACTAGAATATTTACTAATAATAATTCATCACAACAAAAATCTAAAAGCTTTACTTCTAATAATTCATTAAAAAAAAAAATCATGATCTAATTCCCACATATATATTGACTTTAATGGATGCCTCTATATCTAGATAATAAGCCAACAATCTCAATCTCATGGCATATCCATAACCATGAAAATGAGATATATTCTTAAAAGTGAAAAAAATAAAGGTATTCAACTAAATTTTTTAAAGCCATAGTCTTAAATAAATTCACAAAATAACTTAAATTAACTTAGAAATTCAAATAAGAATCGATATAAAACCTTTTTTAAAAACTGACAAGATTAATACCATGACACCAACCTAACAACATTACTCTTTCACTTTTACCTAACAGGATACTTCATGGGCCAACTCATATTCGAACACCGACCACCAATAATGGTGAATTATGAATTCAAAAGAAATATTGGGTTGTTTGTGGTTATTGTTGGAGGTCACGTCGTTTCATTGGCCACATCTCTCTGGTAAAGAAACATATGAGAGACAGATAGAGATAAGTTTGTGTATTGTGTGATCCCGACGTGCCGATGCTTTATAAGTTCGTTTTATATCGGAAAAGAAGATTTATTACAAATTGGACAGATATTCCAGTATTGATAATGACAATTACAGTTAAAAGAGGCCTTTGTCAAACTTTTAGTTGTATGATAACTAACATTCAGGGGTCGAAACGTGTATATATATATATATATATATATATATATATATATATATATATATATACCCGGAAATACGTCGTGTTCCAATGTCAAAAAATCATCTAAAACTATATAATGGTAATATTTAATGTCAATTTGATGAATAATTTATTTATTTATTTTTCTTTTGGTTTGTGGTAATATCTCAATAACAATTATTATCCAATTATTCCAGTAAGCTTTTATAATTGCTCTACTTTATTATATTTTCATTTTATAATTTAGATATTAAATATAGTATAGTTCCTACCTGTTGGAAACTTAATCCCAACCACAACAGTTATGATATTTTCAACAATCCTCCTTTAAAAATACAACAACAAATCCAAGACCATTTTAACATTGAGAAGATTTTGTTTAAGGCTCAAGATTTTGATTGCAGACTGAAGGACATATGGCAAGTAAGTTGAAAGCCTTTTTCTTTGTAGAGTATGTAAGTTTGAGAGGTCAAGGTGAGAATATTGTGGAGAAATTTTTGGTAGGCTTGTGAAAGCTGATAGTTACTTGGTTTTAAAGTATGTTACTATGCATCAACTACTTTATTGTAAATATTCATAATAACTCTTTTTTTTAGAGTTACTGCATTGTTTTTACTTTGTGAGGGAGATGTAGCTTCCATATGAATGTATTTCATGTTTTCTAAATTATAATCCAAAGTTTTATTGTGTTGTTTTAATATGCACTAATGTTTTCTTGAGGAAACTCCTCTTCCTAAACTTTCACCTTGTATCAGGCAGGTGTATAATTTTATTAGGGAATAGAAAGTGTTTTTATTATGAGATAAAAGTTGTTCTTAAAAGAATATTTTGGACCATATTTACGAGCTAAGAGACAATTTTTTTTTAAAGTAAATGGAAACATCCAGCACAAGCATGAATAATCCTGAGATACCTCAGTTTAATGGAGAAAATATGATTATTGGGCTATTGCAATGAAGGCGTGCTTTTAGCTATTACGATGAAGTGAGAATTTCACAAAGGAAAATCAGAATCAAGATAGCATATTTTTAGCTTGTAATGTAGCACAAGGAAAAAAAGGATGTATGGTTTCTAGACTCTCGGTGAAACAACCACCTGACAGAGAACATAAAATTTTTTTCCAATTCAGATGAAATTGTGAAACCTGAAATGACATTGGAGACTTACAACGAAGTCTCTATTATGGGGAAAAGAAGAGTCAACATTCTAACAAAAAATGGGGATAAGAAGTACATTTCAGATGTTTATTTTTTCCCTAGTTTGAAGAATAACCTCATAGGAATTGGAGAACTCATGAAAAGGGCTATAATTTTTTTTTCAAAAACAATGAGTGCAAATTTCGGATAAGTCTCTAAGCCTACAGTTGAACGAAAAATTTCAGATGATAAACAATAGAATGTTTCCCCTAAATATAAAACCATGTTTGAAGGGAGAAGGTGGGAAATAAGTGTCAATAAATTCACAATAGGATGAAAGAAAAGTTATAATTGTCACACAAGTAAAATTTCAAGCAGAGGTCAAAGATGAAAACTGGTTGTGTAATTTGAGATTTGAACATGTCTATTTTGGAGGTTTGAATTTGTTTCATGGGAAAGACATGGTGAATGGATTTCCACTCATAGAAAAACCGTACAACCTATGTGAAGGATGAAACATGGGAAAACAACATAGAGATACATTTCCATCAGGAAAGTTAATAAGAGAAAAAGGACCCTGAGACATTGTCCATTCAGATTTATGTGGACCAATGCCGACACCATCAAATGGTGGAAGATATTATTTTTTGACTTTCAAAAATTATTATAAAAGGGAGACATGGGTCTACTTCCTAAAACATAAAAGTGAATTTTTTGAGCGCTTCCGCCATTACAAAGCTCTTGTTGAGAAGAAAAGTGGACACTAGATTAAAGTTTTGAGGACTGAAAGAGGCTGTGAATACATCTCAAATGACTTCCTATGGTTTTTCAGAGGACATGCAACTCATAGGAAATTTACAATAAGGTATAGAATTGAACAAAATGGTGTCATGCAAATAAAAAATAGGAGCATTATGGAATTGGAAAGAAGTATATTGAAGGTAAAACATTTTACAAATTACTATTGGCTGAAGTTGTCGCTTACGTAGCATATATCATTCATAGGTGTCCAACCAAAAGTGTCATTAATATGGTTTTCGAAGAGGCACGGAGTGAAAGAAAGCATAGTGTCACTCACTTGAGAGTTTTTGGATGTGTTTGTTATGCACATGTCCCGGATGAATTAAGGAAGAAGTTGGAAATAAAGGGGGCGAAATGCATATTTGTTGGATATAGTGATGAATTCAATGCATACTAGCTCTACAACCCATTAAACAAGAAGGTTATAGTAAACATAGATGTGAAATTCATAGAAGAAGAAGCATGGGATGGAAGTTTAGAGAAGACAGTAAATGTGAAAACATTTATACAACATGAAGATAAAGAGGAATTGATAGCAGCAAGTAATTCCTCTATAATGACTCATCCTACTCCTATTTAAACTCAACAAAGTAGTCAGAAAGTGACACTGTCAACAAATAACAGGACAATGTCACACAATCAAGAAAATACTACTCCAAGCATAACGCAATGATGCACAACATCATCTACTTAAATCACAACATAAAGTGACATGTCAAACCCATCTTCCGAAAGCATAAAAAGACAAAAATCTAGACATTTAAGTGAAATTTATGAGAAATATGAAGTTGATAGTAGTGCAGGTCACAATTCCTTGTTTGCATTGTTTTTTCATGTAGATAACCCAATCCATTTTAATGATGTAGTCAAAGAAAAAGAATGGATTTCAACAATGGATGAAAAAATAGGAGAAGTAGAAAATAATGACACATGGGAGTTAGTGGATCTTTTGTAGTCAAAATAATTCATTGGATTGAATTGAGTTTAGAAGACCAAGATAAAAATTGAGGGAAAGATTGAAATTCATAAAGCAAGACTAGTTGTCAAAGGATACACGTAGTAGCATGGAAGATATTATTCGTAGACATTTGTTGCAGTCATGAGGATTGAGACAATGTGTATAATGTTTTCAATTGTCACTAAACACAAATGGAAAGTGTATCAAATGGACATAAAATCAATGTTACTGAATGGAGTGCTGAAAGAGGAAGTATATGTTGCACGACCACCAAGTTATGAGGTAGAAGGCCAAGAAGATCAGGTGTATAGGTTGAAGAATCTCTTTATGGGCTGAAGCAAGTGTCATGTGCATGGTATATCACGATATATTCTTACTTGATGGACAATGGAATTTAAAAATGTGATGGTGAACCTAGTCTCTACATTAGAGAAACTTACGTTAAGCTTGTTATTTTTGTTTAATATGTAGATGATTTGATTTTTATAGGGAGTGATGATTTATGAATTTTTGATTTCAAAGAAGCTATGAAAAGTGAATTTGGAATAAGTGAATTTGGGTTGTTAAGGTATCTGTTTGGGATAGAAGTGAACCAAAACAAAATGGTATCTTTCTTTCTCAAGGAAATTATGTAGAAAATATTGTTGAGAGGTTCAATATGCAGAACAACAAGCTAGCCCCAATTCCAATTGTCATCGTGTTGATTTTGAGCAAACAATATTGCAGAAAAAAGCTTAATCCAATATTATACAAAAGTATGTGTAAAATTTGATGTATTTGAATGAAACTAGGCCTCATATAATGTATGAAGTAAGTTTGGTGTGAAGTTTCATGGAGACACCCAAGGAGACACATTGGAAAGAATCTAAAATAATTTTATGGTATGTCGATGCGACAAAGGAGTATGGTGTTTTGTGCACTGCAAAAAACAATTTTTGGTTGCTTGGTTACACTGACAATGATTCAAAAGGAAGTTTAGATGATAGAAAGAGCACATAAGTAAATGTTTTTCAGTTAGTTTTGGAAGCCATTTCATGGGCCTCTAAGAAGCAGCTAATTGTGTCATTATCAACAACATGAGTTGAATATGTCGGTTCAACAACATTAACATGTCAAGTAGTTTGGATGAGAAGAATGTTGAGGGATTTATGCCATGAACACGAGGCAACAACAACTATTTTTTTTGACAATTCTGCAATTGCACTATCAATTTTTTTTTTTTTTCACTAGAGGAAGAAGAAAATTGACACTAAATATAATTTAATTATAGAATTTATTAAGAATGGTTAAATTATGTTGGTGCATTTCAGGTTAGAGGAATAATTTACAGACATCTTCACAATGCCATTGGCACGTGAAAATTTTATTTATCTAAGAATTTGTTTGGAAAATTTCAATGGGGAAAGTTGTCATTAAGGGGGAGTGTTTCAAAATTAATCCCAACAAACACAGTTATGATATTGACATTAACCATCATATCAAAGTATAATTACACATCAAATACCATTTTTCCTTTCACGAAGAAGATTTTGTTTGTAGGCTCAAGGACACGAATTAAAAGAAGTTATGAGCGGGAGTAAAAATTCCCTATTCAGAAACATATCAAGTAATTAAGAAAAAATGGTCATGTAATGCAGGGTTGGAAAAAATGTATGGTCAGGCTTTAATTTGGTAACTGTTATTTGTATTCTGCAACATGTGTAGGCTCAAAAATTGTTTTTTTTTACGAATGCCATACTATGTTTTTAATAACTTGACCTGTCATGAATTAATGTCTTAAAATGTATGTTTGAATATGTAAGTAATTACAAATCCATTTTCTTTGTAGACGATGTAGGTCTAAGTGGTCAAGGTTAGAATATTATGGAGCATTTTTTAGTGGGAGCGTCAAAACAAGCGATTATTATGTTTTGTAGTCTATTACTACACAACAATGAGTGGAGTGTAAATATGCATAAGAATTATTGTTTTAAGGAGCCACAACTTCCATATGAGTGTATTTCATGTATTCGAAATTACAGTCAAATTTTTTATTTTCTTTCTCCCATTTACAATATTTTACTGTGTTTTGTTGTGTGTAAATTTGCTGGATTTTTTAGCTCTGTTTTGTTGCAAAAGTCATCTGTGTGAATTAATCTTCATGACTATTGTCAATTGTGTGAATTAACTTTCAACATGTAGGGATTATTCTTTTGTGTTACCCCTTAATGTGATATTTTGATTACAATATATTCAAATATCGTCTGAATGGGTCTCATATTCATCTTTTTTATTCTATATTTATCGTCTTTCGCCTTTATATTTCATCTTAGACTTTTATATTGTACTTGAAAAACATAAATAATGTGTTTTCTCAAGTGCACATAAAACAATAATCATCCACAAAAGTACACAGGTCACCTAATTTTTGTATCCACTCATTTAGGAAACCTTTTCTATGACATGATATGGAAACATATCTTTGTACCTATACTTTTAACTTCCCATACAACATCATCATTCATCCGCCTAGGTTTACTAGCTTACCCATAACAATATTATGTAGTTTCCTAGTTCATACTTAACCATATTATTTTTTGTTGGTTTTAAGTTACAACAAATATACATTACATTAAGTCGTTTTGGATGACAAAAAACCTTCGTCTCTCACAGTAGGTCATTATTGAGAACCATTGTCTCTTTGATGGCTATATATTTCCTTTATTAGAAATACATCACTTTCACTCATGTATATTCATTAAGACTTTTATCCATGTCTCTTTAGCCTTTTTCTTTCCATATCAAACACAAACATTTATTTCCCATATCTAAGACATTAAGGACGATCAACGATGTTATTTTCATGGATTTCCTATATTTTCATCTCATTTTTTAACACATAATACTACTACTTACCTTGCTTCAAGTCATCTTCTTGCCTATATATTCATATCCATTTTTCCTCTTCTTTCTCATCTTTATTTTCACTACTTACAATGCTTCATTCTTTTATAATATCTTTCTTTGGATACAAAAATCTGTCTTAATTATGCTTAGCTTCTTATGTTTTTGAGGCTTCATTCTACTACATTGTTACTTACCTGCCCTTCCCTCTTTCTCTCAACTCCTGCATGGCTATTCTTTCAATCATCATGTTCTTTCATCCCACATTATCCTCTTTATGCAAGTTTGTCGCACCTATTATCATCTTCTTTTGGCATGGAACCTACTCCTTTATCTCTTCATTTGTATACTTGATTGACGGAGACTCAATCATCATCTTCATCCACTTATATCATCTACCTCATGGAGTCAATGCCTTCATTATTCTTCATTAATATTATTTATTTGAATCTTCCACTATAATACCTACATAAAATTGATTTTTGTAGGATGGAAATCTTCATATAACAAAACATCTACAATATTTTTTTATACATTTACATGCTTATAAAATATCTCTCTTACTATACTTCACTAAGACCCAATAAGACACATGTTACTTTGGCTTAAAAAACTTAATTTATACACCAAAACTTAAATTCACTATTTCTTTATTCAAGACTTTCAATAACTCTCTCATAATCACTTGACCCTAATTTTAAAATTAACTATCGACTCACAACTACAATGGATCCCTAGTGTCCATCATAAATACTTTTTAGGATCTCAACTCATATTCACTTCACATTCTAGACTTGACTTTAAGTTAAATTTAAACATACATTTTTTTCTTAAATTTTTTTATACATGACTCAAGCTAAACATAGCCTCAACTTAAGAATTAAAATTAACTCTTCTTCGATACTAACATAATGAATTCATTATATAAACTATAATTGTCGGCAGTAGTAGTCCCTATGGATAAACATTCATTGAAAAGTTGAAAGCAGAATCGTTTGAAAAAAATCATTCTTATATTAATGTATCCACAACAAGCACAGATACGATGGAATTAGACTATACTTATGACTTTCTTATTTTGTTTTCTAATTGCATAGGTAGTGGAATCCGAGTAAGCAACATAGATAGAAGAATGAGTAAGCAATACACATGGAAACATTCAAGTAAGAAATATAGATGGAAGATAAATCATTAGCTAGGGCATTTAGTTGGGGAATAAAATCCCATTGCAGCATAAAATGATTCAAGTGAAAAATTGAGAATGTTATTCTCGTCTCATAGCGCATGGAATGGGCCTGGTATTCTATCACCATATTTATTTTCACCTACCATAATGACCAAGAATATCTAGAAGACAAAAAATAGAATATAAAAAATCCTCAGTAGAAGGAATAATCTAGTCACAATAGAAGGGAATATATGACATAAGGTGGGGGAACAAAAGGGATAAGCTTGGTTTTTCCTATGGTCGATTCCAGCGCATATAGAAACATTTCACAATTACTTCTAAAATAACCATACATATGGATAAGATTCGATTTATTTTCAGTGTCAAGGAAAGGTTTGTTTCATCATTACGTGCTAACGAAATATCCACGGGGAGAAGATTCAATTTCTTTTTGGTTCGGTAAATCTGGGAAAAATAATTTATTAAATATAAATTTAACCATTTGAAAACGATTAAATGCAAATAAGGTTTCAAAGGAGTCAATGAATTCATCCATTATGGGTTTAATACCAACAACACGAAGGTATCATTTTATATAATAATAATGTTGCAGCACCAGGAACAAGTTACAATGAAACATATGTATATTCAACTAACACATGTTTATATTAATTAAAACCATCTTAATAAATGAATAAATAAAATGATTAGAATTTAATGTTGGCACTACTAGTAGCTAGAGTGCACTCTTATGTATCTTTCAGACACGGAAAAATTTAAGGATAGAAAATTATTTTGAAGTTTAAAAAATTAGCGAATCTCACTAGTCCCTAAGATGCAAACTATAAATTTTTTATTGATGTATTTGTAAAATTATTCAAATTTATAATGATATTATCTATATTGTCTATATAATTTTGGAAATTTTAAAGGTAAAATAATTTTATATTGTAAAATTTGGGTGAATCCTTTTTATAAAAAAATAGAAATTGGCGATTTTTTTTTGGGAAAAACCATGGAAAATTAGCCCACCTGCGAATATTAGGCCCTAAAATTTTCCATGATTTCAGAATGTAAATAAAATAAGTTATCTTTTAATTAAATCAAATTCCTTTCCTAGAGTCCATGATTGAGTCGTCCAAGTACATGTGAAGCAGGGAAGAAAAATATAGTGTTAAGAAATCTCTGAAGAAATACAACAAAAAAATCTCTAAACAACCTGTAATTTATTGGAGTTTATTGTCAATGTGTTTAAGTTCTCCTTTCAATATCCTGTTGAAATGGTAGATATCCTAGGAAATATATAAGACTAGGTACCATTAAATATTTGATCCTACTATTTTGTTAAAAGGATCGAGGTTTGGTTGTATGAGGTAGTGGGGCTCACCACATGGAGTGCATGATAGGCACATGGATATCATACATCTTGACATATTTTAATTGTACCTGTGTTTAAACTCCACTAATTTGCTTCTAACTGTTTCTAAGGAATGTTCAAATATGAAAACCGATCAGCATTACAACTGCATTCCCACAAAACTAAAAAAACCTACTCTCATGTACTACATTTTGAATGTCCAAAACAATAAAAGGAACCTATAAGTGAAATGTTTCATTAGATATCTTGTCGCCTAAATCTACACCTGCAATCTAGGGTGAAGGGACCTTTCCTGCTTAGCTAGAAATTTTACACAATAGTAAGTATTTGTTGGGGTTTTCAAACCTTCGTACAGGAAGGCCTATAGAAATGTTGTGATGCGATAAACCACACAAAGAGGCACAAGAGAGTTGCAATCAGATAAACCTAATTATGTGACTACATCTAATCCTGTCTCACCTAATGCAAAGGAAAATAAATGATTCTAAAATATTCCCTTGGAAATGAACCTTGTTTTGTTGATTATGGATCATATGGTTGTGCAGAGTCTATGTCCAAGTATGTTGCAGATTTCCTCATTTGATACCCACATTAATTTGAAAATCACACGAATTTTGTTTAATTCAATGTTTTGTTGGCATTTTTTCTATTTTGATTTGTTAAACATTATACCTTTTATTTGCATATATGATTTTATGGTATGATACTAGAGACAAAATTTCCATATTTTGATTTCTTAAATACTATACCTTTTATTTTCATATATGATTGTATGGTATGATGCTAGAGATGTTTGAATTTTACTCCCAACCACTGCCATGAATGAGAAGTGGAAACAACCCACAATTTCATAAATTTTGTGCAAAGAATGACAGCAGTAGATCCAAAGAACTCGAGGCGTCTTCGTGCAATCCACACAAAAGATAAACATAGTACCTGTGCCCTTAACTTTGCATTTATTTACATCTACCTCATTGACTTACCATTGCTCGGAGCGCGAAATCGCAAGTCTTTTGATTCACCATCTAAGCCATTCGTGATATGTTATTCCACTATCGATGCGACATCCAGCGGGACCTAACTTAACCTTACCTCTTAAGCCAAAACCTTGTTTTACACCTCAGTCCTTTACATTTCTACATTTCGCACATACCAACACTTAAGCTACACTACAGAGCGCACTTTGCAATGTTTACCACTTACCTTTCCGCAGTCGCAAGTTAAGTTATTTGACGGGAAATTCAGTTGTGCTATTCCACATCACATTCGCAATCATTTATGTTTTCCCATAAAGTTGCGCAGCATATGTTATTTGATTTGCGACACGATTGTACGATCATACATCATGCCCGCAAGGATTTACGTTTACCCCTATTCACGCCAGATAAAAGTTAAGCTCACCTATCTGCGATCTGTGATGAGAATTCGGATGTGACGAGGACTTAGAGCCAAAACATATAATATTTGAGATACGCCAGTTTTATGTTTGAATGAATTTTCACGTGTTTTTGTGGATAAGTAGAAATATGGCCTACAAACCGATAAAATGCAAAAATGGGTCTTTTGATAGCCCAAGAAAAATTGGTTGTTGAGAATTCGTTTAACAATTGAATTGAATTGATTAGATTAGTTTTATAGGCTTCGGCCACTTTGTATTAAAATAAATGTAATTTCATTTTGAGAGTGTGATGAAATAGAAACTGAAGATTGTTCCTCTCCTATGTTTTTACGCTACTTATGTATATGACTGTTTAATTTCTTCATTATTTTGAAGTCTCTGTGTTGTGGGGGAAACACATTTCCTTCGTCTGATTTCATTCAGAAATCTCAACATGGTATCAGAGTAGGTTTAGGCTCTTAGTGAAAGAAGCATGAGCTTGATATCTTTACTGAAGAAGCTATAAGGTTGTTTGTTTGTAGAAGAAAAAGTTTCCAGCAGTGAGAAAGATTTTAGAGCAGTGAGAAGGTTTCTCTTTTATACAGTTAAGAAGATCATTTGTTTAACTCAGTCATGATGGAAACAACAGGCGCAAGCCTAAAAAATCCCCAAATACCATAGCTTAATTGGAAGAACTATGATTATTGGGCCATAACAATGAGAGCTCTATTTGCTTCATAAGATATATGGAAGCTGGTGGAATAAGGTTTCCAAGTACCAGTAGATACAAAAACGTTGGCTTCTTTGATAGCAACAAAAAGAGACTTATGGAGAGATAATAGGAAGAATGAATCCAAATCCTTCTTCTATCTCTATCAAGCAGTACATGAGTATTTTCCCAAGGATTTCAGCAGCAATAACATCCAAGAAGGCATGGGATATTCTCAAGATAGCCTATCAAGACATGGGGAAGGTGAAGACAACAAAGCTACAAATGCTCAGGAGAGATTTTGAAACTCTTCATATGAAAGAGTATTATAACATAGACTCATTCTTCACACATGTGATTGGGTTAGTTACCCAGATAAGGTCTCATGGAGAGACACTTGAGGAAATAAGAATGGTTGAGAAAATCTTGAGAATTCTACCATCAAGATTTGTTGCCATAGCAGTGGCAATAGAAGAGACAAAGGATCTCTCAAAATTTTCAGTGGATGAGATTTGTGCATTCTTGATGTCTCATGAACATAGATTAAACAAAACAAAAAACTCCTCATTGGATCATTCTTTCAAAACACAAATGCCTTTTGGTCAAGGTAGAGGTCAAGGAAGATCGAAGTACCGAGTAAGAGGAAGAAGCCCATAGAGAGGTAGAAGAAACAACCCTGCAAGCACAAGTGGAAGGGGCATCAACCAAAACTCAAGCGAAGACTCAAGCCAAATTCAAGCACAAAGACAATGGTATGATAAATCCCAAGTTCAATATCATTATTGTAAAAAGTATGGCCATTATGCCAATGAATGTAGAAAGAAACAAAATTACATGAATAATAGGAAAAATGTTAATTATGGAAAAGAAGATAAGAACTAAGGTATTGTGCTTTTAACATGTAATGTAGCACAAGAAAAACATGAAGATCTATGGTTCTTAGACTCAGGTTATAGTAACCACATGACTGGAAACACAACAATGTTTGCCAATTTGGATGAAAATGTGAAGTTTGAAGTGAGAATAGGGACAGAAAGTAAAGTCTCTATCATGGGAAAAGGAAAAATCAGTATATTGACAACGAAGGGAGAAAAGAAAATTGTGCCAGATGTCTATTATGTACCTAGATTAAACTGTAACCTTCTAAGCACTAGACAGCTCGTGAAAAAGGGATACAATGTATTTTTTAAGAATAATTTGTGCACTATCATGGACATACCTCCAAGTAATTGGGTCATTGCAAAAGTGCATATGACAAAGAATAAGATGTTTCCTCTCAGGCTCATAACAGGCTTGAAGGAAGGAGGTGCGGTAGCAGCAGTCACACAAGAGGTCTTTCAAGAAGAAGTGAAAGATGAAAACTAGCTATGGCATTTGAGATTTGGAGATATTAATTTTTGATGTTTGAACCTCTTTCATAGAAAAGGAATGGTAAGAGTATTATCACTTATAGAGAAACCTAACAACCTATGTGAAGGCTAAATCTTGGGAAAAGAACATAGAGAAGCATTCCTAGCAGGGAAGAGCATAAGGGAAAAAGAACCCTTGGATATTTTCCACTCAGATTTGTGTGGACGAATGAAAACGCCATATTTAGCTGGCACCCATTATGTTTTTACATTCATAGATGATTATACAAGAAAGGCATGGGTTTATTTTCTGAAACATAAGATTGAAGTGTTTGAACAATTCTACCACTTCAAAGCTCTTATAGAGAAGTAAAGTGGGCACTACATAAAAGTGCTCAGAACTGACAGAGGAGGAGAGTATATCTCCAAAGACTTCCTACGTTTCTGTAGGGAAAACAACATAGACAAGTAGTTTACCACAAGGTACAAACGTCAGAAAAATGGTGTTGTGGAAAGAAAAATAGGACCATCATGGACATAGTCAGAAGTATGTTGATGGCAAAGAATTTTCCAGATGAATATTGGGTAGAAGTTGTATGTTGTGCATCTTATATTTTAAATAGATTTTCAACAAAATTTGTTATGAACAGAGTCCTAGAAGAAGCATGGAGTGGAACAAAATAGTTTGTGACTCAAATGAGAGTATTTAGATGTGTGGCATATGCATGTACCATATCAAATAAGAAATAATTTGGACAACAAGGGGGAGAAGTGTACCTTTGTTGGATACAATGATGATTCAAAGGCCTACAAACTCTATAATCCATCAACCAAGAAGGTTATAATCACTAGAGCCATGCAAATCATTGAAGAAGAAACTTGGGATGGAAGTTTAGAGAAGACGGTGAATGTGAAGACATGTATTTCACATGAAGACATAGAGGAATTGATTGCAGAAATTAATTCCTCAACGGTGGGTCCTCCTCCACCTACACAAGCTCAAGAGAGCACACCGCAAGAAATAAATAGAGAAACAGTGCAAAACCAAGGAAGTTCCTCTCCAAGCACACCACAGGGATCAACAACTACCTCGAGCTCAAGTGGAACTCCAAGCACACCAATAAGACGAAGATTCAGAAATTTGAGTGAATCTTATGAGCAAGAAGGTGATAATAATATTGGTCATATAATTATTTTCATTGTTTTCTCATACTTATGACCCAATTCATTTTGAAGATACAGTAAAAGAAAAAAAATGGATTGAAGAAATCAATGAAGAGATTGGTGCAATAGAAAATAATGATATATGGGAGTTAGTCGACCTCCCACAAGGTAAAGAAGGAATTGGAGTAAAATGGGTCTATAAGGCAAAGAGAAATTCCCAATGCTAGATAGAAACACACAAGGCAAGGCTTGTTATCAAAGGCTACAAGAAAATACAAGGGAGAGATTATGAAGAAACCTTCGCATCAGTTGCAAGGATGGAAATAGTGCAGACAGTGTTTTCCAATGCGACACAACAAAAGTGGAAAGTCTACCAAATGGATGTGAAATCAACATTTATGAATGGAGTGTTGAAAAAGGAGGTATATGTTGAACAACCTTTAGGCTATGAGATTGAAGGGAAAGAGCACAAAGTGTGTAAGTTGGAGAAAGCTTTGTATGGGCTGAAGCAAGCAACAAGAACATGGTACACTGGATTGATGCTAACATGATGGAAAATGGGTTCGAGAAGTGTGATGGTGAACCCACACTCTACATAAAATAAAATGATGGTAAAATAATTATCGTTGTTTAATATGTAGATGATTTGATTTTTACTAGAAATGAATTTTCTCTCATTGATGATTTTAAATTAGTCATGAAGAGGGCATTTGAAATTACTGACTTGGGTTTATTGAGATACTTCTTGGGAATAGAAGTAAAGAAAAATGAAAAGGGAATTTTTATTTCCCAACAAAAATATGTTGCACAAGTTTTAAAGAGATTTAACATGCATCACAACAAAGCAGCAGTAACTCAAAATGTCATGGGGTTAAAATTAAGTAAAGAAGATTGCAACAAGAATGTCGATCTAACATTATACAAGAGCATAGCTTTTAGCCTCATGTATTTGACTGCAACTAGGCCTCATATTATGTATGATGTAAGTTTAATTTCCAGATTCATGGAAACACCAAAGGAGACACATTGACAAGCAGCTAAGATAATTCTGAGGTATGTGAATGGAACGAAGGAGTATGGTGTTCTATACTCTTCAACTGATAATTTTAAGTTGATTGCTTACAGTGAGAGTGACTGGGTTAGAAGTGTAGATGATAGAAAGAGCACATCTGGGTATGTGTTTCATTTGGGATTGAGAGCCATTTCATGGGCTTCCAAGAGGAAACCAATTGTTGCTTTATCAACAACAGAATCAGAATATGTGGTAGCAACAGAAGAAACATACCAAGAAGTATAGATGAGAAGGATGATGAGATAACTTTTTCACGAGTAAGACAAAGGAACCACAAATTATTGTGATAATAGGTCAGTAATAGCATTGTCAAAAAATTCTATTTCCCACAAGAGAACAAAGAATATTGATGCCAAATATCATTTTATAAGAGAATTAGTTAACAATGGTTATATTGTTTTGCAGCATTACACGACAAAGCAAGAGTTCACTCATATCCTCATAAAGCCATTAGCACATAAGAGTTTTAAGTATCTCAGGAAAAGTCTCGGAATGATCGATGGTGACACTTGTGATTGAGGGGGATTGTTGTAATTTTACTTCCAACCACCGCCACGAATGAGAAGCAAAAACAATCCACAATTTCATAAATTTTGTACAGAAAAGGAGATTAGTAGATCCAAAGAACTAGAGGCGTCTTCACGCAATCCACGAAAATATCATGAGAGTACCCAAGTTCTTAACTCTGCGTTTATTTCCATCTACCTTATTGACTTACAATTTCCCATAGCGCACAATCGCAATTCTTTTGATTTACCATCTAAGCCATTTTCCATATGTTATTCCACCGGTGATGCAACATCTGGTGGGACCTACCTTAACGTTACCACATAAGCTAAAACCTTATTTTTGGGCTTCATTCCTTTACATTTCCTCATTTCGCACTTACCAACACATAAGCGACACCACAAAGTGCACTTCGTAATGTTTACCCCTGACCTTTCCACAACCACAAATTAAGTTATTTCACATGCGATGTTATCACACATCGCATTCGCAACCATTTATGTTTCTCATAAAGTGTCGCAGCATATGTTATTTGATTTGTGACACGACTCTGCGATCACACATCGCCCCCGCAAGTATTTATGTTTACTCGTGTTCATGCCAGATAAATGTTAAGCTCGTCGATCTGCAATCTGCGATGACAACCCAAATGTGATGAGGACTCAGAGCCACAACATATAATATTTGAGATCTGCGAGTTTTATGTTGCCACGACATATAATATTTGAGATCTGCGAGTTTTATGTTTAAACGTATTTTCGCGTGTTTTTTTGTGTAAGAAGAAATATGGCCTACGTGTCGATTAAATGCAGAAATGAGTCTTTTGACTGTCGAAGGATAGTTGGTTGTTGGATGATCGTTCGACATTTGAATTACATTGATTACATTAGGGTTTCAGGCTTCGACCAATTTGTATTAAAAAAAATGTAATTTCATTTTGATATTGTGATGGAATAGAAGCTAAAGTTTGTTCCTATCTTGTGTTTCTACGCTGCATGTGTGTATGACTGTTTAATTTCCGCATTATTTTGAAGTCTCTATGTTGTGGGGAAAACGTATTTCCTCTGTCTGATTGCATTCAAAAATCTCAACAAAAGATAAAAGCATGTTGAGTTCAGCCTTCATAATCTTCGTGCTTCTTGTAATATTTCCCATGAATAATATGGCATGCCACTACAGGCAAAATCATATTCAGTGCAACCTTGATATGATATCTGTGCTTCTTTTTGTACTTCCTATAATCTTCATGGTCTTATTGGTCGGTGATATATTGCTGAAATAAATCTAAAGAAATAATTAGTTAGGATATTATTTTATCTTCCATTCTTCAGTTCAACTCCAAGTGTACGTAGGTAATGAGAATAGTATTAACTTTTCCCATTCATTGGTAGCAATTCTTAACTCAAGTTTTACAAAATTTGTAATATTATAGCATTAAAATATTTTTCATATAGTGAATTTATGTCGTATAATGGAATATGTTTGTCCAGTCGGTCTTCGAAACTTGTAAAGAGTTGATGAGGGGCAATGAAAGTAGTAAAATTAATGTATGTTATAACCCTTTTGGATAAGGCTCAGATACGTTGTGAGAGAACAAAATAAAACTAAATCAACAAATCAACGTGTGTCAAATACTGGTTACAAAGTTTTACCCATCAATAGCAGTAAGAAGGTTACAACCTTTTACCCTCACTGGGGCCATCAGTGAGAACGCTTCGTTCTTATTTTACTTGTAGTCTGTGTGAAATCCGTAGATAGCACATTGATAGATTTAGGTCGAGCACTTGACCGCTACATGTCTGTAACCGTAGATAGATTTAGGTCGAGCAGTCGAACAACTACAGGTGTGTAAGAGTCAGTAGGAGTAGCAATATGTATAAGATTCATATTGACTAAAATCTCGTAGACCCCAATAATAAGCAAGTCGAAGGCAGAGCTAAAGCCCAAGAAAAAAGGATAGAGCGAGAGAAAAAAAATTAAGGTGAAAGAGAAATCTCCAAAAATTTGTGTAGATTGTTTGGTGTTTCCTTTCTTTTTTATCAATGCATAATACGTTTTTTTCATTGTCATTTTTTACAAGTTTTTGCAGCCATTTTTTCGTTAGCAGTAAGGTTTACATATTTTTGCAATCACTAGCAAGGACACATTGCACACTAGAAAATGGTTAAGGCCGTTAAGGAAAAGACAAGCTGGAAACATAGTAACAATTTTTTTGCACGACAAAAATTGGTTAACGACATGACAAAAAATTCTTGAACTCCTCAACGAAAAGCGAGCTTGGAAACATAGCTCCAGGAGGGTGAGGTATCTACATTGACGCAAGAGGGTGGGTAGAAAAAATTTTGACCTTTACTCCTACCACTTCTTGCTACTATCCAACAGGAAGAAGTTTCTTCGTAGGTCATGAATAAAAATGAAAACAAAAAAGGGGGTGATACAGAAAGGTAACTATAATTACATTTCAATTTTGTATCAATATTTCTTGTTTTGTTTTAAGAATAGAAAAATTTATAGTTTTAGACATACCTATGTTGTAACTTTCTTGATATTACCCTGTAACTTTCCTAGATATTACTCAACTACCACTCATTATTTAATTTTGTATCAATATTTCTTGTTTTGTTTTAAGAATACAAAAATTTATAGTTTTAGCCATACCTATGTTGTAACTTTCTTGATATTACCCTGTAACGTTCCTAGTTATTACCCGACTAGCACTCATTATTAGGCAGGTGCCCGCCCACTAATTGAAAGGAAATTTAACACATTTCTAACTGTGAACCAACCACATTTTTATTTTGGTCTTCGGGATTTTTCCATCCTGATCTACAATCTGAAGGAAGAAGGTATGAAGGCACTAGAATGGACATATATAGTTATGAAACATAGTCAAGTGGTCAAGCATCAAGGGAAGGTGTGCGAGTGATAGAATTAAAATTAATAGAAAATTAACATCATGCCTTCACATCATGGTAGGAAAAGTTTGTTCCAAGGTTATTATAAGATATACGATATCTCGCTAGCACATTTAATATTAGAAGATTAATGTTATAAGTAATTCTAGCATTATTTCACGCATAATAAGTGTTATTGATAAAGTTTAGTTAAAAGACACAAATTTTATCAAGAAATGATGCAAGTGCCCTATAAGACTTCAAATTCCATTGACCAATAATCTCTCACATGAATACTATTTTAACTTTAATTTTAATTTTAATTAATATCTATTGAAACTTTCATTTAAAAATATATCATGCATAAATTTTAATAAGGTGTAGTGATGATTCAACACTTAGAATAAGGTGTCAGTGATGATTCAACACTTAGAAACTGGACATAAACAAATAGAGTTACATATACACATGAGGTACAGTTTTAATAATTTGGTTGAGAGAACCTGTATTACATAAGGTAAAAGGTAAGGAATAATAATATATTTTAAAACATAATTTCAAAACAACATATAAAATTGTTGAGAGTGAATTTAATCATTTTGCCATAGTGATTAATTAATTAAATTATTTTCTTTTCTCTTTCTGTCCTGAAAAAACTTTTACTTTTGCATATTCACAAGAATAAAATATATCATTTTTTACAGCTCTTGTCGAAAATGTCACTCATAGATTATGATATCACTCTTTCAACGTACCATAAAAGGTTACGATAATGTAGTACCTTTGCTTGTTTCCATTGTTAGTGCATTTTGTTATGTACATGTAGTCATTTTTTTCTCCTGGTATACACACCGTGAAAAACAGGTATGCCCCATGTTAAATTTCCTTTAATCACAAACTCTACTACCATGAAATTTCATGCTCTTCTAGCGATATTATAACTATTTAAATGATTTGTCTCAACGCTCTTTTTGTAAAATTTGTAGTGAGTGATAGACATGTTCACTCCGTCTACAATTTCATTATCCTCCTCGACTAAACTTTGCGAATCACATGTACTAGAAAATTCGCTTCAATTGGAGGTTTTGAAGGTTATTCCCTTCCAAATTGAAACATAATTCTTAAAAAACATGTAGATCCAAATAACAAAATGTGTTACCACTGCAAACAATAATAGATATATATTACAATATTTTTAATTCATTTCACAAGGAATTGGATTAACTATCAATGTCGTTCAAGTTATACTAGCAATGAGGGTCTTCCATTGCAAGAAAACTTTAATAACGTGATAACAACGCCAGGTGAGACGTTACAGTTTAATGGTTCACTTTAATATCTCCCTAGGTTCTTAAAATAAATTCAAGTGGCTTCCTTAATGCAGAATCAAAGATCCCCCACTCGACCCACTCCATGTGAAATTTAACTATTTTACAATTTTATCTCCTTAATCTAGCAGTTTTATCCTCCTTCATCAATGGTGGCTCCTCTTACTCCAGTAGTATCTCATTGATGATTCCTTAAAATAAATTTATGTAGCTTCCTTAATCCTTTAAATCTATCAAATTCTTGCCACTCGACCCACTCCATGTATTATTTTATTTATTTTACACACCACTCTTCTTAATGTAGAAGTTCTATCTTCCTTCATCAATGGTGGCTCCTCTCATTCCAGTAGTATTTTATTTTCTACAATAGACATAAACCTATCTAGTTGATCACAAAATTTACCTATGAATTTTACCTTCACTCATTTCCACATCTTCCTGTAATTCCTCTTCTTGTCTTGTTTAGGCTCTTCTCTTTTATCGATCTCGGAGAAAATAACAACAAATTAAAAATACCTAGCCAACATATTTCCAAGACTACTTCTCTTTCCCATTATATAACGATCATAATTGAAACCATATCATTTTTTTTTCAAATCATTTAATTCTTCGTTGTTATTTAGTGGCTTTATCAGCCATGTGATCCCGCCTGAATCTGAAACCCCAATAAAAGATAACTTATTCATTGGTCGTACCACAATTATTCCATTTTTATATCCATCCACACCATAACTCTTGTATTTTAAACTATCGTAGCTCTATGAAGTAGGGATACGAATAGGTATAGCCATAAGTTCTCCATAAGGAAATTTCTCTCCAAAATTTCGTAGTTCACATAATTCCACACAACCCAACTATATTGTTCCTCAACATAGTACACACAACAATCAAAGTGTAGAAATCTACTCTACTCTTTCAATAATAGGGACATCTTCCTTTTAAGCAGGTTGACAACATTTGTTATATATAATAGCAATTTATGAAACAAGACACACACCAAATTATATGTAATAAATATCTGAAGTGGAAACCATATTAAATAAGTATTTTCCTGTATGTTTGTATTGTATAAATTAGACTCATAATATATATTTATAGGTTGCCAAAACAATTATGTCTAAACTAGATTTTGAGTTCAAACCATTTCCTCAACATCCTCTATAATATCTCCATGAATCTCTAAATTTCAAAGACAATACCCATCCATAATATAACTCATTTCCCCAATATCTCATTTTTCACCTAGACTTCTACAGTTGTCTACATTATAAAATTTTCAATTCATAATTTAGATATTAAATATAATTTACACATAAGTGTTATTGATTCAATCGTTTGCACCATGTTACCCAAGTTATGTTGAATTATTTTGGAAATACAATCAACGTATGGCTTCAAAGCGAAGAAAAAAAGTTAAAGTTTTAGCTCTGTTTAGAAACTATTATTGAACTATGGACCACATTATTACACTTATGATCATTATAAATGAGTGCTTCAATAATAAAATCATTTTGTCATGTTGTGATTTCATTAACTGTAATGTGCGTAGTTTTACTTCTTTTATTAGACAGTTGAACACTTCTAAACGGTCAAGTGGACCAAAGGGAAAACAATTACTGTGAATATATTTTATTATTTAAATTTAATAAGATGGAAATGGAATTAATTGTGCAAATACTAGAGTATAATTAGAGATCAGGAAACAAAGTTTATGAGGATGGATAAGTGTCCAAAGACTTTTCCATTTCTCCAAAAATTTGTGGAGAAAATAAATTAAATATTGATAGTTATATTGGAGATAAAAGTTTATGAGGATGGATAAGTGTCCAAAGACTTTTCCATTTCTCCAAAAATTTGTGGAGAAAATAAATTAAATATTGATAGTTATATTGGAGATAAAAATAAAAAAAGATACCCTAGTAAAGAGGAAGTTTACTAGGAAGAGGTGGAATAAAACTAGAAAGAGGAAAAAGCTATTTTTAAAGTACTTTTGTGAAAAAAACAAAAGGAAAACCTAGGAAAAAAGGAAACAACATCTTCATTAATTTGATGCAGTTATGGAAACAATTTGATGGGAAAAATTGCTTAAATAAGAAAATTATGGTTAGACAAGAGGTTGTCTACTAATGGAAGGAAGTCAATCTCTTCTCGGGGGGAGGTGTGGATATAGAGATCATAGGTTGGGTGGAAAATAGTCTACGAGAATTGGTATGCACAAGTTAATTCATTTTCTCTTGAATTTGTATTATTATAATGAAGTTAAAATGGTGGTGAAGAAATTAGCTAGATCTGTCCAGGAGTATATTTTGTGCATGCCAATAATGTGATAATTTCTATTAGTTGTAAATTGTTAGATCTGTGCATTTAACAAAACCTTCTATAATAAATATATGATAGATGTGTAGTGATGCAAAGATAATTATAAGAAATGTATCAACTCTCAAAATGTCTAAATTGTGGAGGTAAGTTTAAATCTGAGGTTAGGTGAATTAATTAAATCAATTACATGTAGAAAGTAAATACAGTGGAATTATTCAACGAACTATGAAAATATTTTAAATAAAATAATACAGATGGAAGTAAATTATGTTTTGGTAATAAGCCCGAATTTAGAAAATTCGAAGCATATATCTTCTATTGTAGCATAGCTAGAAGATTATGAATTTATACATAAATCATAGTATTCTATAGGAATTGAGAAAAAGTCATCTAGAGTATAACATATGCTGAACAATAAATAAAAATTCAATTATGGAATTACAGTATATTAGACTATAATGAATTCAAATAAGTCGGGAGACTTATATTCATATAAATATCCTATCCAAGTAATTTTCTTTTCTAAATTGGACTAATTCTCTTAATAAAACATAGTGTAGAGGTCGAAAATTGCCTCCGGAATTGCTATGATAGCCAATTTTGGAGGGAGTGGGAGTAAAATAAAAATAAAAATTGACCACCCCAGATGGGGAAACCAGTTTGAAAATCGCTGCCCTCAGTGGGAAAAATAGAATTGACAAAAAACAACCAAAATTTTGACATATTATTCATGAAATATATAATAACAGAGGAATTAATTAAATCAAAGAGAAGAAACCTCTCATATCTGTGGCTGAGTATCATGCTATGTGTCATGCAATAGTGGCAGTGCCTCCCCAATGATAGGACACCTATATTCATCTGAAGAGTCATTAACTTTCTTCGAAGGCTTGGTGGCAAATTATGGCATGGTAGCAGTTCTGGCACTACCCTTTCTCCTATCACCACCAAACCATTCAATACTTCCAGTACAACTTCTTTCGCTATTGGTGGACTGAGTTGCAGGCTTGACTGGTGTTACACAGTAATTTGTCACTGTCCCTACCATTCCCCGTCCCGCACAATGGAGGACCCATTTTGTGACCTGTGAACATTGTCATGCCTTGAAAACATAATCAATGCATTCCTCTAAGCATGAGCTTCAATTGCCCTAAAGACATCTCCTTGCAAAAAATCATAAAAACACCTCCTTTTGCATTGGCGCGGGGAGACAGTTCATTACTCGCGCCAATGGGGAAAATCCTACAAAGAGGCCGCGCCAACTGGTGCTCTGTCCCAGAGCAGTAGTCGCACCAGCCAATTTAAGGAGTGTTTTTTAAATAAAGATGGCGGAAGTTGTGTTTCAACCAACTCAGAAACCATTGCCTATCTTGAGTTGGGAGGTTTGGCTGCGGAAGTTCTATGGAAGGGAAGTGGTTTGCCACCTCCCATGGAACCTTCCTTGTTCATAGGGCCAATCCCACAATAATAGGGATCCCAACTCCCTCCTTCCCCATCTATAAAAGCATGCTCAATTCCATGGCAAGCTAGTCTTGAAGTGCCTAAGCTTTGAATCTCCAAATTCCTAAGAGCCTTTGTGCTGTAAGAGCCCTCTTTCTTCCCTTAAGGCCGACTCAAGTAAGGAGAATATCGTCGAGAGACTCTAGAGAGGTTTGCCCTTTCCCTGGCGAGCTTTGCGAGACATGAATGACTGGAGACCCATCCGAAGGAGACCACGACGTCAAAACTTTGGTTGTAATCTCTTTCGATTATTATTTAATGAATGATTAAGATTATGGTTCCACTCTGTTTTCGATTATGTTAATATGAGTAGTATCCTTTCTGACTGATATTTAGTTGCGTATGCTGGATTTTATGCTTGTATTTGTTTTTTTCTTGCATGTATAGGTGTCCATCCGTGGAGATCGTGGAGGATCGTGATTTGCCGAGGCTGAGGAACGGGAACGTTCTCTTCTTCAGATCATAGCATTGGATTCCAGGTAGGCCTCCATCTTTGGTCTTTTCATTTGTAACTAGGAACTTGCGTTGTAACATTTCGTGATTGTTGCTAGACCCCTGGTGGGCTAGTAGGGATCGCCTCTGTCCGTAGAGGGGATTTACCTCCTCAACAATTTGGCGACTTCGCTGGGGACCGTCTAGACTTCACTGTCTCGTTTGGATTGTCTCGTTTGATTGTTTTATGATTTTTCTTGCTTGGTTAGCCTTCTGGGCTGGGTTCTTTTGCTGTTTTTTACTTCTTGGTTTGCTTAGTTTACATTGATTTGCTTTTGAAGTAGTTCTTTTTAATTTTGGCTGAGAAACTCGACTGGCGCGCTTTTTAGCCTGAGAATCGCGCCAATTGGCGCATGTTTCTTTTGTTTAGCCCGCGCCAATTGCTTTTTGGCGCCAGTTGCAGCCTTAAAGTCGTGCCACTCCTGTAAGGTTTTTGAGTTTGTTCAGTTTTGAGCTCTCTGGGTCTGGTCAGTGCTTTTCTTCTTGATTTTCCGACTACCTGAGTGTGTTGGAGTCCTGTTTGACTAGGAATTTGCCTCTGTCCTTTGGTTGTTTGCTTTTATCTATCGATTTCACATTTTAAGCCCTAGGGCATCTAGTGGCTTAGTGTATCAAGCCCTCCTTGGGAGTTTTGGTGTTTCGTTTGTCCAGTCGACTTTCTGATTGCTCCTCCACATCCTCTTAGTAGTTGTTCACTGTTTTGTTGCGATTTTTGGGTGATTGCTCATTTTTCATTCAAATTTCATTTAGTCTTGCTTTGGGCCTAGATCACACGGTCCATTGGAGCCTTTGAGTCTTTTTCTTGGTTTTGAGAGACTTTGGTTGATTTGGGATCTGATTGCTTGTGTTATTGAGTGAAATTTGTTCGTTTTGCTCTCTCAATATCGTTTCTCAAGTTGTTCCATTTGTTTTCAGTTTGTTTAGTGCATTTAACTATCAAACATTGAAAAGTACAAAAAAATCTCTTTTGCTTTTGGTTAATTAGTGCAAATTGTAATCTTTTCGATTTTGCTAGTGATTAGTGATTTGAATGAAAAGTTTTCAATTTCATTAGTTGCATTAGAGATCTCATTGTTTGTCTTTCGATCATTTCGTTTGTGTAAAAGCTCTCAACTCTTCTATAACTAGTTTTCATCGAACTAAATGTTGGACTGTGGCATGTAGCTTTTCATTTAAGAGTCTTTTAAGACATTACATACGATAGGGCCTGAAAACTGAAAGTTAATTGAAGATCAACTATAAAATTTATTCAATTAACCTAAGGCATCATTGAAATCTAACGAAACATATTTAGTGGTCTAGGCTAGAGACGTGTTCCGGTGTCTTTAAACATAGCAGCTGTCGCTCGCCTTTTGGCTTTAGACAGCGCTAGTACGGACTTGTGCTCCCCGTACCATCACGTATATAAAGGGATACCCCTCTAGGTTTTCAATCGTTTATCCATAGGAAGCCGAGTCTACCGCCCTATACCCGTGATACACCGAACACAGATTTCGGGGAGATTACCTGCATGTACGGAAAGTCCTTGGTCGACTTCTGTTTCATTATTGAAACCAAGGTGTATATTGCAGTTCACGGATATTTGGTACACCCTTTGTGCCTAGTTTTATTTTTTGAGTATTCATTTGGTCTTTTCTGACTCCCTAAACTTGAAAAGACCGTCAAGCGCTTGTCCTTTCACGCTTGTGTCAAATCTAAAAGAGATAGAGTCATCTTTTATCGTTTCTCGACTCTTAAAACATGAAATGGTAAAGTTTCTTACT
This sequence comes from Pinus albicaulis, assembly GCA_034641835.2. NCBI lineage: Eukaryota > Viridiplantae > Streptophyta > Pinopsida > Pinales > Pinaceae > Pinus > Pinus albicaulis. The sequence goes on from CM076584.1 coordinate 627,682,128, forward strand.
TTTCAATGTGGTAAAATTTAATCACCCACGATTACACACCCGCTTAGATATTGCTTGTTGACCATTTGATCGTGTGTCTTGACTCTTTTTCAGCCCGTGTTTGTGTTGGTTTTTTTTTCTCTTGTCGTTTGCCACAGTGGCGGAACCCTCGGTTTCCTCTACTGGTAGTCCTTACACGGACGATTATTCAGAGGCTTCCCAATCCTCTGTTGAACCACAACAGCCTGTTGTTTTTTAGTTTCCTGACGGGGGACCGGTTCTTGCTGAGCAACCCTTTGGAGGACCAGTTGAGTTCAATTGGCCCTTTTCGGACCCCATGTCTGAATTGAGATTAGGAGCTGATTTCCTTTCTCTTACATCGGGTTCGCCTTTTGTTGCTACTGTATTTCCTCCTAGTCCTTGCCGTCTCTTGCGAGATTTAACGGCGGGATCAACCATGAGTGATTCTGGTGAGGAAATCCCAACGTCTGGTGAAGACTATCAGCTCTTCCCACGAAGATTGTTTCAAGGAGACAAATTTGAGCTGGCTGGCATGTCAACAGCCAGTCCTTCTTTACCACAGGGATACAGTTCTCTGGGTCAGATCATTTCCGCTGCAGCCTCTATGGGAATATCATCTCCTGCTTTGAGGCCAGCTGTTACTACACCCGGGGTGTCTCCTCAGATGCCCGTCACTTATGTTCCCATCTGGCCCACTGTCTGTGTGGCTGCCTCTTCTCCTGTTGTCTCAGCATCTGCTACTAGGGTTGGGCCAACTCCTGAAGATGTTTATCTAGCGACTGCTATAGCAGAGAACATCTCTCCGGAGGAGTATCGGTTGTCTCTACAACAGCCGAACCCTGAGGTTGGACCGTCCTCCCAAGATCCCTACCGATCTTATTTTTCACACTATGCACAGGATGGTACTCCCGTGTATGCTTTTCCAAGTAAGTATGACGAGCACAGGGAGATTTTGCGTCTACCCGCTCCTGAGGCTTTCCTCTATGCTCAAGGTTTACCCCATCACCAGGCTTATAACCCACAAGGGCAACCTTTTCAAGGCCAACCTTCGGGCCAACCTGGTTATCCTTATGACCCACAGGGGCAACCCATCCAGGGCTACCCTGCGGGCCAGCAAGGGCCATCGTACAGTCCCCAAGGACAGTATTACAGCCCTTCCGGTCGGCCTCTCCCGGCCTCGGTAGGGGTACCAACCGGGGGCCAGGTCTGGTCTGCCAGCGGGGCCGTCCGACGCGCTGCAGTCTGGCCAACGGTATCCTGTTGTTTCTAATGTTGCATATCGGCCAGGACCCATCCTATGGTTCCGCCGGGTCAGCTTGGGTTTCCGGCCAAGCACTGAGGTCACTTGTTCCTACATAGTGGCAAGCTCATCAGGTGCAACCGGGTGTCTCGCTTCCCGAGCCAGCGGCCCATGGGGTACAACACAGGGCTCACTTATAGCCGGGTCAACCTGCGCAGCCGGCCTTTGCTGTCTATGGGTCAACTTTGGTCCATTAGGTTCGACCCTCTCGATCGGAGTCCAACTTTCGGTGTGAACGCTTTCCTCTTCTATTCACCACCACTCGGCCGACGGAAACTCATTCGGCTAGCAACGAATCAACGGGTTTGCGCCCACACATGTCGAGGCTCAGGGTTCCACTTTTCGGTAGCCTACTCATCCTCATCATCCTTGGGGTGGTTATTATCCTCATGGTCAGTCTCAACCGAACTATAACCACCCCAGAGGCTCTCAGTATTATCCTCCTCCACCCGGTTTTACCTACGCTTAGCAGCCGAATCCAAATGCTGCTTATACGGGGCCGACACATAATCAGGGTCCGTACCCTGGTTATCAAGCCCCGCACTATGGTTACCAGCATCCAAATCAGTCTGGTTATACAACCTACGCCCCCTACGGTCATAATCTTGCAGGACAGAACCCGTGGGGGCAAGGATATTCACAACCATCGTGGAGTATGGGTACCGGACCTCATCCTGGGCCTGGCATAACGGTTAATCCACCATTGCCATTCCTCGCTACCTTGGAGCTGCCGGATATTTCAAAGTTGACCAATGATCCGATTTTACATAATCCATATTGGCCTCCGGTTCCCACCAAGATACCAGGTGATTGTCCCAAGTTCGAGGGAAAAGATGGAGAGGACCCCCAGGCACATGTGATGACGTATCACCTTTGGTTTTCGTCTAACTCTTGGGTTGACGATTCGATCCATTTGCACCTCTTCCAGCATACTTTAACTGGAGCTTCTGCTAAGTGGTACATAGAATTACCCCGTGGCATTTTCCAAGATTTCAATTCTTTAGCCATGGCTTTCCTCACGCATTTCCAATTACCAATTCGTTATGAGGCCGGGACGCACCTCCTGACTTCCCTGAAGCAGGACAAAGCCACTCACATCTCAGATCACATTCATGAGTGGCGGCGCCGTCGTAGACTGATCAAGTTTCACATACCTGATCAGATATTGACTCACTGGTTCACCACCTCCTTTGTGAATAAAATCACTCAGGATATCGCGATGGGAGCGTGCGTGATAGAGGAACAAGCCATCACGCGTGACCAGTACCTGGATCTTGTCTATTCTCAGTCCAGCACACTTTATGACATCTTGACTGATGCTCCATGGCCCGGAACCACTAAGGCTCCGCCTACCCCTGCGGTGGATGGTTTCATTGGTTCTGTCTCTCAAAATTCGAAGAAATCTTCGAATGGGAAGCAGAAGGCTAATTCTTCCAACAATACTTCTGCTAATCCCGCCTCATCCAATTCTGGCAAAACCACAGAGGTGAATGTCGTTCAGGCCAATCCTGCGGAGAAATCATCTAAGGGGAAGAAGAAGGGAAAAGGCAAATCTAAATCTGATGCCCCGAAACCAAAATCTAAATCTCGTACTGAGGATGGCTCCCAGCGTAAACTGAAGTACCCTTGCCTCATCTGTGAAGGGGACCATTATACTAAGGATTTTCAACGACGATCCGAGGTTAGTCAACTTCTTAAGGGACTAAAAGGGACTTCGGCCGTGTTAAAAGAGCCATTTCCCTCTCAGCAGACCCAGATGGTCGAACAACCATCACCATCTGCACCGTTTGGGTCTCAGGTTTTCATGGTGAAGAGCGTTGCACCTATCTCTGTCACTACGTGGTCGAAGGATTACAATGAATCGTGGCAGGCACCCGGGAAGGTAGTTGCGGATGGGCCGCCTCGCCCACCTGTCTCTGGTCCGTTGGAAATCGAGAAGCCTACTCTTGAGCCCGTTGTGAAGCCACCTCCTAAAGGTGTCCTTCGAAGATCTTCTTATAATCCAAATGCTCGTGCCGCTCAACATTACAGCATTGTTGAGGATTTGGCACAGGCGCCGTCTACCATGTCTGCACTAGAAGTTCTTCAAAGTTGTCCTTTGCAACGGAAGGCTTTAATGTCTTTGATCGGGGGCATTGACCCTACCGAATCGAGTCTTCTCACCTTCGATTTGGAGAATTTCTCTCCCCGACTTCCACATAAAATCGCTCTAGTTATTCAAGTCGGGATTAACGGTCTGAACATTCATAGGGCCATCGTGGATGAGGGTGCATCTACCTGCGTTATGTCCTCCGCTTGCTGGAAGGCCATCGGCTCTTCAGCCCTGTCGTCATATTCCAATGCCCTTGAGGCATTTGATGGTCGGGAATCTAAACCCCTGGGCGTTCTCGAGAGTCTAGCGATCACATTACAGGGAAAAAATGTCAACGTAGAAGTGGAAGTGGTTGACGCTAAACTCAACTACAATATACTTCTTGGCCGTAGCTGGACCCATGCCATGCTCTGTGGGCCGTCCACCGTCTTTTGATTCATTAAGTTCCCTCACGAGGGCAAGATTGTCACGGTGGATCAGTTGTCATTTTTCATCTCTTCCTCTAAGAACAACGTGCCATACGTGGATCAAATTCCGAATCCCCCAGACAGTGTAGGACCTGGTCTCTTCAAAGACCCAGTCATCATGGGTATCTTTCCCACACTACCACCGCATACCGCATACCGCTGAAGTCAACATGTTGTCCAGGTCTGATGACCCCTGGCTCATTCCTACACCTGAGCAGGTATATGAGTTTGGAGAATCAATGCCTTTAATGCCAATAGAGATCAACTACTGTGATATTGTTGCTCCTTTGAGCATGGCTCTCGACGTCTACTCTCAATCCCCCTGGCTTGGTCAGGCTGATTCACCTGATCCTCTCACAGAGACTTTTCCTTTCGATGAGGCTATCATTGAAACTATGTCTCTTGAGGAGTTGCCTTGGGGCGATGGACATCATCGCTCCTCTTTTATGCCTAGCTTGGGGGTAATGACTGACTGTCTGGAGCGTTATGCTACTCAAGTTCTTACCCCTCCTCTTCAAATGCCCATTTTGACGCACGAGGTTTTTTCGGAAGGTAACCTGAGTAACATTACTCAAACTGTTCCAATCAACATCTCCATTAAACTGGAGATCTTTGAGAATATTCACGTGGGTGTGACTTGTTCTCTCGATGAGATTCAAGTCTATACTGAGCTTTTCCAAGAATTCATAGATTTTTTCGCATGGTCTTATGAGGAAATTCCGGGGATTGATCCTAGTATTGTAGTGCACGAGATTCCAACCTATCCAGGTGCGAAACCCGTGCGACAACGCTTACGCCCCATGCATCCTCGGAAAGCCGCCGCCATTAAGGCAGAAGTTGAAAAACTTCTGAACGCGGGTTTTATTTATCCCATCCCCCTCACAGAATGGGTGTCTAACATTGTTCCTGTCAATAAAAAGCAGGGTACGATTAGAGTCTGTGTGGATTACCGTGACATCAATCGCACCTATCCAAAGGATAATTATCCCACTCCGTTTATAGACCAGATCATCGACGAATGTGCCAGGAGTGAGATCTATTCCTTAATGGACGATTTCTTAGGATATAATCAAATCAATATTGCACCTTAGGATCAACACAAGGCCACCTTCATCTGTCCGTGGGGTACTTTCGCGTATAAAAAACTCCCGTTCGGCTTAAAAAACGCTGGAGCCACTATTCAGCGTGCGATGTCCTACGCTTTTCATGACATTCACCATATCATTCAGCCTTACCTAGATGACTTGCCAGCCCATTCGGGTAAGCGAGAGGACCATCCTGAGCATCTCCGCCAGATCTTTCTTCGTTGCAGGCGCTACAATATCAGGCTCAATCCTCATAAATGCATCTTCTGCGTTGATTCTGGCCGTCTTTTAGGATTCATAGTCTCGAAATATGGAATTCGCCTTGACCCTCTAAAGTTTGAGGCCATCATAAATCTTCCATCACCCTCCTCCCTGTATCAGTTACAGAATCTGCAAGGGAAAGCGAATTTTCTTCAGTGCTTTATCCTGAATTATGCCGAGGTGGCCAAAGGATTCACTCGTTTGTTAAAGCAGAACGTTCCCTTTCATTGGGACGAAATTGCTCAGGAATCCTTTGAGAAGCTGAAGACGTTGCTTGTCAATGCTCTGTTGCTTCGTCCTCCGGACTACCACCGCGACTTCACTTTATATTTAGCCGCCGCATTTAGCACCATAGCCATGGTCTTGGTGCAGGATGACGATCACGGTGATGAACATGTTGTTTATTACCTGTCACGGAACCTTCTCGATCTAGAAACGCGCTATGCTCATGTCGAGAAGTTGGCATTAGTAGCAGTACACGCTGTACAATGCTTTCGCCGTTACATCCTTTTGCATACGATAAGAGTGGTTTCAGACTGCAACCCTATGACGTATATTCTCTATAGACAATTACTGGGGGGCAAGTACTCCAAATGGATTGTGATCCTGTAGGAGTTTGACTTAGAGTTCACTACCGCTAAGTCAACTAAATCACTGGTCTTCGTGGATTTGATATGTTCTCTCCCTACAGAATCTGCTCCCTCACACTCTAAAGACCATATACCGGACGAAACGCTTTTCCTCATAAGTACTCGTGACCCTTGGTACGGTGACATAATAGTGTATCTTCACACCTCGACATTTCGGTCTGAGTTGGATAAAGCTTCCCATCGTCGGATTCGGCACCAGTCCCAGCCCTACCGTATAGTAGGAGATACCTTATATCGCATTGGAGTAGATTCGGTGCTCCGGCGATGCCTAACCTTGGAAGAGGCTGAAAAGGTCCTAAATGATTGCCACAGTGGTGCCTGTGGTGGACATATGTCTGGCTATGCTACTACCCAGAAGATTCTGCGAGCAGGTTATTTCTGGCCTTCCATATTCAAAGACTGTATCACTGCAGTCCGTAAATGTCATCCATGCCAGATATTTCAGCGCAAGATGCGTGCGCCGCCTTTACCATTTCATCTCGTTATTACCGTCAGTCCTTTTGCGAAATGGGGCATGGATTTTATGAAGTGTAACCCTCACTCGGCCGGGGGGCATGCATATATCATTGTCGTCGTCGACTACTTCACCAAATGGGCCGAGGCGATGCCTACACTAGCTGCTGACAGGAAAATGGCTGCTCAATTTATATTCAACCACGTTATTGCACGATTCGGGGTTCCTCAAGCAATCGTCACTGATCACGGTACTCATTTCCGAGATTATATGATGGCGGAGCTGACTTCAACGTTGGGCTTGCGTCACAACAGCTCAACACCATACTACCCTCAAGCGAATGGTCAGGTTGAAGCAGTGAAAAAGGTTCTGGTCACTATGCTTCAATGAACAGTTGGTATTCACAAATCCAATTGGCATCTCCAACTGTTCTCAGCTCTCTGGGCATACCGAACATCTGCTACGAGTGCAACAGGATTCACACCATTTCAATTTGTGTACGGTCTGGAAGCCACTCTTCCGGTTGAATGCGAGATTCCTTCGTTGAAATTAGTTGTGGAGCTTCTACCTAATACTTCTGCTGAGGAAGAACATCTTCTGTATCTGGAACGGTTAGATGAAACCCGTCGTCTGGCTGCTTTGGTTATCGAAGCACAAAATAAGAGGGTCAAAACTCATTTTGATCAATTTGTTTCTCCCCGTTCCTTTATCGAAGGAGACCTTGTCCTCCTGTACGATCAAGCACATGACAAGCTTGGAGCTGGGAAGTTCCAGCCTATGTGGCACAGGCCTTATATAGTAAAGTGCGTTTCGAAAAATGGGGCCTACGAGCTTATATATTATGAAGGAGTTCCAGTGGCGCAGCCCAGAAATGGGCTGTACCTTAAAAAGTACTATGCCTGAAGTGATTTCTTGGTGTGGTGTGTGTACATAGCTGTGTGTTCTTGCATTTGTGTGCATGTATAGTGTGGTGTGCTTTGTAAACATCTTTCTGTTGATCGGGTCTTCCTGGTTGTGGAGATGTCTATTCATCCATTTGTTGGTTTCGCAGATGGTGCCTCCCGCAGTACCAGGAATCTGTCTTTAGCAGCCTGGGTAATCTATGATCCTGCTGGTGAGTTGGTCAACCTACAAGGAGTGTGTCTAGGGTGTACCACGAACAACATCGCGGAATATAGTGCTGTGTTAGAATTATTAACCGAGGCGGTAAACCTTGGTATCCGTGAATTGCTCGTGTATCTAGATTCGGAACTTGTGGTGTTACAACTGAACTGACACTATTCGGTAAGGAACCCATCCATCTTACGTCTGTATCCGCGTATTTGATTACTGGAAAGAAATTTTGACTACATTACATATCATCATATACCCAGGCATTTGAATACACTAACAGATGTAGTAGAAAATTTGGTATTAGACAAACATTTGCTCAATTTGTAAATCATCATCACATGTAAAGAAAGATCCATCTAGAAATAGATATGCACATATATATAGATATCGAAATTTTTACATAGAATTTGTCACATAAAAGTCAAAATATACATAATCGTCTTAAGTACATCCGGAGATGATACGTCTCTCAAAAAATTGGTGTGGTATAAATCCTAAGAGCTAATCCGCATGGTTCTCATGATAGCATGTGACTGCACGCACTAAGCGTCTCAGGATTCGGTGGATCCGACTTGGAACTCCCACCGTGTGACGTTGGTATGCCATCGATACATCTGCCAGCCGAGCATAGTCCGGGATCCCTCACGCAATGCCCTCGAGATTCTGGATCAACTCCTCTCCTCCGGTACCCTCTCCCTGAGGATCAGGGGCGAGTTGAGTCCTTCGTGAGATTGGAGACATCCCAGCTGGTCTCTCAGGTCCCATATCTGCATACATATATAAAATGTGTTAGGAAAAATGTGTATTAACAAAAAAAAACATAAAACATAAAAATCAAAAACATGAGGTCTTACCCAACTCCTCGTCCCAGTCATCTCCTTCTGGCAGTGGGATATTTGGGTCTCCGGTGAAGTCAGTTCCTACATAGGGCCAGTCTTCCACTACAATCAGCTGGCGCCGTAACCACCTAAAGAACTCCGGCCTCCAGGACATCTGTTGGCTGCCTCCAGCTCTGGGCATTAATTCTGCCCAGCGAGCCATTCTTGGCTCTCGTGGTATCGGATCTACTACTGAGGCCCCTTGGCCCTGGAAGATTGGTAAGCGTTCGAGAATGAAGGATACCAAGATGGAACCGTAGCCAAACTGTTTCAGTTTAGCTTGTTTGCATTTTGTGAGCTGCCTTTTCATATTTATCGTTACTGTTGTTGCCCAGTCGAATTGTAAGGGACTCATGCATTCTGAGGCCAGCAGGAGTTGGGCCTTTGTGGCCTCGTGCGGTGCCTGTGACCCTGCAGCCCGCATGATGGTATGTAGGAAAACTCTCAATGCCAGATCAGGGATAGTGTGGATATCCACCTTCTTGCTTCCTGATCCCATTTGTGCTCCTCGGCACACTCGTGCCATCACTTCTTCCATCTTCTCCCCAGATGGTCTGCTTCCAGTCAACACAGGGATCGGACCTCTGTGGGACAATCCGGTGATAAAATAAACATCAGAAACCTCCAGCTCTAATACCTGATCTCGCAACCTGAACACTTGTTCATGTTCATCCCAAATACTGATCAAATACTGGAGGAGCTCGGGCTGAGCTCGTAGATAGGGTGTGAGGAAGAACTTTTTCAGCCCACAGTTTCTGAGGGCATTCATGCAAGCCTCACTTTGGATGGCCTGTTCATCCTATTCTCCATGCTCTCGTTCTTTTCATTCAATCGTCATTTTTCTTGATTACCTGCATTCATATGGTCATAAACCCTTAGTTAGATCTCTGATAGGCCTCAAATTCCATGAAATTTGGTTTAAATATCGATTTTTTAGGCGGAATTTTAGGTTCAGCCGCTGGCGCGGCTGTTTTGTGAATAGTCGCGCCACGTGGTGTGAGCCCTTTGTATAAAAGAGCCCATTGGTGCGGGTCCGTGCTCGATACCCGCGCCAATGAGCACAGCCCTAAAATTTCAAAAGTGGCCCTAGTGAACTGATTTACAGGGTAAAACTATTAAAAAATGGATGGAAATGTAGAGCAGGGAAGCGCCTCTTACCTGTAGCAGACGAGAATCTGAATAGTCAACCGGATCTGTCGCAATCGCCGTCAGAAGTTTCTGCTCCAAATGGACCACTGTTGCTTTTTACCAAGGTAAATAGTAAATGTAATTTTATTTTTACCAATTTGGCATATTTATAACTTTTTGACATAAAATGAGTTGTAAAAAGTCATTTTTCTCGAATATTTTTATATATTATGTTGAAAATGGGTTTTACGCTTGCTTGGTACGTGCAGCAGCAGGTTTTTGCGACTTTGACGATGGAAACAAGTTGTAATTTATACTTTTTCGGACTTGGTAAATACACGAAAAAGTCACTTTGGAGTCATCTTTCAGCTCTTTTCTGACTCTCTAAACATGAAAAGATTGCCGAGGCCCTTGTCATTTCGATCTCGTTAAATTGGACACGAATTGAAATCTACCCAGTATACGTTTACCCCTTTTTCGGGCTGGGATGGATTGATTACGAAAAAGGAATACCCTAGCCTATCGCGACTAGGAGGTTTTCTCGGATATTGTTTTCTACCTTTTCGGATCTGAGAAAATATTTACGAAAAGGGACCTATGGAGTTTAATTTTCTGTTGTCTTTTCAAACTCTCTAAACATGAAAAGACGTCGAGTTCTCCCTTTGTCAGACTCGTTAAACCGTGATGACATTGGATCCAGTCGAAATGACGTTCTCCGAGTTCCTCCTTCCTAGGACTCGTTAAATGCACCAGGATGGATTCGCCCGAAGGGCATATTTATATTACAAGAATATGCTATCCCCTTCAAGCTTGTTATCAAAAATAATTGGGGTACTCGCCAGAAATGGTGGGGGAAAATGGAACCATCGTCGTTGTCGTAGGCAGTATGTCGCTCTTGGACATGGCACTTGTCTGCATTCGTGTCGGGTTGGGGACATCTCATCTCATTTCTTCACTTTTCCTCCGTGGGTTTGGATAATCCCTTTTGACCTCTCATCTGCTCATTGCCTAGTCACCATGACCTCTGATCTGTTGATGTCAAACACTGCCAAGTCCACTGTTGTGTTGTTTATATGTTCAAGAGAAGTTGACCTCTGCAAATATCAACCTTCCTCTGATTCTCATGCGATCCTGATTCACAACAAAACATCATGTTCCTCTGTCTCGTGTCGATGATGTGGGAAACATTATGGCCCACCTTCGATCAAGGTCACTTCCTGTCGACTTCAGCTCATTATCCAGGAAATTGATCTAGAGACTCCTTTATGGTACCTTGGAGCATGCATGCCTCAATGGCAGGTTCGTCGCATTCGACGTGAGGTTTTCATCATTGGCCTCCGATCGAGTGATTCTGCGGGTGTTCGACGCCAACTCATTGATTCACACACCGTAGATTGTACCTGTAGTACCTTGAGGGCCATTGTCATTATTGGTGGTTCCTCTCGCGTCTGTTAACAGCTCTCATCATTGGCTGGTAATCAGACGATGTTCTTGCATGTTCGACTTCAGCTCACATATTCGCATGCTTGAACTTGCACTTTGCTTGGGTCGAGATGGAGCGCAAGACCCTGGATTGTGTCTGTTGTAGTCCAGGCTGCGATTGTGGATTATTATCATTATGTACATGACTCACTGATTGGATGGCTGTGACCATACCTGAGTCTATTTATTTGATCCTCGTTGGATGGCTGCGCCCATACCCTGGATCCGGATTATAGTGTACTCTGTTTCGGATGGCTGCGCCCATACCGCATATACATCATGTACTTGAGATATCAGTTGTATTTTTCTGCACAGGTTTTCCGACGGCGGGGCTTCAGTTGAACATGTTCTCGTAAAGAATTTCACCCCTCTCTCTCTCGGGCCTCATACTTTAGGGGGCATCTGTTACACAGTAATTTGTCACCGTCCCTACCATTCCCCGTCCCGCACAATGGAGGACCCATTTTATGACCTGTGAAAATTTTCATTCCTTGAAAACATCATCAATGCATTCCTCTAAGCATGAGCTTCAATTGCCCTAAAGACATCTCCTTGCAAAAAATTATAAAAACACCTCCTTTTGCATTGGCACAGGCAGACAGTTCATCACTCGCACCAATGGGGAAAATCCTAAAAAGAGGCTACGCCAACTGGCGCTCTGTCCCAGAGCAGTAGTCATGCCAGCCAATTTAAGGAGTGTTTTTTAAATAAAGATGGCGAAAGTTGTGTTTCAACCAACTCAGAAACCATTGCCTATCTTGAGTTGGGAGGTTTGGCTGCGGAAGTTCTATGGAAGGGAAGTGGTTTGCCACCTCCCATGGAACCTTCCTTGTTCATAGGGCCAATCCCACAATAATAGGGATCCCAACTCCCTCCTTCCCCATCTATAAAAGCCTGCTCAATTCCATGGCAAGCTAGTCTTGAAGTGCCTAAGCTTTGAATCTCCAAATTCCTAAGAGCCTTTGTGTTGTAAGAGCCCTCTTTCTTCCCTTAAGGTCGACTCAAGTAAGGAGACTATCGTCGAGAGACTCTGGAGAGGTTTTCCCTTTCCCTGGCGAGCTTTGCGAGACGTGAACGACTGGAGACCCATCCGAAGGAGACCACGATGTCAGAACTTTGGTTGTAATCTCTTTTGATTGTTATTTAATGAATGATTACGATTATGGTTCCACTCTGTTTTCGATTATGTTAATATGAGTAGTATCCTTTCTGACTGATATTTAGTTGCGTATGCTCGATTTTATGCTTGTATCTGTTTGTTTCTTGGATGTGCAGGTGTCCATCCATGGAGATCGTGGAGGATCGTGATCTGCCGAGGCTGAGGAACGGGAATGCTCTCTTCTTCAGATCGTAGCATTGGATTCCAGGTAGGCCTCCATCTTTGGTCTTTTCATTCGTAACTAGGAACTTGCATCGTAACATTTCGTGATTGTTGCTAGACCCCTGCTGGGCTAGTAGGGATCGCCTCTGTCTGCAGAGGGGATTTACCTCCTCAACAACTGGAAAAGCTTCAGATTTTTGTGAGAGTTGTGGAAGCGCTAGAGAAATTGTGGATTCTCGTGGTCACTTTATGGATCCTATTCTCGTAGAGATTGAAGAAGCTTCCTAGAAGGTGATCGTGATTGAGGTTGTGAGACGGGGTCTACCAAGGAACAGTCATAGTGGAACTCGGCATAATTTTGTTTAGGAGGCGGGGAGCGACTATCAAAGTGGATGGATAAGGGCGATTATAAGGCCTAACCCCTTCCTCGACCACATCGACACTGCATCCTATACCTCCTCGGCATATAGGAGCTAGAAGAAGCATGAGAGAAGCGAACGAGTGGATGTGAGGAGGCTGAGTGATCAAAGGTGTCAGCGAGATGGAGCCGCAAGAAGGAATGATAGAAGGAGAAAATGGCCATTGGAACAAGCCTAAAATGAAGGTTGCAATGTGTCTCTGTGGGCGAGTGGGAGCTCGGAGCTGAGGCAATAGAAAGAACGAAGTGGCAAGAGGAGAATGGCAGTGATGGAGGACACAGAACCATAATGAAGAGCTGAGGGCAGTGTTGTAGACCAGCATTAAGATTGAGAGCAAAGGTGATTAAGGTGGTATGAGGCAAGCAACTGTAATAATTGAAGTTTGCCGGAAAGGCCCCATGCATGGCAATGTGGCCAGGCCATGTGGCACATGATGGGCCAGCCACCTCCCACGTTCATTCAAACACCTGCATCTGGGGATATCCTGTCCAAGTAATTACTGTACAAATAATTATTCAGTTTTTCAGATTCTATCCCATAAACTAAAAGTACATAATCTCTATGAGATATGTTCAGATTTGTAATAAAAGAAGTCCTGAAGAAGGTTTTTCGACCAACCTCTAAAATGAAATTCTAATTATTATGTCACTATATGACATAGATACTCATAACCAAGTTGCAAAGTGAATTTTGAGGGTAGAGGGCACCTGTACATAAACAAAGTAATAGGTATTAGTAAACATACTTAAAATAGAGCACAATAATGAATATTGAAATAATTGATTTGAGTAATAAAACCATGAAAAATATTACCTTGTGGTTGAAGTACTATTGGGAAGTCACTCTCCATACAAAGGAAAATTGGAAATAAATTAAATTGAGAAGGCAAGAAAATATAATAGCCTGAGATATCAATTCTAAAAAGATGAAGTTATTTACCTAAGGCCTCTTAGTATAACAATGCACCAAAGATGAGGGACCAAGGAAATGTGGGAAACCTATAAAAATTAGGGAAATTAATATTAAACCCTCTCCATCCAATAATTATTTTTGAAATAATTATTTAGGTACTGGGCTGACCAGCAACCATTATTAAGGTATATTGAAATTTTGGCATTTCTATTTCTCATAATGAGAGTAGGTAGTTATAAAACCTCTGAAATCGAATTAACAAATTAAGTATGTTTTATAAGATTTCTAGAAATTTCCCAAAGGATTAGATACCAATATATCTACATTGAATATACATTTAGCAGCTAAGGAAAGTGGAACAATTCTAACATAAAGGATCTACTCGTTTGTAAAAAAAAAAACTAAAACCAAAATAAGGAGTGATATAGACTCAGAAATCGAAATAAATTATAGTTCTAAATGTAACATATAGGAGTTATAAATCCAATTTCTGTATTGACAAGCCGAGATAATGGAAAAAATTCTAGCAATTTGAAGTTACAGCAGATGTAACCAATATCAATTAAGTTGGGAGAAGTTCAATTGATTTACTCTGCAAAGAAATGAAATTATAACTAAAATCTTCATAGAAACTCTGAGATTTAAGAGTAGAAAGGTAGAAAAGGAGAACATATTTGTAAAAATAGTACCCTGTATGTATGTAACGAGAAGACATATGCAACATAGGACACTGGCTTCTCTGAGTAGAGAAGAGAAGGTAATAAAACTTCAGGAAAGAAATTAATGAAAAACTACAGTTGCATTTACAATATGAGGGTTTCAAGCATGCTAAAGAAAACAAAGAATGCTAATATATACCTCGAGAGGAGGTAAATATGCTAGATTTGATTGCGTGTGAGAGAGGGAACTGGCCTCACAACCTGAATCCTACACCTGCATTCAACCATGACACATTAGAACATCATACATTAAATTGAGACTAATCTCCAAAGATGACAGAGATAACCCATAATTAAACATGATTGTAAAACCATAGAATGAAATTCTCAAACCATACGTGATATTAGCCAAACGCATGACAATATTTGAGAAATACCTAAATAGAGGAAGTATCTAACTTTAGATACCGTAGGTTTTACTTACCATTGGTTTTCTCAAAGTGTTATATGGAATTGGAAATGGGCTCTTTGTAGAATATGCGACATTATTTGGATGAACCCATCACTACAACCATAAGAGAGAATGCCTATTATTTGTAGAGGTGTCGTGGTAAAATAAAAAATACAAATCTATTTAGTTGCAGAGGTAACATGGTAAAATAAAAATTACAAATCGAAATATTTGCAGAGACAACAATAATTATCAATCGAAACCCCAAAATCCGAGAGACCTGCCAATTTAAAACGATGCCATAAAGTTTAAAACGATGCAGAAATTATGTATTACCTGGGAAGTATCGTGGAATTGAAACCTCTTCGTCATAATCTTAGCTTTACAAAACAAGAGACACGAAATCCCCTTGAAGCTAAGTGACTGTGAGTGACTAGAAATGAACAAAGAAGAAAGAAAAGAGGGATAGAGATAAAACATGGCAGAGGAGAATAACCCTAATCCAAACTACGGTGGAACCACCAATGTCCACGTGTAATGAGATGAATGGTGGAAATGAACCCAATAGTTGGAAAGTTACATCAATAGGTCAATAGAGCCATGTGACAGGTTTAATAACCGATGTGTTGTGGAGTAAATGAAACAATATCCTGGGATGATAATACAGCTCATACATCAGATGTAACACCATACAGAGCTAGAGTTACATTACGCAATTCATAAATGTAGAAATTGTTCTATGCTTGTTGACAGGTCACGTAGTAAATTACATGGTAAACTCATGAGAACCAATAACCTTGTGCACCTATGCAGTTTAATTTCAGTCCACGTAGGTTTATAATGAAAACATTTAATTTAAATTCCAACGCAGACATGTAAATATAAAGAGTCAAACTCGAAACAAATGTTTCATATATACATCAAGTGCGAATAATTATAGTTACATAGGAGTGTAACGTAACAATTTAATAAGTCTGATGGATATGAATAAAGTACGAATTGTGATGAATTGGAAATTATGTTGCTTATGGATAGAAATTAGGTAAGGGGTAAATTGGAAAAGAATTATATAGCAAGAGTTAAGAATATAACCTTAACTCCAAAGTATAATTATTGGAATATACTTGGTAAACTATGTGACATGAAAAATAAAAAGGATAAAGTGTTCAAAGATCAATATAAATATGTCTTTGGGCTATTTTCCTAAGAAGAAGATTTGATTAGTAAAAATCATGATAGTATTATTACATTAGAAGATGCACCGAAAGCTAAATTCTGGTTTAGTGACATAAGTGGTAAGAAATGTCACAGACAGTAATAAAGAATAAAATTGATTGAAGATCATTATTGAATTGGAATTCGACAATAATTAGATAGGAGTACAAAAAACATTAAATCTGTTAGATAGTGTTCATCATGGTGTGACGAAGTGCATCAAAGCAATTGTATGTGATTTGTATTTTTATCCATAATTAGAAAAAAAATTGTGGAAGCAGAGGTGTTACAAATGGTATTAGAGCCCATGTTAAAACATTGGGCCCAAAATGCTTGCTCACCGTAGGAAAAAGAAATCAAGGAATTATGTTGTTGTAAATTATTTTTCTTTCAATAAAAAAAATTGTCACGCCAACATTATCTTGGCTACAGTAAATTAGTGTAGAATAGTACAATTGAAATTATGAGTGAAGGGAATGGGTTGTATGTAAATCTGGGTGGTGCAGAAAATCCACCAGACCCAAATTCTCCGTTGTTTTCCATGATCCATCACATATAAATAGAAACGGTGCAGCTGAGAACCCACAGTGAAATATTATCACTAGCCAGCAAAGAGAAAGAAAGGCTAATGAGATAATTAACCCCTAGAACCAATTACAAAGGTGAAGGTTCTGACAGAAAGAGAAAGGAAGTTGAAAACCAATTAGAAGGATCTGAGCATGGTGAAGCCTTTGGGCAATAGTCCAGAAGGAAAAAGGAATTATAAGGAGAATTATGAAAAATCAAACCTCCCACTTATGATGGTGAGAACGAGGAAGATGCAGAAGCTTGGCTTCTAAACATGGTAAAATACTTCCAAGTTTATGAATATGGAAGTAACTTGAAATAGAGGGTGGCTATTTACCAATTACAAGGTAAGGCTACCTTGTGGTGGGAAGAAACCAAAATGGTACATGTGCTAGATGAGAAAATTGTCACTTGGGAAGATTTCCAAACTAAATTTAAATATAGATATCTGAATGAAAGACACTATGATGAAAAAGCCAAAAATTTTCATTAGCTAAGATTGGGACAACTTACCATAGATGATTTTGTTACTAAATTTACCAATCCACTTCACTATGTACCTTATATTAGAGAAGAGAAGGCTAAGGTACAACAATTTTGAAACTATATGTCTACTATCTACAAGGAGAGGATAAAATTTGATAATCCTAGGAAAATTGATGAATTTGTGAGCAAGGAAAGACTGTGTTGTCAATAGTAAATGGAAAAATCGAACAAGCAATAGACTTGAAGAGAGAAAAAAAGGAAAATGTGACTCTAGTGGAAAAAGAGTAAAACCAACATACTTAAAGAACTTTGGGAAAAATATTCAAAGGAAGAAGTTTAACAAAACTAGAGAAAATCGATGAGCTGAATCACAAACAGGATCAAAAAAGATAAATGGAAATAGTAAGAGAGATGGACTTTTACAAATGAGGGAACCACTAAAGTGTTGGGGTTGTGGAGAACCTCATCTGTTACGAGAGTGTCCTCTCCAAACCATTTAGAACATTCAAGTGCTGAGAGAGAAAACTATTGTAAATGACATGGCAAGAAACATTCCCAGAATCAATGCTGGACTAGAATATCGTTAAGATGAACACCAATCAACCATGGTTGAAATAGAAGGTATGATTTTTGAACAGTCTATTTTTGTTTTGAGAGATCCAGGTGCAAATTTAAGTTATATAACTCCTCATATGGTGGAAAAGTACAAATTAAAGTCAGAAATATTTCATCAAGCATGGTTAGTTCATTTAGCCACAACAACAAAAACAAAAGTGACCCATAAATTACCGAATATTGCTATAAAGTTAAAGAGCTATGAAACTGGACTGAATTTGAACATTTTTCCTCTAGGTTCCAATGATATATTAGTGGGAATGGGTTGGTCAATAGATTTTATAACTGGATTTCCAAGAAAAAAATACCGACATGATTCTATAATGGTAGTTGTAGATACATTGACAAAAATTGCACACTTCTTACTAGTACAATCTACTTTTGGTAAAACTCAAGTAGCTAATGTATTTATGAAAGAGATTGTAAAGTTACATGGTATTCCCAAAATGATCATATCAGACAGAAATGCAAAGTTTACTTCAAATTTTTTGAGACTCTGTTTGGGGGAATGGGTACCAAATTAAACTTTAGTACTACATACCATCCCCAAACCAATGGATAAACTGAAAGAATAAACCAGATTTTAGAAGACATGTTGAGAATCTATGTGATGGAGAGACCTACAAAGTGGGAATACTACCTACATCTCGAAGAGTTTTCCTATAATAATAGTTATCAAACTTCAATCAAAATGAGTACCTTTGAAGCATTATATGGCAGAAAATGCCATGCACCTCTTAGTTGGAGTCAAATAGAGGATAAGTTAATACTGGGACCCGATACATTTTAGGAAATGTAAAGGAATGTGAAGAAAATTTAGCAAAATATTAAGAAAACAAAAGATAGGAAAAAGAGCTATGAAGATAAAAAGAAAATTCATAGAGAATTCAATCTGGGAAATCATGTTTACTTGAGGATTAAACCCAGAAAGAGTAATTTGTACACGAGTAGTTGTGCTAAATTAGCACCTCGCTAATGTGAAACTTTTGAAGTACTGGAAAGAGTGGGACTAGTAGCATACAAGTTGGATTTACCTAGTCACATTAAGGTTCACAATGTTTTTCATGTTTCATTATTAAAAATGTATGTACATGATTCTAATTATGTTATTGATTGGAATTTGATACAGGTGGAACTAGAAGGCGAATTTCTTCTAGTGCCACTTCACATCCTAGCACGGGAAGAACTTGAGCTCTGGAACAGGACAATAGCTAGGGTGAAAGTGCAGTGAAGACACTTTGCACCCGAAGAAGCTACTTGGGAGAAAGAGGAAGATATGAAGGAAAAATATCCATCACTGTGTGCAAAGTGAATTTATATTTTGGTTTTGGAACACCGAGAATGGTTTTTAGTTTTAAAGAGGGAATATGTAATGTCCCTAGTTGTAATGCTTTTATTAGATAGTTGAACAATCCTAAAGGGTCAAGTGGACCCATGGGAAAACGATTATTGTGGATATATTTTATTATTTAAATTTAGTGAAATGGAAATGGAATTAATTATGCAAAGGCTAGAGTATAATTAGAGATCATGAATCCAAGTTCATGAGGATGGATAAGGTTCCCAAGACTTTCGTAGTTTTCCAAAAATCCTTGGAGAAAAATATTGATAAATATATTGGACATAAAAATCTAAAATAAATTAAATATTGATAATTATATTGGAGATAAAAATATAAAAAGAAACCCCAGTAAAGAGTAAAGTTACTTGGAAGAGGTGGAATAAAACAAGAAAGAGGAAAAAGCTAGTTGTAAAGTACTATTGTGGAAAAAGACAAAAGGAAAGACTAGGCAAAAAGGAAAACAACATTGTTATTAACTTGATGCAGTTATGGAAACAAGCTGATGGGAAAGCAGGCTTAAATATGAAAATTTTAGGTAGACAAGAGGTTGTCTATTGCTGGAAGTAAATTGATCTCTTCTTGGGGGGATCTGTGGAGATAGAGCTCATAGGTTGGGTGGAAAATAGTCTACCAGAATTGGTATGCACAAGTTAATTCAATTTATCTTGAATTTGTGATATTATATTGAAGTTAAAATGGTAGTGAAGAAATTAGCTATATCTGTCAAGGATTATATTCTTTGCATGTCAATAATGTGATAACTTATGTTAGTTGTAAATTGTTAGATCTATGCATTTAATAGAACTTTCTATAATAAATATATGATAGATTTGTAGTGTTGCACAGATAATTATAAAAAAATTACCATCTCTCAGAATGTCTACACCATTGAAGTAGGTTTAAATCTAAGGTTCGGTGAATTAATTAAATCAATTATTTAATTAAATATGAAAATCTATTAAATAAAATATTACAGATGGAAATAAATTATGTTATGGTAATTAGCCTGAATTTGGAACTCTCAAAGCATATATCTTCTATTGTAGCATAACTATAAGATTCTGAATTGATACATAAATCATAGTATTCTATCATATTAGACAAAAATTTATATAGAGTATAACATATGTTGAACAGTAAATAAAAATTCAATTATGGAATTAGAGTATATTAGACTATAATGAATTCAAATAAGTCGAGAGACTTATATTCATATACATTTCCCATCCAAGTAATTACTGTAAAAATAATTATATAACATTTGGGATTCTGTCCCATCAACTAAAAGTACATAATCTCTGAGATTTGTTCAGATTTGTAATAAAAGAAGTCCTCAAGAAGGTTGCTGGACCAACCTGTAAAATGAAATCCCAATTATTATGTCACTATGTGACATAGATACTCATAATCAAGGTGTAAAGTGAATTCTGAGGGTAGAGGGTACTTGTACATAAACAAAGTAATAGGTATTAGTAAACATACTTAAAATAGAGCACACTATTGAAGATTGAAATAGTTGACATAAGTAATAAAAGCATGAAAATTATTACCTTATGGTTGGGGAAGTAACTCTTCATACAAAGGAAAATTGAAAATAAATTAAATTGAGAAGGCAGAAAAATATAATATCTCGAGAGATCAATTCTAAGAAGAGGAATTTATTTACCTGAGAACTCTCAGCGGAACACTGCACCAAAGATGAGGGACTGAGGAAATGTGGGAACCCTGTAAAAATTAGCGCAATTCATATCATGCCCTCTTTTTCCAATAATTATTACTAAAATAATTATTTAGGTAGAGGGCATACCACCAACCATTATTAAGGTATCTTGAATATTTGGCATTTCCATTTCTCATAATGAGTGTATGTAGTTATAAAACCTCTGAAACCGAATTAACAGAGTTAAGTAAGTTTTATAAGACTTCTGGAAATTAACCAAAAAATTAGATGCGAATATATCTACATTGAATATATAGTTAGCAACTGAGGAATGTGGAACAATTCGAACATAAAGGATTTGTTCATTTGAAAAAAAAAAACTAAAACCAAAATAAAGAGTTATATAGACTCAGAACTCGGAATAAATTACAATTGGAAATGTAACATATAGGAGTTATAAATCCAATTTTTGTATTCACAAGCCAAGATAATGGTAAATGTTATAGCAATGTGATGTTAAAATAGACGTAACCGAGATCAATTAACTCAGGAGAAGTTAAATTTATTTACTCTGCAAAGAAATGAAATTATAACTAAAATATTCATAGCAAATCTGAGATTTCAGAGTAGAAAGGTAGAAAAGGAGAATATATTTGCAAACCTAGTACCCTGTATGTATGTAATGAGAAAACATATGCAACAAAGGACGTTGGATTCTCTGAGTAGAGAAGAGCTGGTAATAATACTTTAGGAAAAATAATTAATGAAAAAATACAGTTGCATTTACAATCTGAGGGTTTTAAACATGGAGATAAAAAAGAAGAATGCTAACATATACCTTCAGAGCAAGTAATAAGCTAGATATGAATAAGTGTGAGAGAGGGAACTGAACTCACAACATGAATCCTCCACCTGCATTCGACCACAATGCATTAGAATGTCTTACATTAAATTGAAACTACTCTCCAAAGATGATAGAGGTAACCCATAGTTAAACTTGATTGTAAAACCCTAGAATGAAACTGTCAAAACATACGTGATAATATTCGAAGGCATGGCATTATTTGATAAATGTGTAAACAGAGGAAGTATTTGACTTTATATATCAAAGGTTTTACTTACCATTCCTTTTGTCCAAGAGTTATACAGAATTGACAATGGGCTCTCTGTAGAATACACGAGGTTATGGGGAGTAACCCATCACTGCAACCATAATAGACAATCCCTATTAGCTACAGAGATAACGTGGTAAAATAACAATTAAAAATTGAATCAGTTGTAGAGATAACGTGGTAAAATAACAATTAAAAATTGAATCAGTTGTAGAGATAACGTGGTAAAATAATAATTATAATTGAAACCCAAAAATCCTAGGGACCCTCAAGTTTAAAACGATGCCATACAGTTTAAAAAAATGATGAAATTAAGTATTACCTGAGAAGTATCATGGAATTGAAACCTTTGCATCATAATCTTGGCTTTACAGAATAAGTGAAATGAAATACCCTTGAAGCCAAGTGACTGTGAGTGACCAGAGATGAACAATGAAGAAAGAAAAGGGAGATAGAGATAAAACATAGTGGAGGAGAATAACCCTAATCCTAGCTAGGGTAGGACCACCAACGTCCACGTGGAATGAGATCGACGGTGGAGATGAATTGAGTAGTTGACAAGTTACATCAATAGGTGAGTAGAGATATGTGACGACTTTAATAACTGAAGTAGTGTTGAGTAAATGAAACAAGATCTCGAGATGATAATACAATTCACACATCAGATGTAGCACCATATGTAGCCAGAGTTCCATTACGCAATTCATAAGTGAAAATTTTTTTATATGCCTGTTGACACGTCATGTAGTGAATTACATGGTAAACTCATGAAAATCAATAACCTTGGGCATAGACCTATGTAGTTTAGTATCAATCCACGTAGGTTTATAATGAAAACGTTGAATGTAAACTCCAACATAGACATATAAATATAAAGATTCAAACTCGAAACTAATTTTTCATATATACATAAAGTGAAAATAATTATAGTTACATAGGAGTATAATCTAACAATTTAATAAGTGTGATGAATATGACTAAAGTAGGAATTGTGATGAATTGGCAATTATATTTCTTATGGATAGAACTTAGGTAAGGGATAAATTGGAAAAGAATTATATAGCAAGATTTAAGAATATAACCTTAACTCCAAAGTATAATTATTCATTGGAAGAGAGTTGGTAAACTAAGTGACATGAAAAGTAGAAAGGATAAAGTGGTCAAAGATCAATATAAATATGTCTTTGGCCTATTGTCCTAGGAAGAATATTTCATTAGTAAAAATCATGATAGTATTATTATGCCAGAAACTACACCTAAAGCTCAATCATGGTTTAGTGACATAAGGGGTAAGAAATGTCGGTGATAGTAATTGAGAATAAAATTGATTGACGATAATTATTGAATCAAAATTCAGTAATAATTAGACAGGAATACAACAAACATTAAATTTGTTAGATAATTTTTGTCAAGGTGTGATGAAGTACATTAAGGCAGTTGTATGTGATTTTTATTTTATCAATAATTAGAAAAAAATTTGTGGAAGCGGAGTCATTACATTAACTTCATAAATTACTTTGATATACTTTCTAAAATTATCATTTGGAATAGAGTATAGGCTTTAAGTGTTCCATTTCAGGTGATATTTTTTGCAATAAGGTTGTATAAGAATTTCATTTTGATGTTTAAGGAGAATTAGGGCAAAAATAAATTAGTTGGGATTTACTGAATGTTTTCCCCTACACCCTACTGTTTTTTACATGTACATCGACAATTTAAATGGTTTTTTGGAAGAACTAGATACTCTAGTTGATATTGTCGTTAATTTTATGGTTTACATTGACAATATTATTCTTAATTGAATTTAAGCATCTATGATGCATATCATGAAAAATTAAGAAAACGTTTGGTAAAATCACATCATCAAAGTTTTATTTACATGTTTCGAACCATCCAATATGGTTCATCGTCAGAGAAAAATGAATAACTAGACCTTGGAATCAAATATTTGGAAGAGATTTGTGAATGACACCAACATCATCTCGCCTCGACTCATGTTTGGGATAAGTTGGATCTCTTTCTCTAGCTTCTTAATAATTCATAGTAGCTCCATAAAGTCGACTATGGAATGTGAAATTGATGGGAGCCTACCTTTTCTTAATTTACTTATTTTAAATAAGCACGATGGATCATTGTTGCACTATGTATTTTGGAAGAAAAAACACATGGATTAGTATCTTAATGCTAAGTCCCATATTTTCCCTAGTCTAAAGATTGGCTTTTTCAACACTTTAGCCACTCATATGTTTAGAGTTTGTGATGAAAGTCCTTAAATATGAGAAAACCCATCACCTCAAGGTCTAAAAAAAAAATGGTTGTTATAAGCTTCAATGTC
The DNA here is from genome assembly GCA_034641835.2 of Pinus albicaulis. Classification (NCBI taxonomy): domain Eukaryota; kingdom Viridiplantae; phylum Streptophyta; class Pinopsida; order Pinales; family Pinaceae; genus Pinus; species Pinus albicaulis. The sequence continues at coordinate 627,706,132 of CM076584.1, forward strand.
TTAGGGCTTTCCTTAAATCTAGAGCGGGCTTGAAGATTAAAAAATAACCCAATGGGCAGTTTTCTAAGGTGCACCTTCCTTTTTTACAAGGTATCATTGATAATATTGCACATATCCTAATAAAGCATAAGGTTCCCTCAAGCTTTACGCCCCTTAACACCCTTCAGATTTCCCTTGGATTTTTAAATCAGCCATTGGACCGTAAGAGTATGAATGGTCCCTTATTCATGGAGGACACCCTATGTTGGTGAAAATGACAACTCAATAAATCAAAGAATTCATGAACATGAAACAAACATAAAACATGGGAGGAAGTGCTCCTCAACATTAGAAAAAGATATCAAAAAGATAAAACACCACATATGTATTGAAGACGTATGAGTGATTTCTAAGATAAATCATTTCTATCACCATAAGTTTGGGGAGGCTATAGAGATTGAAAGGAGGCCAAGCAACATGAATAGACATGATGGCTTGAAAATTAGCATTTCTTAAATCCCTATCATTTCTTCTTCGATATTTATTCATTTCATATATATATATCTATATCTATATATATATATATATATATATATATATATATATATATATATCTAATTTCTTAATTTTTATTATTTATTTGAATATTATCTTGAGTACCAATAAATTATTAATTACTTTGTTTTCTTCATTATATATTGATTGATTTAGTTATTTATTTAATTTAATTACTCAACTATTCTATTTTTATTTATTTACTTATTTATTTTTATTATAATTATTAGTACCATTATAATAATTTTAAGTTTGACCCAAATATTATTTTTATTTTAGTGTTTTGATTATTTATGTTTGACTCGCATTTTTTTTTTTTTTAAAGTTTTTATAATTAATTGTTTTGATTATTTAAGTTAAAACAAATATTATTTTTATTATATTATCTAATTATATTTATTTTATTATTTTTTTTATTGTTTTGATTATTTAGGCTTGACATAGATATCATTTTTATTTTTATTTTTATTTTTAGATATTCATTAGATTAAATTTTTCCTTTTGATTAACTATTTTTACTAAATTCAATATTAAAAGCTATATTCTAAGAATTATTTATTTATATTAAAATATTATTTATTTAGTGAAATATAACTGTTATATAATAATGACTAGTATTTTTTTCTCTTTCATTTATTTAACTTGATTCAAATAGGTTCTTCATCTTGTCCTAATGATGAACCACAATATATGGTTCAAAACGTGTGCACAAAACTCTGATGATGTGATTTTTATCGAACGTTTTCTTACTTTTCATAATATTGTTATTTTGGAGAGGATTACCTATGATTTAGACTTAGGGGAATTTTGAGGTCTGAAATGGGCCTCCTAAAGAAATTGTAAAATAATAGTGGAAATAATAAAATAAGATTTGATTACATCATCAAATTTTAGAGGGAAAAAGGGAAAAACTACTTTTTCAACTCATATTTTCAACTTATCTCCCAAACATTTTACTCAAATTTCGAGCGGGATTACTCATTAGATGCAAAATTTGATTCCTCATCCAAGGAGTGGCCATGTCACATACTTTCGATGGATCTTACTATATGAAAAATGAGAAATACATGAAAAACGTGATTGCAATCATGTTTTCTCATCTATTTCTCATTTTTCTTGTAACAGGGTCCATCAAAAGTATGAAACAATGGTACTTCTTTTACGAAGAATTAATTTTTTCATCCAATGATTCCTCCTTCTCAAAATTTGAGTAAAAAATATGGGAAATAAGTTGAATATACAGGTTGAAAAACTAGTTTTATTATTTTACTATTTTTAATCTTTTTACCTGTTTACCTTAAAAATGGTGAATCATCCCCCATGGTTTACATCATCATCTTGAATCCTATTGGTTATTATAAAGTTTATTTTGGTTGTACATTTTTCTTAGGAGGCCCATTTTAGACCTCAAAATTCTCCTAATGACAAGCCACATTCTCAATGCTTTTTTCTCTAGTATGGATATGATTTTTAACACTAACACATTGGAGATTGTGATAAATAAATCCATAAATATTACTTATGCCAACTTTGTGTATGGAAACAACATTTTTGAGGAAATGATATAATATAAATATCTTTCCATCAATCACTATGACATGTATAATTGGAATTGTAGAATTGGGTGACGGATAAATGGAGTGTGAAAAGTTATGATTATGGACATACAAATAGTTGTAAAGATGTAAACATTTGTCTATAGGATGATAAGAGACTTGTTTTGATATTATGTTCACTCCTACTATCCTTTTTTATTTTTGAGGCATACCATCTCTATAGATTTGTGGAGAAAAGTAGATAAAATTCAAGAGTGATTTAGAACATATATTCTAAAAATAAAATAGAAAAGAAAAAAGGCTACATAGATTTCTTCAAAATCTGCTTAAGTCCACCTTTTTCTCATGTAACGTTGGCATAAAGATACAAAGTTTAGGAAAATTCATTGCTGAATAATGGAAGATTTTACCAAGTGGAATATATGCAAACATCTAAATTTAAGTATAAATGATGGTGGAATGAGTAATTGTGGAAAAAAATAGAATTATGATACTACTATTAGGTGTTCAACTTTAAAATATAAGACCAAAAATATATCCTTTTTTATAAGAGTAAATAAGAAAATCAACACTACTAAAATAAAAACAAAATCTCATTATTTGTATAGCTAAATAAAATGTTGGACAATTCATAAAATGTCATGGGAATAAAAAATATATCATCTTTAATGGACTAAGAGTGTTGTGTAACACCCTCCAGACATTGTAATTTGTGAGTTATTTTCATTTAATTTACTGTTGGGGCTAAACACATGTATGCTAACTGGAAGCGTAATGGAAGTATGAATATTTAAATTTTATGATTATGTTATTTAGAAAAAAATAGTAATTAAGGGATTCTTCGAATTGACCTAGGAAACCATAAAGAACACTATTTTTTCCATACAATTAAAAAGAATCAACTACCTCTCTTCCATATTGAGATATAAAATAAAGAAATCAAAGGGAACAGGCTAAGGAAGGAAACTACGGAGGAAGTTGGAGGCAACAAGAAGAAATGAATTGTATTCATAAATTTTCACAAGACGCTGCGAATATTTGGCAAGACAATGCCGGGAGGTGTTCTTGAGATGGAGAAAGATCTAGTGGAAACCTAAAGCTTTATGTTTGACTCAGGATTTAACTTTGGGGGTTCAGGAGCCTGACGACTATCCATTTTTGGGTACTAATGAAAATAATTGTTTTGGTAAAATATTGCTCAACGAAGATAAAATGATGTAATTCCTTTCGTACGGTTGGGTGGTGTGGTTACCTGGAGAATTTCTAGATAACTTGATATACTCATATAAGTATTTATAGCAATTATAAGTGATTAACAGTACAAGGAAACGACCCTCTAGAGGAAGTTATAAAGGAGCTTTTTAGTGTTATAAAATTGGCCAAAATTGTTAAAAAACCATTTGCTACAACATCTGTTTATGGTTATGGAGTTTTTGGTGGAGCTTTTAATGGAAATTAAAAACAACGAAAAAAAAAGGGTGGTCGAAGGTTATTACAAATGTTTTTTCATCGGTGCGATACTCTAGCTTGAACACACCATTGTGTACATATAGAAGGCACCCTGGGGCGGTCGAAGGAAAATGCACTGGACTGCTAAGGTATATAACCACACCGGGTGTAGTGTTAGTGATACAATGCATGGGGCTATTGTAATTGGTCTTGGGATTTGTACGGTGCCCGTAGGTTGTATCAAAAGACCGGTCCATAGGCATATAGAAACACACGAGTGCGCAGTATCACAGAAAGGAACCGAGATTTATAATTGGTACTAGTATTCACGTGGTGCCTGTAGGTCGTACAAATGCGCCGATGCATATAGACACATAAACGTTCTGGTGCGCACTATCACAAAAATGCACCAAGATTTATAATTAGTATCGGTATTTGTGCGGTGCCCATAGATCATACAACTACGATGATGTGTATAGACATATAAATGCACCGGTGCATCGTACTACACAAAAGCACCGATATTTTTAATTGGTTTTGGTGTTTTTTCGGTGCTCATAGGTTGTAGAAAGGCACTGGCATGCTTCTTAATACAAATGCATTGGTGTACAGTTAGTGACAGGCACCAGTTTTAATTTTGTATTTTTTAGAAACATCAACCTATGACACTGCAATTATTGTGATTATTTTAAATTAATTATTCATCGAAATTAGACACATCTTATAACAATATTCATATTAATTATATTCTTATTAATGAATTTGAATGTGATGTTTGGATTAATATGTTATATCATATCATAATTATTGTGGTTTTTTAAAATTCATTATTCATCAAAAATCAACACATATATATCTCATAACAATACTCATATGAATTAAATTTCTATTATTTCATTTGAGAATGATAATGGAGAATGCAATAGAATAAATTAAAACATATCTATGATATATAATATATATGAATAATACAATCTTTATCATTCAAAATGGGACAGTTATTTGTATCCATTTGTCTTTCAGTTGGAACACTATGTCCATTACATTAAACAAAATGTCTGATCTCACAGAAATATTTCAAAAAATACAACACCTTGTTTTGATATCCAAACATAGTCATCATCATTCTTCGCTTGAACTGTTGTCACTGTTAGAGCTACTTCCATGACTTCGGTTATTTTCAGGAATGTTCTGTTCACGGTGTTGATTGGTTTCTTCTTCTTCACCTTCCATCTACAAACATAAAAATAAACTGAAATGAGTGTATATACATTGGTGAGAATAATGAAAATTTCAATATTTAATAATATACATCAATGTAAATCGAAAAGAAAAATGACGTACCATAGCAACAATCGACTAATAAACTATATGCATTCTTTCAAAACCATGTACTATGCCATCTTTCAAAATTTCATTTGTTGGCGCAGTTCCATACTTTGTTTCCTTCAAGTTTTATACCCCATAAAAAATCATATATTTAATATAAAATATGTTTGTGTTATATTAATTATAGACGAAGCTAAGTAAAACAAGATCGATAGATGCTTACAAATTCCACAATTAATTTCTAATATGGCAACATATACTCACAACCCATATTTAACCCAATTTCAATCAATTCGTCTGATGGTCTTCTTTTTATGTTAGCACCCGTTTGAAGGCATTCAATGATGATTTTTGTAAAACAACTTGAAAAATACAAAAATGAAATATAGTTAAGTTGTTATAAGGAAGCAACAATTACTCAGAAACTTAGATATCAACCCTTTTCTTCCTTGTCGTAATGTTTTATGTGCTGAATGGGTTCCATTTTCTTTTCTTTTCTGCAAGAATATTCTTGAGAATTAATAGATAACGCTAAATTGTCTATTTACTGTACCTAATGATCGAAAAATTAAATGATTACATGTTACATTTGAAGCTCGTTTTTGTTGACATGGCTCCTCCTGTAATGCAATTTCATCCATTTCTTTGACCATCTCTTTGTACACCTTTTTGGACATTCCTACTGGCATATTTATGATATCAGCTCTTTCATCTTTTGAGATTTTCATAATCGTCCTGAAAATTTAACATGACAATAAAATAGTTAATTTTTATATTCATATCTTAAAATTAAATATAACAAAATTGATATTTATAAATAATTCTAGACAAACATTTAAAGGAATACTACTTTTTAATTCCTTCTTTTTTGTTGTTGTATGTTTTTTCTATTAAAATTATGACATGTATTATTGACCAATTCTCTGGAAGCTCTTCCTGTAGTTTAGATAAAATTTGGTTCTTGGAATCATTGGATTGATTTTTGTATTGTAAGTGGAAATAACATCTATACATTCATTACATTAGATCCCTCAAACTTTTGTAAAAGTTTTTCCCCCTTTCGTTAAATTCCAGCACCACTCTAGATGAGATAAGGACCAATTTATTTTCATTTGCATGTTCTTTTTTTTTCCTTTCTTAGAACAAAATTCCTTTTTTGTGTTGCTGGTCCATGTAGAAAATTAAATAGATGTTAATTAATAGACTTTTTGACAGATGTTAACTAAATAATTTAAGTATATTACTAATTATAATTAAAAAAATAAACTCATATTGGATTGATAGAATTTTTTCATTCACCTGATTCATCCTTTTGCAATTTTTCCATCAAGCTTTTATGCTCTTCTGGTCCTAGATCAGAAATAACCTTATCAAGCTTCATCATTTTGTGGCTCCGCATGATACACAATAAACAATACATATTAGTTAAACTTACATATAGTTCAAAAATAATATTTTTTTTTTATAAAGAATTTACAAAGAACTTGACTTTTTTGCTTTTCTTGATGTGTTATCAGTATTTTTGTTACTTGAGCTCCTTTCAGTCATTTATTTATCTATCTGAAACTTGTACCATATAATTCATTAATATAAATATAAATAAATTGTCAAATTTTCAGGTAAAAAATAAACATCAAATCACCGGTGCTTTTTTCTTATTGTACGCACCGATAATAAATAGTGTTATATGCACCGGTACTGTACAAAAAAATAGTGTTATAGACTGTATGGTGATATCCTCATAACATGGAGCACCCGTGCCCTATTTCAGATATGGCACACTGATTCAAAAAAATTATTTTCAAAATTTTTATGACACAGTATTTTCATGGTGCCATTTATAACAAAGCACACTGAGGCACAAGGTTATGCTAGGTGCACTGATAAAAAAAATCCATTTTTTTCCAAAAATTCACACAATAGCCGAATGGACTGGGATCCGACTATACAAGTCATCCCGTGGGTTGGATGTCAATTTAAAATGAAAAGGCCTAATTCTAAAATTACATAAATAGGGAGAAGGAAGGGAAAAAACAAAAGAATGAATGGTTTAGGGTAAAAGTGGATAAAACTATAGAAAAAGTAAAAAAACTGTAGAAAAAAAGTAAAAAAAAATAATCAAATTTAATCACGAGATGGCTTGAAATTCTATGGTACAGTGTTTGAATCACCAGAGGTTTGATTTTTGATTGTTTGAATAATTTTGTTTGAACGTATTTCGCTGCTCCATAGTGCCCTCGTGCTCTCTTGCTCTAGCTATGTCTCCTCCGAATATCTAGATAAAAATTTTAGCAAAAATAGTGAAATAATGAAATTTTTTTAGTATTTAAAGAATTATTTTATGAAATTAGATTTTCAAAAAATATTTGCCACCCATTTTTCAACTTGCCGTTTTTTTTCTCTTAAAAAAAATAGAGTTGCACTTTTTTTACTTGCGTTTATGCGTCACTGGTGCATCACTTAGTCGCACTGCGCTGGTGCATCGTTTTGTAACACCGGGACTGGTGCAGTTATATGTACAGTAGCACCGATTTGCGGTTAAGACATCAAAATGAATTTTAGGTGTGTACGCCAAAATTTAGTGAATTCCAACAATAGAAATTGACAATTATAATTTTTTTATTCTTGAGAATTAGAATTCGAATTAAAATTGAGAATTAAAATTGGATAAATTCTTGATGGAAATAACTATTCTTCCAATGCATTTTGTTTATTACAGGAGGTCCCCACTGATTATGTGGAGAGAATGAAATTTGGGTCATGTGAATATGCAATACTACAGGGCCCAAGTGGGAAATTGTGGCATGTGAACATGTTATAATTAGCACTTAATTATTTTCAACCAATATATTTTAGAATTATATAATCTCCAGATAGACGGATGACCTGCCATCAATTAATACATATAATATGTAGAAGGGTAATGTTTTGGGAGCAATCACAATGAGTCCTTCATTCTGTATTTGATAGCAGAAGAAGATCAATTTTCGACTAGACGATATAGTTATTCCATGTGGAAGTAATGGTTCCCCATAGAAAATGAGTATAGGGTTGAGAAGAGGAAACACATTGCAAAATAGGCTATTACATTAGTTTTTCCAATGGGAAATTGATTTGCAGGTGTAAATATGGTAGCTATAAGTACCTATGCTTTTCTTCCCACAGAAATGGTCACTGGATTTCCATTTATAATAAAAGCACACTTTTCACTAGTTTCATCCACAGGACCATAGCTCAAACAAGTTAGAGATGCCATTCAGGTTCAATTTGAAGCCGAAGATGTGATTTTATGGGACGTCAACTTTGTTGGTAAAAGTTTATGTAGGCCAACCGAAGTTCAAAAAAAACTCCCAGCTACTTTTAAATGCATTCTGGAGAATCTCTCTTTTCAAACCCTTGCCTTTTTGAAATCTCATCTTTTCAAACCCTCATCTCCTCAGAAAAATTCTTGCCCGCGATTTGAACCCTCCGCTACTCCAATACTGCACTTTACAGAATAAACCTGTTCCGATGCACGATGTTTTAGGGGTGCACTGGGGCGGTTTGTAAAATCAAAGTTTTTTTTTTTAGCATGGTGTTTTATGATGCACCAATGTGGAAGCATTCTGAAGCACTAGTGCATCGGAGCAATAAGTCACACTGATGCATGTTATGATGAGAAGCACAGTGGACTGGAAAATGTATTTTTTTGTATGTAAGATCATAATAAAATAATGATAATTCTAAATTATATTATTCTAGATTTATTATTTATGATTATTTACAAATTTACAAATTTAAATATTTTAATAAAATCATTTCACATTAATACAATTAATATTTTCACATTAATACAACTGAAATTTTACAAATATTTTACATACAATTACATTCAGAATTTTACATACAATTAGAATTAATATTACAATTTTACAATTTGTCATATATACAATTACAATTAAAATTACAATTACAATCATTTCACGATAAATTAAATATTACAATTACAATTAAAATTTTACATTAAATATTTTACATACAATTACAGTTAAAATTATAATTAGAATTAGAATTACACTTACAATTACAATTTTACAATTTCACATATAATTACGATTAGAATTAGAATTAGAATTTTAATTTTACATACAATTACATTTACAACACTACAAGAAAAAAGCACATTGGTGAGGGGCGAAAATGGTCACCATAAGCTCATTGGTGAGGGTCAAAAGAGCCTTCGTCACCAAAAACTGAACGTCACCAAAAGTGGCATCGCCGAAAGTATAGGTGTTGTGGTGACATTCAAGGTCCGTCACCAATAATAATTTATAGTGACGGATAGTGACCGTCACCATTTCATATGAGCAATGGTGACAGACAATAGCCTCCGTCACCAAAAAATTGAACGTCACCAAAGGTGGCGTCACCGAAAGTATAGGTGTTGTGGTGACATTCAAGGTCCGTCACCAATAATGATTTATAGTGACGGATAGTGACCGTCACCATTTCATATGAGCAATGGTGACGGACAATAGCCTCCGTCACCAAAAAACTGAACGTCACCAAAGGTGGCGTCGCCAAAAGTATGTGTTGTGGTGACATTCAAGGTCCGTCACGAATATTGATTATAATGACGGATAGTGACCGTCACCATTTCATATGAACAACAACGATTTTTTGTGATGGACCTTTCATGGCCGTCACTATTGGTGCATATATATGGCGACGTTCATTGACCGTCACTATAAATTCATTGGTGACATCAAGGTCCGTCACGAATAATGACTATAATGACAAACAGTGACCCTCACCATTTCATATCAACAACAATGATTTATCGTGACGAACCTTTAATGGTCGTCACTATTGATGCGTATATATGGTGGCGTTCGTTGATCGTCACCATTTCATATTTTGGTGAGGGTCGAAAAATGTCACCATAAGCTCATTGGTGATGGTCAAAAGAGCATCCGTCACCAAAAACTGATCTTCGTCATTCCCCATATATGAATATCAGGGCACGATGGAATCGAACCACCAACCTCCTGCTTGTAAAGCAGGTGCTCTTCCATTGAGCTAGCACCCTTTAAAGAATTATACTTTTAAAAATTATATCTTGAAACTTCATAGATTGCAAATTCTACAACTTTCAATAAATTAAAGTCTCGACAATCTTTTACTAAACAAACAAAACACCATCGACATTGCAGGTCCCTACCTAATGGTTATGGAAGTTATGAAAAGTAAGTGAAGGGAAGAATTAGACTTTTAAAAATGATACATGGACTACCACCACAAGAATCCCCCAAGAGAGATCCAGTGGGAGAATCTCTTGAATCAGATTCAATGGAAAATGAAGGACTAGATGAAAGAGAAAGGCCTCAGCAGGATAGGGAATCCACCACCTCGAGTCAAGGAATAGAAGAGGTCCTCAGAAATTCTTACAACACTTTGAAATAGAGCTAAGGGTAGAATATATACTTAAGATCTACTTATGAATATTTCTTATGTAAAATAACTCAAATAGACAAGAAAATCCACAATTATAAAGTGATTATTTGGCATTTCAATCACTAATTTCAGGGCCAAAAACCTAATTAACCTAAAGCACTCAAATATCCTAAAACAACGTGTGAAATAAAGACAAAGAAAAAGAGAATATGTTCTCGAACAATAATAAAAAAAAAATACAAAGAGAATATGTTCTAGAACAATAATACAAAACACATCCAACATTTTGAAGTATTTGACTTGTCTTGGCGAACATGCGTCCTTAGCAAATACAATGTAGCAATACCTTCCCCACAAAAGAGAAGACATGGCAGAATAGTACGTTTGACACAGACAATCATAAAGATGCCACAATAGCTACTCCACTCAACACATGCACAAGCAATACAACTTAGATGTTAATGGCAAAGTATGGGATAGAAACAAATATCCTAGATGCTAGTTGTCTCACAAAAATTAATTCAGATTTTACATATTGGTATGATGTTGTGGTGAAGTTCCCAGTTTCTAACCAAAAGAAAAAGTAATAGATCAACATAACATACACTGCCAACATGTAATCTAGCCAATGGCTTCATCATATGCCTCATGCCAGGAATTTGATTTTGCATACTAGACCGGGGATAGTTAGGTTCTAAATTTCAACCTGATTATTTCAAACAACGTATGAGCAGCAGTAGAGAAGTCCTATAATAGAACTTCCATCACATTATAGTGATTTTGTTGTAGCATTTGTTTTAGTTTTAGGGCTCATGTTTCAAACAATTTTAACATGGTTTTAAGGTTCCAAAAATATCATGGGAAAGTCTCCCTTATTGCAGTATTTGCAGTGTTTGGTGGTAGCCTCCATGAACAGTTTGACATCAATAATCTTGTTATAATACAACCGTTTTTAGTAGCATGTTGTCATCCTCCATGATCTCCAAAGAAAGCAAACAGATCACCATCCAAGCATAAACATAACTCGGCATATAAGATCAACTTTGGCTGGGAGGATGTGAGGTCATGTAACATACTCTTGTAGGATTATGAGGCAATATGAAGATGATATATAGAAGAAAATGACTGCAGATTCGATGGCAGCATGTGAAGAGCCCTAAATAGAAGATACAACAGTAGATATATCCTTTGATTGGTGGTTCTCTGGAACCCAATAGTGTTTGTATTTCCAATGGTTGATACCTCCAACTGTGGTAAATTTTCACCAAAAAATAGAACTAGGGTTAATGACAACACGATTATGGCTATGATACCAATGTTTGGACAGATAGGGAAGCATTAAAACAAGTATAAAAATACAAGTGCAATCAACAAATGTTTCCAACAATGATGTGGGGTTTTTGGGAAGCTTGTTGTGGGATAATTTGAGGGATTTCAGACAACTTTTCAGCCTTGTGAACAAAAAATAATCTTTATTACTTGTTTGTGACTACATCTAGGGTCATTTTAAGCAAATTATAGCCAACAATAAAACTCTAAATACCCATCAATCAGAACAGTTCATCTTTCCTTCAAGCGGGAACCAATTTAAATCTTCATGTGTCTTCACCTTACAGATATTTTGTGGCAGAAATGGTGGTGGTAAAAAATATCATAATGGCTGTTAATATCTAGTGAAAGTTTTTTTTTTGAAACCCTTGGAAACATACAACGAACCCTTGAACAAAGGCACTAGAACCTTTGTGAAATCCTTAGGTAGCATTTGAATTGGACATCAGTATGTCATTATAAACATTGGAGTGCTTTGGTATTCAGAGGCATTTCAAGAACCCTTTTCATATCTTACTTGGAGTGGTTTGTGGATATACCTCTCGTTGTTGGGTGTTCCTAGACTAGATCCTAGCAATCTAAAGCATGTATCAGATCCTAGTAATCTGTTGGGTGTTCCTAGTAACTTGTTGGTTGTATCAGATCCTAGACCAGCAGGTGTTCCTCCTCGGCAACATACATTCCTTAATTCATAGATAATAACGTGAAGAAAAGGAGACCTTGAACCACATGTATATGCATAACCTTATGTTTGACCGTTAGCTTGAGTACAACAGCCTGAAATAAGTCCAGCCTCCTCATGTTAGATATTATCTAGGCTTTACTCAGACAGTGCAGTTGATAAATGGGTTTCAACTGACCAACAGTTAAAACCCAAAACCGCAATTTGAACTTAGTTCAAGCTAGCAATGGCAAAATTGGATCTTCTAATCATCCAAAAGGTTATATAATTTCAACATTCTAATTGCCCCATGGCCAGGAAAAGCCAATCCTTTGAGTGTAGGAACCTCTTTTTTTTTATAAAAAGGCAAGGTTATACAGGTGATAGAAAATTACTTGGTTATATAGGTGGTAGAAAGGTCAGAAAGGAATTTGGCCAGCCCAACTTTAGAAATGGCATCCACAAAACCATGTTGCATTAGTTTAGGTCCTTCAATCTACAAAAAACAAAAATGTACTGCTCTAGGGTTTTTTCAAGGTGTTGAATCCATATATGTAGTCAAAATTCCATTTTAAATAACAAAATTAAGATTTGGCCAAAAACAAATTTGGGGTAATAGACAAAAACTCAAAAATGTAACATGTTTAGATTCCAAAGATTACATTTTTTGGTAGCCACAGTGCATGGGTTGTCTATAGTTGCACACAATCCATGTTATGTCTTACACCATGACCTTATCTTAAGGCATACATACACAACCTAGTCTAGTATCGATTATGTGAGTCTCTCTATATATATCATTGAATGTTCTGCTTTAGCTTATCCATCCATCCCTTGATTAGTCAATCAATCGATGATGGTGAAAGTGTCATCCATTCTCTTGCATTTTTGGTGAATTCAGGTTTTCATTCACCTCTACAAATTCCATGCTAGCAGCCAAGGGCACAAATGGGAATTGAATCCAAGAAATTTGGAAGGGAAAGGCAAGTTGGCTCATTATGGTCATCCCTATAGAAAGATCAATGCCCCAAGTTTCTTTCAACTTCGCAGAGGCGATCTGTATATAAATCTAACCAACTGGGGAGCTACCCTCATCTCCCTCACTCTCCTTGATGCTAAAGGTAATCATCCCTAAACCCTACCCTTCAACTGCTTTACCATCATTTACTCAGAGGGAGCTAGCTCATTAAGTATTGGTATTTATGCATTCGGGCCATCTAGCAGACGTACTTCTTGGCTATGACAATATTGCCTCATACATGGTATGTATTTGCATTTCCCTTTGGAAATTAGTACTGCCATCATATGCTAGAGTTTTAAGATAAATTTACAGTTTCTACTCACATATTGGAATGGATCTGAAATGTCTGTGTTACCATGAGGAATATGAGATTGTTTATTAATGCAGAACATGAGCTCCAGTAGACCTTACTTTGGTGCCTTGGTGGGTCGTGTACCCAATCATATCAAGGATGGAGAATTCACACTAAATGGGAAAACATATCAGCGGCCTAAGAATGATGGCAACAACACACTCCATGGTGAAAATTTGCATTTTCTATTCTGCATGCATGTTTTATCTAGCTAACTAGAGCCCTATAATGACCACTACTCAGGAATAAAATCTCTCTTTTTTTTCTGTATATGTATGTTCGTTTGTGGAGGTCTAGAGCACTACTATTTCAGGTAACATATGTGTAGTTTGGTGATCTGAATGAATGCAAGAGGGCTGAGAGGCTTTGACAATGTCCTGTGGGAAGTGAAGAAGCAGAGAGGCTTTGACATGCAGAATTTTGTATGACAAAAAGATTTTTTGAGCCACAAAGGAGGGATCTAACATAATTTTGTTGATCCCCTACAGCTATCAAGTGTTCAGCAAAGGAGGTGTTAAAACAGGTCTGCACTACAGCAGAAGATACAAGAAGTACCGCTATATTGTATGGTGTTCCTATCAAGCGCTGAGGCCCAGACTTAACCATAAAATTGCCCCCCTGTATCAGTCTTAAAATTGGTTTAAATAAATTCCAAAAATGATGCACAGGTCGTCTCAAATCGGTATGTCAGCTCCTTAATCAAAAGACACGACTGTTCAGTTCGTACACAAACAACTATAAATAACTAGTCATGCTCATCATTTTGGAATGAAAATTTCGGTGAAAAATAAAGTGAGAATTCAGAGATAAAACAGGAGGCCAAGGAGATTAAAAGGGAGATCATAATTACAACGTTTTGGGCTAGAAGGATATATCTCTCGCAGACCTATTTGCACCTGTGGAAATAATTTTTTTCGGAACTGAATTCAGGCCTGAAATTTCGGCCCTATCAAAGACTGAAATTTCGGTCCTAACAGGCCTGTAACTTCGGCCTTTCCAGAAGCTCGGACCTAAGACTCTTCTCTACAACTCAGACCCTTCTAATTTGGACCTGTGGTGAAATATGTGACCTTGCAACAGTCTTGTAATTCGGATCTCTAGTGGCAGTTTTGAAGACAAATTCAGACCTGCAGATCTCTGTTTTTTTTGTATTAAGGTTCCCTCAAACTCATACTAGTGGACAAGTATATAAGGAGAAGCAGAGTGCTAGGCTTGGATAAGCACATCTGTGGAAGCTTGATTATCATTACACAGGACTGTTACCCTACAAACATGGATTGTAGAAATTACAGTTTCAGTTAAATGAATTTGGAGGCTTGGATCAGTGTTGAAGAAGATCAAACTACTAACTGTGGAGCTTTGGTTAGCTCGGACCTGTGTGACTGTTTCAAGCTCGGTTGAAGGCTTGGTTTTGGACAAAAAAAGTGGTAATACAGTGGGTTCAGATTCTGGAATAAATTCTGTGGAGATGCTTGAAGGTGCTCGGAGCTGTGACTGTCCTGTGGTAGCTTGAAGTGTAATCTTGGACTATATTACAGTCATCTAGAAGCTGTTGGGAAAGGTGTAGTCCTGTAAAAGGTTGAGTTGAAGCTCGGACCTATTGAACTATGGTGTAATAGGTAAAAACTCAGAACACTGACCTCGGTGTGTGAACAATCATCACTTTATCTCGGGCTAGAGTTGGATAGACCTCACCACATTGAATAAGTGTTGCCTCAGACCTATGACAGATCAGAGACACATGGAGTAAGGACAAATTTGGTTTATTGAACAATTAAATAATTTGGACCTGATATCACTCTGGACTCAACTTCCAAAATCAGCATTTAAAGAACAAGACTTCTTTGATATATGTTGCTGTAGCACCACTTCTGGACAACGTGCCATTTTTTGGGCAACATTATTGTGGGTAGCTTGTGGCAATCTTTGAGAATTTGTTGGAGTAGTTTGGAAGGCTATTATTTGGAGAACTCAGACATAAGGATAGTCACTTGGAGAAGACTTTGGAACCTTTGGATTATAGTCTTCTGAGAAAACGTTGATAAGAACTTAAAGAAGTCTTGAAGCAAACTTGAGGACTTGAAGCAGATTCTTGGAAGTGTATTGAAGGCAGCTGTCAGAGACCTTTGTTGAGATTGTGTAGATCTATTGAGGACAGTGAAGTCAAAGCCCCTCTCAGTATTTCCAACAGTGAGGCTGTATATTCCCAAAAGGATAACGCAGAAAATAAGGCAGTTTCAATACCCTAACCAGGGTCAAGAGTATTACCTATGCTGTCGAGATTCATCTGAAAAGAGACACATAACTGTGACCCAAAAGGTATATTCAGAACTCTGGGTATTTTTGATAGGGATAGAACATTGTTTGTGCTGTCTTATGTCAAAGCTTCATGTGCCCTAATCTTTTGTTCTTGTGATAATGAAGATTGGGAAAAATTTTAGTCATTGTAAATACAATGTTTGGACAGTGTTTGAACAATCATAACAATAATGTAACTATAATTCATGACATATACATCGAAAGAAAATCTGTGCCCTAGATTGTGGGGCCCTGGGGAAAATTTCTGAGTGAGTTCTAGTTTTTGGAATGATGGGAATATTGAGCCCTAATCTGAGCAGAAAACAGTAATTGAAGAAGCCTCCTAGGACCTCAGATCAGTCTTTGTAAGTGCTTGGTAAGGGTGATTTCCTAAGGCTAATAATTGAAGCCTAATCTGGAAACGTTCTAATTCAAAAGAAAATCACTACAACAGAGGAGACAGTGAGTCATTGGATTGGTAAACAATATGAAAGCATGCTTGAAACATTGCAGCTCTGAATGTATAGAGGCATGAAGCAGAAAACACTCGTTTGAGATTCTGTCCTGAAGAAGTCATTCTACCCTCCTGAAGAATTGAACTCCTCATCTAATGTGCAAAGATTTGTCTACATGAAAATAAATATTGGTTGATCAATAACGGAACAAGACACAGATCTAGTCAAGATCTAGTTAAATGTAGTTTTTAAATTACTATTTAATAACAGTTACTTGAGTTTAATGTAGTTTATTGAAATTGAAATTTTATGTTCCACTTATTTAAAAATGTCATCTGATCACTAGGTTTACTTACCAGGACCTTATTCTCTGGTTGGCTCGCTTAACCAAGACCTTGCCTTCCTGATCTCTTTCCTACCATTCTGTAGAGAAAACCATCCCATCTCAAAGTGAGCTGGGTCTGGTTTAGATCTAATCTCCCTATGTAGTCCTGGTCTTACCTGAGGTAGAATGTCCTGAAAAGTCTTATTGAACTCAAGTAAGGTCCTGAAAGTTCTTATTGAGTTCATGTAAGACATTGATGCTTTTAACCGAAAGATTCCAAGGTCAGAATTGAGTTTAATGAGGCTTTGTTCCTCTAGCTTATTCATCATCATAAAAAGGTTGATGGATAGTGGGTATTGTGTTCTTTGTGGCAATGGATTTTTAGCAAAATTCAAATATGACTGGGCAGGTTGACATAAAATTCCATCAGGTTGCTACCCATTTTTTATAATACATCCCGAAGAAAGATATTGTGCCCAGGCCATAAACCAAAATCGTAGGTTTTACTGAAAAGATAAAGCTTCAATCTGTCAGTTATTAATAAGAATGCACATTCAGCTGTTGAGTTCTTTTTCTAGTTTTGTATCTGCTTGTATGCAGTTGGGATCAAGTCATAAAGGAATATAGTGGTGATGCGGCAGTCTACAAAACATTGTGCCGAGGCCATAAACCAAAATCCTAGGTTTTACTGAAAAGATAAAGCTTCAATCTGTCAGTTATTAATAATAATGCACATTCAGCTGTTGAGTTCTTTTTCTAGTTTTGTATCTGCTTGTATGCAGCTGAGATCAAGTCATAAAGGAATATAGTGGTGATCCGACAGTCTACAAAACATTGTCTGATTTAGTCTTACATTTATCCACAAAAAAATATGTTAAGCAATACATCAACAGTTGTTTTCAAAATTATGAATTTCAATTGATAATGGGAGGGTCATTTCTGTAGGATGTGGACGACAAGAATTACAATCACAAGTGTGCTTCCTTCTTTTCTGGGACTTATTGCAGGGCTCATTAGGAATCCTCTACATGGTTATTTGTTCAGTTGCTCCTATTATTCTTTTCTTCTAGCTAAACTCTTTTATTATCTGTAACATGGAGCAATATGTCTTGTAGCTTTTGAAGAGATGCAAGAATGCTAAAGAAAAGTAGCCAAAATCCATCTCCTTTATGTGTTATCATCCATGGTTGGTTGGATATTTTGGGAAGCTTTTGGCCATATTTGAGGAGTTATATTTTTTACTGGAGCAGTATTCCTTTTTCTGCCTAGGAAGTTACAAAATATTCTCGCATTTTCTGACATACTGTGTTAGGCCCGTTATCCTTGCTATAATCACCCAGTTCTTAGTGTGAGGCCCGGAAATTGGTTGGCAAAAAATTCCTTCTTCACTCTAATTTGTAAAGTATATTTGTTGCAAATACTTGAACTCTATATGCAGTCTTAAATATTTTAATAAACAAATAGCAAACCCAATAAAAGTGATCACTCCCTGAGCACAACAATATCTGTTTGACATAAATGTTTGCACAACAAACTGAATTCATGGGATAACAGAGGAAGAAATCTGTCCCTTTACTAGACTAAGTACTATGAAGAGGCTTAAATGAACAAAAATAGGTTTGGTCTTTCGGCTTGTCTCTCCTATCCCTTTCAAGTTACAAATAGTTTGTTAGCTTTACATGGAAAACCAGTTATTATCTAACTAAAAGTTGTGAGCCCCACGAATTGACAGAAATCTTTTTGGAAACAAGTGGAACAGAGTTGCAAGGGACTATATCTTGAATCTTGAAGGTGAATCCAAGATTTAATTCTGCTCTCTCGACTTGTAGTTGCAAGTATTAGTCTCATGTCATCATATTTTTTTTTAAACTACATATCATATTTTTTTGCGTAATGTTTTGGGTGAAACAACAGTATCACTTGTCTGATCCCTTCTGTTTCGGGTCTGCTCAGAAATATAGCCTATCTTCATGTTGAAAACAACTCTCTATCTGGCCACAATGCCTTTTCCCTCAGCGACTGCATGTTTCTCCAAGATTTGTCCATTGGATAAAACAGTCTTACTGGACCAATCCCTTCAGTTTTGCGTATGCTCAGAAATCTATCTTATCTGCACTTTTAAAGAAACTCACTAAGTGGTCATATCCCTCCAACTCTAGGAAATTGTACTCAGCTGTGGTATATTTCCTTTTTCTCACAACGGTTTGAGTGGAAGAATTCCTTCTGAATTTGGGTTTCTGCGGGAATTAGAATGCTTGTATCTACAAACAAACAAATTCAAGAATTTCATTACTCCATTTCTCGGAAACCTCTCTTCACTGCAGATTTTATTTTTGGGGGACAAAAGATGGCCGGGAAGTGTACCACCTGAGTTGGGAAGCTTGAGAAACATTGCTAAACTGTCTATTTATGGTCCCAGTAATATTTCAGGTGTGATCCCATCATAAATAGGAAATTGCAGCAATCTTGAATAGTTGGACTTAGGAGCCAACAATAATCAGGGCTCCATCCTGAAATGTATATTTCAGCTTCCCCTGTCGACCTTAAGTCTACTTGTGAATAATATGAGCGGTGATATACCTGAAGCCATTGCAAATTTTAGTCAACTAAACTCCCTAGTTCTGGGAATAATATAGTTCTCGGGTGTCATTCCTGAATCCATTACCAGATTGAATCAGTTAACCTGTTTAAATCCTGGTACAAATAGGTTAAAAATTAAACGACATCATACCTTAGGGTATTGGTAATTTAAGTATTCTGGAAAACATTTATTTTGACAACTGTTTAATAGGTGGCATACCCCAAGGAATTGCTAATTTAACCCAGTTGATCCAGGTAAATTTGGGTGGAAACAATTTCGCTGGACGCATACCAGAAGAATCCATTACATAATTTACTCAATTGTCCTTCCTACATCTAGGTTCAAATATGCTCATCGGTGGCATACCAAAAGTCATTACAGAGCTAAGTAACTTGAACTTCTTACATCTAGGTTCCAACATGTTAGATGGTAGCATACGTAAAGGCATTGGTAATTTGAAAAAGCTTCAAAATATCTACTTGGATACTAACAATCTCACAGGTACAATCCCTAAAGGTATTGGACAATGTGTGGAGCTGTAGCAGTTAAATTTGTTCGAAAACAAGTTGAATGGAACTACCCCTGATTCTATAGGGAATTGCAAGTCTTTGATGGATGACTCTTATGGATAACTTGATTCAGGTAGACTACCATCAATTTTAAAAAGGTGTACAAAATTGCAGATACTGAAGGTATCTGAAAACAACCTTAGTGGAGCTCTAGACATAGACTTTCTGGTGTCTATGAAAGTCATTTCTGCTTATTCTAATAAATTTTTTGGGATCATGCCTGAATCGTTGGCCATTTGTGCCCAACTTCAGCTACTGGATTTAAGCAAAAATGGATTAACAGGGGACCTTCCTCAATACATTGCATTTTTTAATGACTTGAGAGTTTTAAGGCTGGGTTCTTTGGTGTAATTTCTCAATGGATTACAAATCTCACACATTTTTCGAGTGTCGGATTTATCCAACAATAAATTTAGTGGAAGAATGCCATACAACCTTCAAAGACTAGGGGGGTTCAAAATTCTTGGGTCTTCCCAACTTAGCAGTAATACACTCTATGAGGATTTGAGGATTGTAATGAAAGGAATTGAATATGCTTTAACATATGTGCTAGCTACAAATACCATATTTGACTTGTCTAGCAACAATCTTACAGAAGAAATAAACCCTTAAAGATTTCTTTCTCAAATAATGATCAAAGTTGGTAGAGAGATTTTCCACAGACAATGACAATCATTATTGCCATGTGTAAATGAAAAATAGTTATTTTTCTTTCACCTAGATATTGTGGAGTAAAAATCCCTCTCATCCCCATTGCATTCTACTCATCTAGTTTCCATTTAAAGATTTTGAAGTCCATAATAATTCGAAAGCCTTATACCGTAATTTGTGTTGAGTTTCACAATTATTGGTGTTTCGTTGCTGGATAAGTTACGTTACATGCAAAAAAAAGATAATGAAAACGAAAGGTTAAAAAACTTACAGAAAAATCCCAAGAGAATTCTCCAACCCTTTGAAATTTACCTTCGTCATCTTTATCATGAAGGAAATGGGGCTCTGTGATGTACAATGCCAACTTTGTATTTAGTTCCGGAAAGAAAGATACCATATAAAGGAACGAATTTTTTTAGTGTACTTAGTTATACAAATCTAGATCATAAATGTATACAGTGGCTTTCAGATTTATTCGTTTGTTGTGTCATTATTTTGTTCAGATAATTAGGGTGGGAGAGACCAACAACGATTAATATAGC
This sequence comes from Pinus albicaulis, assembly GCA_034641835.2. Taxonomy (NCBI): domain Eukaryota; kingdom Viridiplantae; phylum Streptophyta; class Pinopsida; order Pinales; family Pinaceae; genus Pinus; species Pinus albicaulis. The sequence goes on from CM076584.1 coordinate 627,727,217, forward strand.
CGTGTTAGGAAACAATTGGGAGGATTGTAGCACTTTTCTCACCTACTCTGCTCATGCACGGCTAGATTGGACTGAAATGGCTTAAGGGAAAATTGTGGGGATTGTAGCACTGCACTTTGCTCATCTACTCTGCTTCTGCACTAGTATGAGCAAATTTTCTGTGTCAGATTTGGGCACATCCCTGAAAAGGGGCATAGTTCCATAGTTTTTACTGAACGATTTCAAGCTTCCATTACTCAAAATAGAAGCAAGGGGAAATTTATTCCCACAATTGTAAAGGACATTAGAAGAAATCCCCCCTCCTAAATGAGTGCACAGACCTGTCTCTAAATTTTCTCTAGGTTCCTGTAGGCAATGATTGAAAATACTGGACTTAATCTAGCTGAAGTTCGTGATATTAAATTTCTCAGTATCAAATATAAATCTGTAAAAAATGTTGTTGATTACCTTACGAATTAAGGGCCTGTGCACCATGAATTTTCCATAAATACGGTGCAATTTTGTTTCACACATTCTCTCTCTTGGGTCCTCAGAATCAAAGAGATCCATTAACCTCAGAACAAATGAATGATCAAATATCTCTTGGCCACTTTTGCATCAGTCTCAGGAGATGCTACGAACCTAAGGAGGAAATCATAGACCAACTGCAGATGTGACCAGGCAGGCTCCAAGACTGTCACCTCCTCTTCTTGATCAAGGCCTTCAATAGAAGGTGGTGTTGGTGTAGGTCTTGACGTCAGATTCCTAAACAAATTGGCAGAAACCATCTTAGCAATCTCCTCCATTGTTTTTTTATTGAGGCTGCAACCACCTGAAATGATGAAATCCACAAGGTCCAGCATGTTTTGGTGTTTAATTTCCTTCTCTCTCGCATTTTTGTAAGGGTGAGTGAAATAAAAAAAACAACAAAAAATAGGCTCAATTTTTTTATGAGAAAATTTTATCTGTCAGAGCTGGGCACATCCCTGAAAAAGGGAAAAGGTTCATAGTTGTTACCGAAAGATTTCAAGCTTCCATTACTCAATACAGGAGCAAGGGGAAATTTATTCCCATAATTGTAAAGGACGACATTCGAAGAAGTCCCCACTCCTACATCACTACTGTTATTCTGGTGGTCATATTTAGACTGTTTGCCAGGAAGTCTGCCTAGTATTCGCTTTGTCATAACTGCTATTCCTTTAGGCCAAGAAATACCTGGATCTGCACAATGCTGGCATTCCCTTTCGCATTTATGTTTTCCTGTCAGCTTTGCCCATAATTTAGTCATAAATCTAGAAGAATTTTTAGAATGATAGAGGTTCATGTAGGTCACGGAACATGTGAATGGGACAGTCCAAATTTTCCAACGCCACTCTTTTATAGATATCTAATGCTCTGTTTTTCTCCTCTGTATCAAATTACAGATTATATTTCTCTATCCTTTTTTGAACAGTTTTTCAGATTTTTGACTTTCTCTATAAATATTTAGGTCACGAAGGTCAGCTGTTGATTTTTATTTACTGCCAGATTGGACTTATTTTGAACAGATCGGTATATATATCAGTTCTCCTTCTAAGTTGTGCAGACAGAACAATTTTGATGTTTGGTGTCAGAGTGGTTTTTATCACAGACAGATTACTTTGGAGGTAGTACTACTCATGGCTTTGGCCATTGACAAATCATTTTTTTTGGTTGTACTAAACTAGCGATGGACCTAAAACGTCTAGATTCACTATTTATAACCCCGATTAACTGAAATAAGATGGAATTTTGATGCGAACGAATAGCTTACTCGTGATAAAAGCGATCGCCAAAGAAGAAACCCCGGCCACCGCGAAAGAGACCTTGATCCTCGCCCGGCCACCACAAAAGAGACCTTGATCCTCGCGAGTTTGTCCAGGGGCAAGTCCAGCAAAATTATTCCCACCACACCAAGCAAGAACATAAACCCCGATGAGATCCCTTCGATAATATATTTCCCATTCACTCTTCCGGAGAGGAAGACCACCGGTTTTATGTTCCTGTGACAGGATCCTGTGCGCTGCCAAAGCCCGGTGGCTTGACGATGACATTGTAGACGAAGCCGGAGACAACGAAAAAATAGGTGGCCAAGACGAGGGAGAAGACAGTCATGCTTGAGTGCGGCGAAAAGGAGGGCACCTTCAGGTGCATGCGGGGTACTTTGAGAACACTGTAAGGAAGATTCGAGATGAGAAGCAAGGGATCCATTGAAGATAACAATGATAAGTCTTCGCTTGATGATTCCAAGCTCTGGTGATGAAAATTCATGACGACCAACCAAAGAAGTTTCGCTTTACCATTTATTGCCCCGACCCCCTTAATAAAGAATAATTGTGGGACTTTACCAGAAAAGCCCGTGCCAAAGCTGATGGCTCAACCTTGGAGGAGTAGCCAGTGTTGTTGGATGCATTATAGCGACAGAACCCCTACGAGTAGTTGCCACACCAGTCTCTTGCGAGTAGAGGAACGTCTGTCGACATTTTTCCAGGGACGGGGTTTTGCTCAGGATGGAATTTAGAATGACCGAATTGAGATGAAGATTTAAGCAATTTGTCTTTTCCCTCGGTCACTTGGGTTTTTGGTGTGATCCTGAGGTATTAGTTACTAAGCGTTTTAGGTTTGGTTATCCGAAACAATGTTGGCCCGATAATGAATCCATAAAATATATAGAAAAAATTCATCATTCCAATAATGTAATACTGAATTTAATTAAGTTTTTCTTAAAAATTATGGAAGAAAATGAATTTTATTATGGGAAATAAATATGTTCCATACAAATTGAAAAAATTTATTAGATACTTTCTATTTATTTAGTAGGTTTTAGGTTTTGTTTTGAAAATGTTTATCTCGATAGAGTTATGAGATACTTTCTATTTATTTAGTAGGTTTTAGGTTTTGTTTTGAAAAAGTTTATCTCGATAGAGTTATGAGATACATTCCATTTATTTAGTAGGTTTTAGGTTTTGTTTTTATTTAATTTAATTTGGAGACTCTCTTGAAAAATTTATTGGAATTTTGTTCATATTATCACTTTCCACTAGAATTTTGGAGAAATCAGTTTCCATCCTAACTTTCACTTAATTTTGGATAAACTAATATCACTTTATTTCAACTAATATCATTGACATTGTTAATTCCAAATAAATTTTCTTGTGTACCTAAATTATCATTTAAGGGTTTAGTTTCCATGGTAGTGGTTCGAGCTTACATAGATGTCAGCTAACCCTAATAATATTATCTTGTAACAAGTTTATAAATTGATTCAATTGATCTCATTTTTATGTTAATAACTCAATCATCTAAATATTGGTGGTGATATTGAAAATGGGGTTGTTCTATAATTTTCATGAAACATGAGCCTAATATATATTCCATGTGGCTTTATTTTAACCTTATCTTGATGGTTATTTGAACAAAATATTTTGTCAAAAAAAAACCTACGTCTCCTTGTGGTGAACCCTATGAAAGTCGATGGTAAGGCCATAGAGACTCTTTTTGTATAATCACTAATGATAGGGAGTATAATTGTAAATAGAATATTAATATACTTGAGAGTTTAGAATTCATGGTTCTCCCACTATAGATGAGTTAAAAACCCTAAAACGTGTGTTCTAGTTTTGTTCCTTAGTCAAATCTACATGGCCCTAGGCAACATATTTGTGTTTCTAGTGACCCTTGTTGGTATTATATGCAATGCAATCTTGTTAGAAAAACATCTTCCATAGGCCACAAAGTTTAATTTTTATTTGATTGTTGTTCATGTTGAAGTGTTTTGCTTTTTGTGACAGAAATGCAACGAAATCTTATTTTATGTTAAAGAGCCTTCATAAACTTTCTCATGGTATGATAGCACACTAATTTCTATGAACCTGCCCTTATAGATTATAATTCAAGTGCAAAGGATTTAGATAAAAGGGGGGTATTTATAGCAACTACTAGAATTATAGGGTGTTTCCCCTTGCAACATGAGTAATGAGCCCCTTGGCCCTTTTGCCACCTAGTCAAACTATTCTTAATGTGGTGATAATAGGTCATGTCACATGGTCGATGGGAATATTTGTTAAAGGAAGGGACACAAACACAACTAGCCTCCTTCTTTAGTGAATAACAACAAATTCTTGAGTATTGTGTCGAGCATTTTTTTAGGCATTGAAGACTCCTAAGCCATGATCCTTTGGTTACTATTGGAGTCTATTCGAAGGGGTAAGGCACATAATTGAGTTGGCATGTTAGTGTAATACATAAACCCAATAGCTAGGTTCCAAGGTGTGCCAACGCATGCTAGGAACTGTTAGGGAGACAAAAGGGAGAACTAGGACAAATTAATGCATGGAAATGAATGAATAACAGCTTGTGACAGGAAGTGTCAGTGAGTTCCAGGTGTGTTAAGGAGGGAGTGAAAATGTATTTTAGGCATTACTTAGGCATGCTAGAGTCCAGGGAAACATGCCAAGATGTGTCGGGTGTTAGGGTGTGTCAATGCATGCCATGAAGTGTTTGGGAGTGCTAGGGAAACACAAGGGAGCACTAGTTTCAAATGCATGGAAATGAATGAATAAGAATGAGTATCAAGGAGTGTCGGTGAGTTCTAGGTGTGCTAAGGAGGGAGTGACAAGGTATGCTAGGTAGTTCCTATTGAAAAGTGTAACTAGGTCAGTCTTCATGTTGACTATGTAATTATGTAAAGTAGAAGACAAAGATAATAAAATGTATTTTGTACTTGCTTCATGGGTTTCATGAGCAAGAGTTTATTATAGGTTAGTGGACTTCTTCTTGATGTCCATCTAGGTTTTTATCTTATAGATTCAAATGTAATATGTTTCATATGCATATGAAGCATCGAAATGCTCCAAGACCTAGTTCTTGAAACCGTGAATGAGTGGTCTCATTCAGTCCTCCAACATGCTACAAGTTAAACTATGAAGTCGGCCTCTAGTCGAATGATAAGTCGACCTACCAGCATAATTAGTGGTCAGCCCTAAAGAAGTAAGATTGTCTGTATATATACCATTGATCTACGGATAAAGGAAGGTAAGATTAGCGGTCATCTCCAAAAAGGTAATGCAGTCATCTCTACAAGAATTGTGGATCCTTTTGAAAAGGGAATAGCAAGGAATTAAGGATCTATTTGAAATGGTACATCAAAGAAAAATGTGGATCACCCTGGGCATAACGCAGATACATCTGTGAATATATGACAGCAACAAAATTGAAAGTCTAACCCCTAAGGAGAGCTGGCCTCTAATGTAGCTCTGTCAGCATTTCTCTTGAATTAACTCAGTTCATTTCTCAACTCTTTTATAATTTTATTTATCAATTTCAGAGAAATTGAAAAATAAATAATTTAAACAACTTGGACTATGATCCTTCACACACACACACACACACATATATATGTTGTCCTTGTATTCTAAATTCTGCTCATATAAATCATATGAAAGACAATTAAGTCATAACATAAGTCCTTTTTGGTATTATGCCCAACGTCTTGTGACTCCGCAACATAACCCACGACAATCCTAAGTCCAACCATCGGGAATTTTAATGTATTAATTCGATAATACACATTAATATATTTTATTCTTATATTAATACCCAAAAACTCTTACAATGAAACACTTTGGCACGCCTTAGGTTCTGGGCCCACATACACAATCGACGGGTTCAATTAAATACACACGCCATACCTTAGATTATCCTCCGAGCTCTTTTGAGAGCGATCACTGTTCGATGAGCCAGCCTCCGATCGGACGACATACGTCAATATCGGGCTGAGTCCACAGTCGATAGTTAACGCGCGATGGCACGCGATGAGGGCGGTATCTCCAAACCACTTAAGGTCACGTGTCAGCCTATGGCATAGATCGCGTTCGAATTGGAAATACAGCTTACCCCACAAAGGCGGTGTGATCAAACTGCTTCCGGCTTTTGAACAGTAGGTGATTGTAGGTTGAACCAGGGTTAACACCCTTCTTCCTATTCACTCCGATTCACTAAACTCAGGTTCGACTCTTGGACAACACTCTCAGTTCACAATAAAACAAACTTATTTCTCTGTAAGTGGGGTTTTCACAACCAGGGCTTGCGGCAAACATCTTTACGAATTCATTCTTAGAGACAGTATGGGTACAATGTAAGTTTGTTACGAGGACTAATTACATCCGACTATGGCTTCTTCCTGGGATCTACTTCAACAGAGCCTATTCTAACAATCCAAGAGAAATCTACGATCAACAATGGACAAAGAGGCATGCGGAGATTACACGGCAATTTTATTCACAATTATACGCAGAATGGTGTTTCAACCGCCTCGCAATTAAACAAACTCCAACACAAAGACCAATTCAAAGACAATTAGATAATCAATGAACACTATATTTTATTCAATAGGAAGCAATTCCTTGACACCAAATTTTATTGTGGAAATCTCCTCTCCTTCCATGCATCATTTTTTAGTAATTGTTTTTATTGTATTCTATAATCAAAATAGAGTGAGAGCTAATTCAATAATTATATTTGTAAAATTAAATTATTTGAAATGATTCATTCGTAGGCCATTAAGGGGTGGACTTTCACTATTGCAAGATATTTTTTTTATTGCTTAGTTAACTTATTTCCTTGTGTACAAGGAAAATAAGCTTTTAGTCAATCAGAAACAATTCTAAATCTTATTATATGACCAAATTCAATTCTTTATTGCCAAAACATGTTCACGACGAGGTTTCAATATTGTTATGCTTGATGTCAATTCAATTTATCTATTTTAAAGAAAACCCACACTATCACCAAATTCAATTCTTTATTGCCAAAACATGTTCACGACGAGGTTTCAATATGGTTATGCTTGATGTCAATTCAATTTATCTATTTTAAAGAAAACCCACACTATCACCAAATTTAATTCTTTAATGCCAAAACATGTTCTCGATGAGGTTTCAATATGGTTATGCTTAATTATGATCTAGGAGTCATAATGTTGAAGAATGTAACTAGGTTCGGTCTTCATTATTAATGTATTTGTCAAAATAACTTATTATTATTCAACTTATTAAAGCATGGGTTTCATGCTTGGGTCGTATTTAGATTAAGGTCCCAATTGTGGACGTCTAGGTTAGTTGTTACAAATTTAAATTGATCCAATTTTTGGGCTTTTAAATCATGTAACATTAGGTTGTCAAAAGGATCCTCCATCAAGTCATCTTCTTCAAGGTCATCATCCTCAAAATCTACTTCAAATACAACCCTCATCTCAAGTGATACAAGTCATCAAAGTTGCATCCTTAAATCGGCTTCAATCAAACTTCAAGTCGGCTCAAATCAAGACAGAACACTTCACACTGTCATGTCGGCTCAATAACTATGGCAAACAACTATATATACAAAGGTATAATTTTCATTTCTACCATAGAAGTTTGGAAATATTTGAAGTTTCAGGGCACAGATACAGTTCGGATCATGATCACAGGTTCGGTGTTGGAGGATAAGGTCTCGAACATATTACGGAATTTTGGTAACCATTTATGTTATGAATCGGGTAACTTCCATGATATGATGTTGTAGCAAAACAATGCCTCGGTTTCAAACAGATCTACCATGGAATCAGTGCTATGTTATGATACTCAATTCAATGAATATGCTCGGTTATCTTAGTTATGGTGCTCAATGCTATGATGATGCTCGGTGATCTCAGTAATGAGGAATAATGAGTTAGTTGTTAAATGAGCTAGGGGTTGAGGGAATATTATGCATTTAGAGGTTAAGGGGTTAATATTATGCATCTAGAGGTTTATGGTTTAGGGGGTTAAATGGGTTAGGGGATTTAGCAGTTAAGGATTTTAGGGGTTAGGATTTAAGGGCTAATGGGGTTAGAATTTAAGGGCTAATGGGGTTAGGTTTTAGGGGGTAGATGGGTTAGGGGTCGGGAATTAGGGTTTAAGGGGTTAGGGGTTAAGGTTTTATAGGTTTAGGGTTTAGGGGGTTAAATGGTTTAGGGGTTAAGGTTTAAGGGTTAAGGGTTTAGAGGTTTATGGTTTAGGGGTTAAATGGGTTAGGGGTTTAGAGGTTTAGGGGGTTAAATGGGTTAGGGGTTGGGAATTAGTTGTTACACAGTAATTTGTCACCGTCCCTACCATTCCCCGTCTCGCACAATGGAGGACCCATTTTGTGACCTGTGAACATTGTCATGCCTTGAAATCATCATCAATGCATTCCTCTAAACATGAGCTTCAATTTCCGTGAAGACATCTCCTTGCAAAACATCATAAAAACACCTCCTTTTGCATTGGCGCGGGCAGACAGTTCAGACCTCGCGCCAATGGGGGAAATGCTGCAAAGAGGCCGCGCCAATTGGCGCTCTGTCCCAGAGCAGTAGTCGCGCCAGCCAATTTAAGGAGTGTTTTTTAAATAAATATGGCGGAAGTTGTGTTTCAACAAACTCAGAAACCATTGCATATCTTGAGTTGGGAGGTTTGGCTGCGAGAGTTCTATGGAAGGGAAGTGGTTTGCCACCTCCCATGGAACCTTCCTTGTTGATAGGGCCAATCCCACAATAATAGGGATCCCAAATCCCTCCTTTCCCATCTATAAAAGCCTGCTCAATTCCATGGCAAGCTAGTCTTGAAGTGCCTAAGCTTTGAATCTCCATATTCCCAAGAGCCTTTGTGCTGTAAGAGCCCTCTTTCTTCCCTTAAGGCCGACTCAAGTAAGGAGACTATCTTCGAGAGACTCACGAGAGGTTTGCCCTTTCCTTTTTCGAGCTTTGCGAGACGTGAACGACTGGAGACCCATCCGAAGGAGATCGCGACGTCAGAACGTTGGTTGTAATCTTTCTTCGATTGTTATTTAATGAATGATTACGATTATGGTTCCACTCTGTTTTCCATTATGTTAATATGAGTAATATCCTTTCAGACTGATATTTAGTTACGTATGTCGGATTTTATGCTTGTATCTGTTTGTTTCTTGCATGTGCAGGTGTCCATCCGCGGAGATCGTGGGGGGATCGTGATCTGCCGAGGCTGAGGAACGAGAACGCTTTCTTCTTCAGATCATAGCATTGGATTCCATGTAGGCTTCCATCTTTAGTATTTTCATTCGTAACTAGGAGCTTGCGTCGTAACATTTTTTTATTGTTGCTAGACCCCTGTTGGGCTAGTAGGGATCGCCTCTGTCCGCAGAGGGGATTTACCTCCTCAACATTAGTGTTTAAGGGGTTAGGGGTTAAGATGATAGTTTCATTTGTCTCTGTTTGCGCATAATAGTTGCTTATTATTTGCGTCTAAATGTAACAATTTTGTAAGTATTGTTGCTTGTTGCCATGTCTTCTTTATTTATTAATTTATAGTATTTGTTAGCCATTGATTTACATTTATTTATTTATTTGTTAGCAGGGGCAGCGCAAAGGCAGCAAGAGCCACGCAGGGCTGACGCAGGCCTAGTCAAGGCAGCGCAGGGGCAATGTAAGCCCTTCAGGTGTGACGCAGGCCCTTACTGAGCAGCGCAAAGGCAGACATAAAGGGATTCAGAGCAGCGTATTATTGCCATTTTTATTTCTATGTTGGGTGAAGCAAATTTGGTGCCCAGGATTGTTGTACTTAGATTCGACATAATAATAAAAACCCTCCAGAGCTAGCTGCACCGGTTTTCCCACATTTGGTTTTTTCTAGGGATAGTTTTCTAGAAAAATCGTGTGTCACTTTGTCTATGAGCATGTTATTCAGTATTTGATCTGTATGTGTAGGTTGCTAGTTGTATTTACTATTTACTTCACTAAGTTATTGAATATTTCAGAAATTAACTTGTAACTTAATTCAAGTAGGAGAAGTAAATCAAGATACTGCAATAGGGTTTCTTAGATTAAGAAATTTTCACATTCCCTAGGTCTAGCCCCATTAGGTCACCTAGGGCAACAATTTCCCAGGAATCTAGCTAGAGGAAAACTTCTATCTCCTAGAGGCAGTTGCATTGCTGGGTGCCCTCACTCTCCTCAGAACTTGGGCCAATTCCGATGATGGAATCTCCAGATACCTCAAGCCCTAGCTCTAGGATCAGGTTTTGCCTAGGTGCTCCCAAGGATAGAACCTAGTAGGATCAATTTGACCTATCAAAGTAAAAACACTTGTCTGATCCTTTCCCATCACCTTGTACAAGATAGGAACATCATTGGTTGCTAAATTCCATCCTTGAACCTGGGCTGGGTCCACTTGGCCCCGTGTGGTCCCATTTGGTGTCAAAGGCTTTTCATCAAGGACCATTTGGGAATCCAAGTTCCCAAAGGATTTTAGGGATTGAGAACTTCCTTCATAAGTCTTATTCTTCTCCCTCAACCCTCCAATCCCCCTCCTCTCTCCTAGAAGATAATTCCCTTGCTTAAAAGGAAAGCAAGTCCCACTCTTTATTTTATCTTAGGGAAAGGGTTTCGAGGGTCACTTCCCACCTATTCATTGACCTATACTCTACAAGTGACTTCCTAAACTACCGAGACTCCACCCATCGATGAAATTCCATGAAGAGCAAGAAGCCTTAGCTGTGGTGACAATGGGCTAAGCCTCCATCGTTTCCCTTGTCCTAGCAGTTGCCCTCTTAGAAACCCCTTTTAGATCCACTACTCGTTTGAGTGGTAACAAGTTGTTCACAATTCCATTTGTGAAAAACTCTCTGGCATGCCCACTTTTGCCATACTACAGCTCCAAGATGAGAAGTCCAAGGCTATGGAGGTTGCCCTTCTTCTCACTGAATCAATCCTCTACAACATAGTGAACTAGGGCTAGTTGGTTGGCCCACTTGACTATTACTTTAGTCCTTCAAAGTCTGCACATCCTTAGGCCCTATACACCTTCCCTTCTACCAATTTTGTTGTCCTTCACCATAACAAGAATCAGGGCTCTTCTTTGACAGTAACCTAACAACCCTCCAACTATACTTGGCCTACCATCAATCTACCCAACCACAGTCAATTCTTTTTACTGATCTAAGGCCCACAATATTGTCTTCATCTAGGGCTCTTCAAATCTACCACCTAAAAATGGTTTGAGTCCTCTCAAGATCATTGTTCTTGTGTATAGACAATTATATCTTTGTTGTCCAATCTATGAACAAATATGAACTACTCCTCTTATCATACTTCTAACAATCTGTAGATGACTAAACTAGGGTCAAAAATCAGCCACTAACAGTCCATTTACTAATTTTTTATAGGTTTCTTCAGATCTTTATCTAAAAATTTATGGAAAGTCCACCAAAATCAACTCCTCTGCATGTCAATCCATTCTTCATATGGCACATTTCTTCTGCATGCTCAATCTTCTGCTCAGGTTCCACCCTCCTTTGGATATGTTGTCTCCACACATACTGAATCTTCAAACCATCTTCCAGATCTGCGGTCTTTATTGCAGAAATAAAACTCGCTCTAAGGGTCACAACCCATCTTCTTCTACGCAAATTTGTCACAGTCTTAAGGTCATACCTTATGAACTAAACATGCTAGGAAACTGTCCTAACTAGGGCATTATATTTATGTACTTCTAATTGTTGTAGAAAAAACCCTATCCATACATAGAAGAAACACGACTCTTGCCTCCATAAGAGACTCAACCTAGCTCAAATGGATCAACAGATTCTGGGCATTTCTTTGACTGAATCTTGACATGAACTTCAGATCTCAATGTCGACCCTCAACTGGGGTTAACTCAGTCAATATTACGCTTGCGTCAACTTCTGTTATGGCTCTAAATTACAGTGCAAGCCCTCCTCCATTTATGTTGGTCTTTATCACAGACCTTACGGCATACTAACAACCACAAGGAAATATGGTTTCAACCCTCTCTTCTATTTCATGTAGAAAATCTAACCAACGAGATTCAATCTGATCTTGTAATCATGTACTAAAACAATATACTGAATCCTTCCTACAATTTGTGTAAACAAAACACAATCGCACAATCACATATAAGTAAGAGAAAAAAGTTATCAATCACACAACACAAGATGTATCTAGGGAAGAAACTACTCAAAACCCTCTATCTCTATTTTGTATTAAGTCAAGGAATCATGAAACAACACAATGCTTAATCTCTCTTGAGATTCTCCAGCACTCTGCCAATTGTCTCCTGTTGATCTAGGAAAAATCGGTCTAGTACTTAGCCAATTCTCAGCCTTCCTTCAGCCTGCCTTGCACACACAATTCCTATGGAATTATCTCCATATTAATTAGGAAAATCAACCTTCCTTGATTGTACAATCCATCATGGCATCCCAATGACTTTATAATTGCACATGGGAAATTTTCTATAAATACAACTGATAGTTATGTTCCTCTGAACTGTGTTACAATAAGGATCAAGGGTCTTTTTATTATTTAAAATAAGATAAAACCCTAAACAACCAAAACCCTATCCTGAGGAGATGTAACACCAAGAGTTTGTGGGCCCCGTTGGGGTTAGTTGGGCAGCCAACTTCTCAAGGTCGTAACTTGGTCATATGATCTTCGTTTGACGCACATGATACCTCGTTAGAAAGATCTCTCAGAGGACTACAACTAATAATATGATTTCTATGAAATCACCAAACCTTTCATTCCCAAAAATCATTTTTTGGGGCCTCAAAATGGCTTCGAAAGTTCATGACCTGAAAAACAAACAAAAATAGTAAATTGTGCTATAATTAAGGAAACTGAAAAACTGAAAGAGACAATGGTAAGGGCCTAAGTGGAATAGGCGAGTGGCCACCAATATCCACCTTGATCACCTTAAATCGAATTTCTTGAGATAACTCAATCATCATGACTTAGTTAACTGACACAAGTTGTTATGAGACGAAATTACAATTTATTGTCCAATTTATTTAAGGGAAAAATAAATTAGACGCCTCACATTCCTCACTCCTGGTACATCAAAATTCCTCACCAGTGTGCATGAATTTTTTTTGTCCTTTCTAGTCGCCAATTTCACTGTTTATTGTTGCAAATTTCAACACTCCCTCTAAAAAAGAAAGGAATTCAATCTATCCCCATCCGGTACCTTTGGAATGTTCTTCATGCTACACTTCTCTAGTGTTGTTTGCACCTGCAAATCCTGAAACTGAATAGCCTTTGAACAACTGAATCAGTATAATGCATCTGTCATCAGAGTCTTCTGATTGCTGCTAGCTACTACACCTGTCTAGTACTGGATTCTCTGCACTGCTACTGACATCTGCATCCGTGCCCTTTGAACTGTTGCTAACTCTATTTGTGCTCTAGTATTTGACATCTATCACTCTGATTTTTGTCTTGCTGACATATGACTACATCAATCTAACTGATCCTTCCTACTACTGTTGTATTGTGGGCTCCTCGTAGCCAGGTTTGATCCATGAGACACGCCATCTCAATGGACCTTGCCCAAATTTCTTATCTTGGGATTATGTCTACAAATAACCCCACCGTACACCTTGAGGTATGGCTGCTCCCTCTTCCCATCTGGCTCGAAATCTCCCACTCATGGAGGTCTCTGCTTAAGTGGACACTTCCACTTGGTCTCCTCTCTGCTTCTCCAATTGTGGCAACTACTCCACAACCTTCTGAGACAGCTTCTCATGAGGATGCATGTTGAGAGGTAATTTATGCTCCCTCTAAACCACCAAGTCTCTGACTTCTGCCTTTGTCCTCAAAGCTTTGCATGCATCTAGTAACTCAAGTGCATATAGGTTTTTGACTCGTGCACAGTGTAATTGTCTCGAAGTTACAAGAAGTTTCTAAAAAAAAGTTGATTTTAAATCGATGATATCTCCCTCATCCGAGCTCTGATTTGACCGATTTTTTTTTCCATTTGGGTAGATTTTTGCAAGGAATCCAAATATTCTATTTGTTTTCGAAAATTTTACACCAAAATCTTCAGATATTCTCTACAAACTCGCTGCCCAAAAAATTCCTGCTCTGATACCATGTAGAAAATCTAACCAACAAGATTCAATCTGATCCTGTAATCTTCTAAAACAAGATATTGAATCCTTCCTACAATTTACAGAAACAAAAATCGATCGCACAATCACATATAAGTAAGAGAAATAAATTATCAATCACACAACAACATGATGTATTTGGGGAAATCAACTAATCAAAACCCCTCTATCTCTATTGTGTATTAAGTAAAGGAATCATGAAACAATACAATGCTTAATCTCTCATGAGATTCTCCAGCACTCTGTCAATTGTCTCCTGTTGATCTAGGAAAACTCGGTCTAGTACTTAGCCAATTCTCATCCTTACTTTAGCTTGCCTTGCTCATGCAATTCCTAGGGAATTAACTCCTTATTAATTAGGAAAATCATTCTTCCTTGATTGTGCAATCCATCATGGCATCCCAATGACTTTATAATTGCACATGGGAAATTTTCTCTGAATACAACTGATAGTTATGTTCCCTTTAACCTCTGTCTCAACTGGGTATTCCTTGAAACTGACATGCATGCAACTATTAATAGCGAATTATCAGTTATCTGATTGATCATTCATTATGAATTAAATCTAATTTAATTCACTGGACCTCTCACTAGCTCATCACTCAGTTAGAACTAGTTAAATTGATTTTAACTCATTTAATTGAGTTAATTACACCTGCAACCCACTAATGCATCAACTTCAACTGGACCCCAAAATATTAGAATCCCTCTAGATGCCTCATATTAGACCCTCAACTCGAATTTCTTGAGCTAACTTGGTCATCATGACTTAATTAACTGACACAAGTTGTTATGAGATGAAATTAAAATTTATTGTCCAATTTATTTAAGGTAAAAATAAATTAGACACCCCACATTCCTCACTCCTGGTGCATCAAAATTCCTCACGAGTGTGGGTGCATTTTTTTTTATCCTTTTTGGTTTCCAATCTCACTGTTTCTTGTTGCAAATTTCAACATTTCAAAATTTGATGTGGCCTTCACACAATGACACCATTGAAATCACATGCCCATATTCTCATGAGAAACCGCTCTTAAGCTTGATCTGCTAGAAGAGAACCAACAATATGCCATCCTACTTCCTAGCGCAAACCGACCATTAGGGTATGCAACATTCTTCTGAACCCTCACATGATGATATTGCTCTTAGAGGATGATCATGACCTCCCTTTAGCAACCCTTACTCGGCCCTCGTACTCGACCTACTTTAGGACTGCAACTCTCTTCACCCCCTTAATGTGCCAGATAGTGGGAATACATGTCAAACATGCTAAGATGTGCCAAGTGATAAGTCATGCCAAGATGTGCAAGGGTGTGTCAAGGCGTGTCAGGGACTGTCAAGACAAAAAAAGGGAGAAAAAAGTTAAACTACAAGGAAATGAACATATAAGAGGGTTAATAAGTCATCAATTTACCTTTTCCAGCAGTGGCATGCTAGGCACACTAACACTAGGCGGCAATAGGTGCCAAGTGCAAAGTCTTAGTGCATTCTAAGTGCCAAATATTCCTTTGTTGCTTCTCATCTACTTTCCAACAATTGATCATCACAAATAAATTTAATATTAAACCATGCTAAATCATACCAAGGCATATCAACATATTCCATACATGCTAAGACTTTCCAAGCGCCAACACGTGCCAAGTGCCAATATGTGTCAGGGACTAGTGTTATGCATGTTATGAAGTGGAAGGGAATGTTGAAGAGTGCTAAGGTGTGCTATAGAGTGATAATGCATGTTGATGAGTGTTAAGGAGTACTAGGAAAAAACATTAAGGGAGAAGTACTAGGTAAAAATTCATGGAAGTTAATGAATACGAGGAACGTGTATTGCCAGAGACTAGTGTTAATGGTCAGTGTTAGTTTTCATGCCAAGGAGGGAGTGACAAGGTATGCTAAGCATTGGTAAGGCATGCTAGGGAATATAGGCATGTTAAGAATTCCCAAAGTGTGTTTGGGAGTTCCAGGGTGTGCTAATTATATCATGTGCCAATTAATAGTGCCAAGATATGCCAATACATACTAGGTGTTAAGGATGTGGCGCAGAGTGCTAGGGTATGTCAATATGTGTCAAGGAAACAAAAGGAAGAACCAATAAGAGGGTTAATAAGTCATGACTTTATCTTTTTGAAAAGGGGCATGCTAGGCACACTAATAATAGGTCCCAATACATGCCAAGTGGCATTGTGTGCCAAGTGCTAATGTATGTCAATGCATTCAAGGTGTTCTAGGGCATGCTAGGGACTATATGCAGCATGCCAACAGACGCTAGGAGAGTTCCATGTTGTGCTAGCACATGCCACCATGTGCTTGGGCGTCAGTGTCATTACAAGATGTTCTAGGTACAAAGATGTTCCAAGACATGTGGGGTTCTAAGAAATGTTAGTGTGTGCCAAAGAATTAATTTAATGTGTGCCCAGATTATTGAGGATTGTTAGGTCTTTCTCATTAATAGAATTGTCAGAGCTCGATTATGTATTAAATAATATATTTCCTACACACAATAGCATAACTTTATCTAAATCGAATTTTATAGATAATAAACTTAATAGATATGAATCATGTGTTGACTCATAGGAAATCTCTATTCGACTAGTCATTACTTGAGGGAAATGATACATGCTTATTACTTCTTAAAAAATTGACTAACCCTAACCACTATGGCCTTGGACATATTATAAAAAATTCTCCACAATAATGGTATTAAATTGTTATCTTTTGACAAAAAATATATTAACAGGCACATAACGTCATCAAAAACTCATTGGAATGATCAATGATGACGGACATTTTTCGATCGTCACCAAAAGTAACAAAAAGAGCATTGGTGAGGGTCATTAAAAGTTCGTCACTAGAATTGTCACCAAAGAGAGAATTAGTGATGGGCCTTTAACGACCCTCACCAAAAGTGAAATGTCTTTGGTGACGGACCATAAAGGACCATCACTATATACACTTACAGTGATGGTTTTTAGTGATTAATGATGACGGACATTTTTTGACCGTCACCAAAAGTAACAAAAAGAGAATTGGTGAGGGTCATTAAAATTTCGTCATTAGAAGTGTCACCAAAGAGACAATTAGTGATGGGCCTTTAATGACCCTCACCAAAAGTGTGATTGAAAATGTCTTTGGTGACGGACCATAAAGGACCATCACTATATACACTTACAGTGACGGTTTTTAGTGATCAATGATGACGGACATTTTTTGACCGTCACCAAAAGTAACAAAAAGAACATCAGTGAGGGTCATTAAAATTTCGTCACTAGAAGTGTCACCAAAGAGAGAATTAGTGATGGGCCTTTAACGACCGTCACCAAAAGTGTCATTAAAAATGTCTTTGGTGACGGACCATAAAGGACCATCACTATATACACTTACAATGACGGTTTTTTAATGACCGTCACCATATGTGACATTGGTGACGGACCTTAAAGGTCCGTCACAAGCATGACCCTCACCAATGTGCTTTTTTCTTGTAGTGCAATTACAATCATTTCACAGTAATAAAACTAAAATTTTACAAATATTTTAGAATTAGAATTACATTTACAATTACAATTACAATTTTACAAATATTTCACATAGAATTACAACTAAAATTACAGTTACAATTACAGTTACAATTTTAGAATTTTACATACAATTAGAATTAGAATTACAATTTTACAATTTGTCATATATAAAATTACAATTACAATCATTTTACAATAAACTAAATATTATAATTACAATTAACATTTTACATTAAATATTTTACATACAATTACAGTTAAAATTACAATTACATATACAAACACAATTTTACAATTTTACATACAATTAAAATTTAAATTTCAATTACAATCACGACATAATGTTTAATAAATATCATGGTCATTTAATATTAAATTAATTAATAAACATCACGATCATGATAACCATCGTACAAACATCATATTTGACTAAAAAACACATTCAAACAATATATTAACATTATATATTAACATCATCAGAACACAAACATCAAATATACATCTCATGTCATATAACTCATGCTATCACATACACATCTATCTTCAAGCTAAACATTAAATGAACATATCTAACATGACCTAACAATATACACATCATGAGGATAACCAACATGTGAATTTGGTACAATTGCAACATGAACATAAAATATATGGACCATATATATATATATATATATATATATATATATGTATTGTTAAAAATATACAACTGTAATATAAATGTCATGGATCAATTGGTGGTAGTTAAACATCAATAGGCACACTACTAGTGGAGGCATTCTCAGTCAATGGTGCAGCCTCAATGCTCGATGGTCCAACCTACTCATGATCATGACTAGTACTGATGGATGCTGCAGGCTGCTGATGACTAGACATGGTCGATGGTCCAGCCTCATCTCCATGATGACTACTAGATGTTAGTGGAGTCTCATGCTCATCATGTGTGGTGCAAGGTGAATGATCATGAGATGAGTCGCTTCTAGTGGACCATCCATCACATGTTGTAGCTCGACCACCCCTATAACGTGTTGCAATCCTCCTCAGTCGTAGATACTACGACACGACACATCAGGTTGTACATGTCACGCGACATGCCTCTCCACATCCGTATTAGCCTATCATCAGCTTGTATGTCTTTGTAATGAGCGGGCCTAATGCTCGCCTCAACAATCAATGCATTGAGTTGGTTGTGCAACTCCATCCTATCTCAAGTATCAGGTCAACCGCGCCTAGCAATAGTTGGTATTAGTGCACCAACATGACGATCATGTCTCTCTCCACCGGCCTCCTAATCATGATCCTCGACATCTGCCATGTCGTGATCATCACCAGGATCCACACTTGGATCATGTGGTGGTTCTAGCATCTCCTCACCATCAAAAGAGCCAATGTCTTCAAAATATATACAAGTACACTACAATAATTAGACAATTTTATTACACTATTTAATAAAAACAGCTTAAATAACATGTTAGAATAAATATAAATAAAACATTAATATTACCTTTATCATCTGGTGGCTCATCATATGTGAAGAGGATGTTGGGACACCCGCGCCAGTCCAATCCAGCATAAGGATAGGAGACCATAATGAAGGGATGCAGCTCGTCAACCCTAGCTAGTAAGTCCAGTGCATCATGCGATATCTCGGATGGAAACATAGTCTCTCCCCTCTTGGGCATCATCTTCCCCCATATGTGCGTCCAAACCTCCAACATCGGCCTAGGAGGCTGCCGAACAAAAGTAGGGCTCATCTCTGGAAACCTCTCAAGAAATAAACAAAAAATCTCTGAATAAAAAGGGAAGTTGACCCTCCCTTGTGCATGAGCACGAGTTCTATCTATGGCCATACAAAACTGCCACAAAAAATGGCAGACCACCTTACAAGTCATGCCTCCTGTACTAAATAATCAAAAAAATATACAAGCATGCAACTAATGCGTTGGCCGTCACTGGTGTTGTGTGAAATTGTAGAAATGAGAAGTGAGAGGCATTGCACGTCCTGTCTACCAAACGCACCAATACGTAGCTAACCTCCACGGACCTGAAACTAAGGAGGAGAAAATACATCTGCTCCAATGTATCTCTAGGAGTAAACTAACTGAATCCATGCTATAGAACTAGATGAAACATCTGGAAATGAGGGAAAAGCCACCCCTCTCCTCAAAAGCCATGTAATGAAATAAATATCCTCCTCAGTGGGTGTGTACCACTGGTCAAAACCAACTTGGAAAGCCTATCGATGGACATTCCACCTGTGGATAAGATGTCTCAAAAAGACATTATGGGACTTTAGGGAAGTTTCCTCCTCATATAACTTGAGGTGGCCTACCTGCCTTAAGATCCCCTGGGTATTTGTTGTAATAGGGTGACAGTACGCATCTCTCTCCCTCTCTTGTGCCTCCCACTAACAAAGCATGTCATATGGTTCTTCCTGTTGTTGCTACTGTTCCTCCTCTTCTCTATGAACCATTGAAATATTAAATCATTTTTCTTATTAAATCATACATGTATTTAGGAATATACATATATCATTTTTTTTTGGAAAGAAAAAACAGACTAGTCTGTGCACCACAAAAATAGTCATGCACTGGTACCGATGTGGCTGTTATTTATAGAGCACTAGATGTGATGCCCCATATGACATAAAATGCACCATATGCGGTGTACCTGAAATTTTTTCAAGCCCCGTTGACTATATATGGTGTCATGAGAGCGGTGCACTAACTAAAATATACGCCCCAGAGCGTATAGTCATGTCAGTGCACCAACTCCCTAACAAATTATATTGTGAATGGTGCAGTATTTTACCCGGCCGCATCGTTTACCCTGTCGAAATTCCAAAGGAAGTTCGCTGACAAATACCGGGGCATATATATCTGTCAACACACCACGTTGCTATTCCAATGGCCAATGGTGCACCCAACTATATGACCCAACTGCCAATTTTTTTTAAATTTTGAAATAATGTGAGGCGCCTTTCTGTATTGCCCCGAAAATGGTGCGGATATTGTTAGCATCGGTTGTAGTGCAGCATGTAAATTTTATAGGCAGCACCACTTACCAGTGCGAGCTGAATGGCTCATGCGCACCGTGCGATATTTTTTTTTTCCTTTTTAATTGTTAATTTTAAGGTTACTTCAAATTCTAATATGCGAGAAAGTTTAATTATGGAAAAAATAGAAAAATACCTGTACAGTTCGCCATTGAGGAGGCATATTGGCTGTAGAATTTGCGAAAGAAAAATTTCCCACCATTTTGCAAAATGCAAGCTAGATATTGGTGGCCAATGCACAACAACAATGCGTGCAATGGGTGTAATGGGAGAACCAGTGTTAGGGTGGCTCAGAGAAGGAGAAATTGCACTATAATTTTTTTTTAATTTAACCTATTCCAATGTGTGGGGTTTTATAGACGCACCGGTGTTGTTTCTTAAGTATGCACTGGTCAGTTTTAGATTTGGCACATTGTTTTATGATGCACCAGGGTGGTTACATAACACCGCACCGGATTGTTTCAGTTTTGGTGCGGTGTTTTATAACACACCAGGGTGAGATAGTCTTGAATCACTGGTGCTTTATAGTAACAGGACACACCAAGCATGTTTGTATGGAGCGCATGGTGTCTGGTGTGCTAATGTTTTGTGCAACTGATGCTTTCTCTTGTAGAGTGCACTGGTGATTGAGAGTAGAAAAGTGAAAAATGTGGTTTTTTGGCTGTAATTTTTTTTTATTTGGCCCTTTTTCGATGCACATTTTTTATAGGCACATCAGTGTTGTTTTATATGAATGCACCAGACCATTTCTATTTTGGTGCGGTGTTTTATGATGCATCGGCGTGGAAGATTTTGTTAGCACTAGTGCATTCTATTATAGAGCGCACCAATAATTGAGAGATTTATAGCACAAAAAAAAGTGAAAAATATGGTTTTTTTGCAGTAATTTTTTTTTTGTTGACCATTGTCTGGTGCACATACTTTATAGGTGCACCGACGCATTTTCTTAGGAACGCACCAGTCATTTTGTGTTTTGGTGTGTTCTTTTATGATGCATCGGTGTGGGTTCTTCATACCGTACCAGGTGTTTTCAGTTTTGGCATGGTGTTTTATGATCCATCGGTGCGGAAGAGTTGTGATGCACCGGTGCTCTACATTAATATGATGCATCAGGCGGGTGTGTACGGAGCGCATGGTGTCCAGTGCACCAATGTTTTGTGTGCACCAGTTCTTTCTCTTGTAAGGAGCACCGGTATGATGTTGAATGATAAGCGCACCGAGCGGAAAACATCCGCAAAATCCTCCGCCCGCCAACCTCCTCTAGTAACCTCCGCTAGAAACGGATGTATGAGGTATTTTTATAAGGGGTTGCTCAAATCTGCCAGATGGTCTTTTCTTTGTAGTGTAAATAAATAAGATTCTATGCAAAATGAGAATGAATTCAAGGTAATGTGCCATTAATTTCTTGTTTATGAAAATGTGAATCGAAATACAGAGTATTATGTTAAATTTAAATACATGTAATTCTATGATTGATTGGTTACCGTAGAGGATGAAGAAAATTGTTTCAATATGATATGGATATCAGTATGAGAACTATATTTTACCATGTAAAAAGAAAATAAGACCATACTAATATATAGCAGAAATTATGGACACAACCTTCCACTGTGAAAACATGACATTAATATTGATCCCTCTATATGTTAAAATAAACAACATGAAAAATAAACACCTATAATGATCATTCATGTGTAATTAAGTTTTTAGAATTACTCGAGTTAATATTAATGTTCGGTTTTGTCCCGGGATGGGCTGGACTCACGCAGCCACACATAGGCACGGTCTCGAAGCAAAACTGACAACTAAAATGAATAAAAACCCTTAACTTCATTACAGGAGAAAAATTTTAGTTGTGCACAGTAAGAATTAAATTCCACTGAGAAAAAAAAAGGTGTCAATCAACAAAATGTTTCATAAAAATATATGCCATACTTATGACTGTACTTTATAAGCAAAAGAAAACTAGAATTAGAAGCCATAAATGAATTTTGATTCCAGGAAACAACACCTGAATATTCTCTTTTTCTTTTAGCATAGAGGTTCAAAAAATAAAACACAACACATTTTTTAGATCATGAACCTGGACAACAGGGAAACGGAAAAGAACAATTGAACAAAATTTTTCCAGGAACCCAAGTGTAGCAGGATAAGAAAAACTAGTATAAATAAGATTAACAATTTATAGGAAATCTTAGTTAAACTATATAAGAAACCCTAAGTAATTTCTTCAAGAAATTTTAAATACTATTTGTCAAATTTAGGATAGGGTTTGATTGCAAGGCTACCAACATAAATTTACTAAACACATTTCAAAATGAGTGAAATGATTTAGGCACCTCTAAAAGGAAAACCCTCTATCAGGATGCCAAGCCAAACCCTTGTTGTATTCTAAAAACCCCGAAAGGTCACCTCTCGGTGTATGGGTAGTAATAACTGTGTGGAAGAATGAAAACAAGAAAAATGGATGTAAGGGACTAGCAAAAATAAAACATTGATTTCTAGTGTAGAGTCGAATTAGAAAGTTTTAGATAATGCTTCCATACCTACTAACAATGAGACTTAAAACCCTCACTGATTCCCTACAGTTTCCAAACGGGAAACGAATGAGTAATGGTTTCCCATTTAGACAAAAATAGAAAATTTTAGATTGATTCCTGGGAAGATAACATGATAGCCCCTCGAGAACATTGCATAAAATTTGTCACGTCTTGAAATCTTAGCAATAATCAAGAGGTTATATGGCATCTACTAGAGAAAAAAACACAATAATAGTGAATGAGTGTCAACATAAATTATTAGAACAAAATTTCCTCATACTACTCTAAATAATGAATAACTATGCAGTCAAATGAAGGAAATAGACCTATTATAGTAGTAGTAGATCCCTGACTCACCCTCAATGCAAATTACCATCAGAACCCAAGTGAATTCCTGATAGTTTTTCTTAACCTTATTGGATGTAGGATAGTCATGGATTGAAACCATACTTAGATCAATAGTGGGCCTTATCTCATATGTGTTTCATGGAACCCTTGAGATCTAGCTAGCTAGTTCCCACTCGGCACCAAGGGATATGGTTAAACTTTTGGTTTACTAAATTTCAAAAAAAATTGACTTAAATGCATTAAGAGCTCATGCTTTGGTATTTTATTGTTAAGACATAGGTTGAAATTTAATATAATTTGTTGAACATGTGTGTTGTGGCATGAGGAGCTCTTCTTGAATGTTCTAACAAGTTTATTTTTTTAGGTTTAATATATATATATATATAAACTAGGTGTATGTTATAGGTGGTATCAGAGCCATCTTTAAACATTATGGCCTATATTGGTAGTGGTAATGATAACACATGTAATTATTGTGCATAGAGATAGAGAGAGAGAGAGAGCAGTAAGAAATAAATATGAGGAAGGGAGATGGAGGCTTACCTCTGACACAACCATTTGTGCAATGGGGTCACATACCAATCAGAGAAACAAACCTTGGGATGTGGGTGTAGCTAGGGGAAGAATCACACAATCTAACAACAATGTGGTTGGACACCATTCAAAAATTGAAACTAGAAATGGTTCATCTAAGAACTGTTAAGAAAATGTTAATGAGAGACCAAGAAAGAATTTTAAAAATTCTATATGATATTCAGAATTAGGGGACTCTAGTACTGAACCTTGATAATGGATCAAGAGATGAAGAACCCAAATATAGGAATGAAAATATACCAAAAATAAGTCAGAATCAGGGAAATAAAGGTGAAAGGGATGATAATGGAGAAGAGTGTAGCAATGTATCTGACCACATGAGAGAAACGAAGAAAAAAACCGAATTGAAATGGGAATTTAAAAAAATCTAACCTCCAAAATTTGATGGTGGAGTGTAAGAGGCTTTGTAAGCATGGGTTATTAACATGAATAAAAATTTTCAAATCTATCACTATTATAGTAACCTTAAAGCTAGGTTATCCATTTACCAGTCAAGGGAAAACTACTTTATAGTGGGAAGAGGTTAAGGTAGTGTAATGGATAGAGGAGCAAGAGGTGACTTGGGAAGAGTTTCAGAAGCCTTTAGAGAACAAGTACCTGATTTTTTTTTTTATGATGATAAGGCCTAAGAGTTTCAGAGCATGAAATTGGGACAACTAACTATGGACAAATTTGTGACTAAATTTACATCCCTCTGAGATATGTTCCATATATTCGGGAGGAAAAAGAAAAATTTTAATGTTTTATTAGTATCTTTACTTCATACATGAGAGATAGAATAGAATCTAATAATCCCAATACCATATATGAAGAAATTAGGAAGGACCAAAATTTGTCTCAACAGACAAGAAACAAAAAGGAAGGGGTAAATTTTGGTCATAGAAAAAGGGAAAAAAGTGTTACCAAAATCCCAAAAACATAAAAACTATAAATTTTAGGAATGCAAAGAAAAGTTATCCAAATAAACATTTTGGGAGGAACCCATAAAAAATAAAATGGCATACTAAATCCAAAATAATAAAGGTATCAAGCAAGCTAGAAGATGGTCAATCACAGAAACCCCCTCTATAGTGTTAAAGCTATGGTGAGTCTCATTACTATAATAATTTCCCTCATCGTGCTAGGCACGAATAAGGCTAATGTATAGGAATCTTCTATAGTCGGTGAAGTGGGGAGGAGTATGCTAAGGATCAATGTTGTGCTAGAAGGTCATCAAGAATATTATAAACCTACAATGATATTGTTGGAGGGTAAGTTATTCAACCAGACAATGATTATTTTAGTAGATCCAAGAGCAACTTAAATTTATGTCAACCCCAAAGTAGTGGAATTTTTTTTATTGAAAATTCATAAATTTAAGAACCACTAGCTCATAAAATTATCTACTATATCCCAGAGAAGAGTGATAGTTGAGTTACCAAATTTCTCTATTTATGTAGGGAGTCAGCAGATAGAGGCTGATTTTAGTATTATTCATTAGGAACTATAACACCCTGCTCCCATATCTACCCAAGTAATTCGCCAACCGGGGTAAGCATGTGATGTGAGGCTACTATGATTTGATTCAACCTCCTAGGTCTACATAACGAAATGGAACCGACACCACACAAATACATAGACCTTTTGCACCCTCTATAGGACACCTAGGATCCAAACTAACCTTCTGTGGCACTAGCCGCTTATTCAACCTGACTTTTTCATGTACAAATCTACCATTCACTCCCTTGACATAGGAAAGAGTGTGACTGGAAAGCTCGAGTCGCCTGCACAAAATTCATATGCATGTGACTAGGAATTTTCCCAATAGTTATGAGCCTAAGAAATTGATTTTTGTGTCATTTTTCAGACTGAGAGCCTAGGTCACTATCTAGAACTCCATGAAACTTTCAGAACTATAGTATAATAGCGCAATAATGATATAAAAGTAAATAGTTGAACATGGAATCTACTGGACCCCTACTAGCCATGACATGAATTTTTTCAAATATGTCATAAATATTCAATCTACAGTTTTAAATAAAAAAGCATAGCATAATATTCTCATACTTTTCTAATAATTTATAAGAGTCATTGCTCCCTTATACCATTAACTGCATTATCATCTATTAGGTCATGTATTCATTTCTCATTATATTACAAATTAAAACATGATGACAACCATACATTTTTACTTTCATGAAATACATCCATAACCAGTATATAAACAAGATAAATACTAAGGATAGAACATCCATAGATGATACATAGAATCCAACACATTTACACATAAATGACCAAGGAAAGTAACTCTTATTCATGAATAAAAAATCCCAGTATGGGACTACCACATTCCACTTGACCATAGATTAACTTAGTGAAATATCTCTTCATACAATCACCCTCATGCCATATTCCAAGAATGAATGTGGTACACAAAACAAAAGAAACAACCAAGGATTCCTAAGGCTAAACCACCTCACCCTCATCAATAGAAACCAGGCTTTAGCAATCCACATCGGATCATTAGGCCAAAAAAATAAACATGTAATGATAGGATTTTCCATGATCTCCACTAGATCACTAGGCCAAAACAAGAGTGGATCCCACCATATTTCAACACCTACACCATGATATATTTTTTGTCTCCTATTCTCTATGATTTCCCGCAATCGACACTGGATCACTAGGCCCGAATAGAGACTCCACTCTCTAGGCTTTACACATATCCCATCCAGGGATTCCTATCCATAATGGAGAGAAACCACCTTTAGGATTTACCATATATGCTTCCATACACTCGTCAAGGATACCTAGACCCACCGAGGAAACACAAAATCCATATTTACTGCAACCTAAAATACAGTTTAGGGGTTAGTAGGCCATGTGCTATTTAATTTAAATATCCACCTCCCTCAACTTTTTATCCATCCAACAATCCATCTCAACCAAAAAATGAGAACCCCATCACACCATGACTATCAAGAAATGGCAAGGTTATACTGAAAAAAACACTGTATCACCTGTAAAAATCATTCCAATCACAAAAATAGAACCATGAGTAAAAATGCAACAACATGGATGTTGAATCTAGCAAGGAAACCACACATGAAAATCGATACCTCCAAATAATATTTTCGTACATGGTCGATCCTGCTCTTCCTTTCTTCATCTTTGGTTCCTCTTTTTCTTCTTTTTCTTTCTTGATTCAATGTTGAAGTTATCCAAGAATTATCCAAGAAACTCTAAGTGTCCAAGAGTGTGTGAGCAAGGTAATAGACATGGAGCTTTCTTAATCACCTGACAAAAGGTACCAAACGATCTTGAGAAGCATTTTTATCAATGAGGCCTCTATTTTCTTCATTTTCCATTATTTTCCTCCATTTTTCTCCTCACGTGCAACCTGCGACCTATCACCTTCCTTTTCTCCTAATTTCCATTATTTTAATAATTAAAATTCTATTTAATGGCACTTTTACTTTACAAAGCCTTAGCCATTTTGTTTTGCAAATTCCTTATCCACAATAACTAGAATGAACACCAACTACGATGTTTTGCCCAACATTTATCTTGGAATAAATGTCCCATAACTGTGGTTATTATTTTTCCTATATTAACTTTTATTACATGGAATGTTGACCATGGTTGTTACACAACACTCCAGCTTCGGGGACACCATCCTTTTTGTTAAAAGACACCTATAAATCATCATAACATCTTAAAATAGAACATGTTGCCCATGCATCTTTATAACATAGATTGATGTAGTTTTCACAATGATCATCTTGTTTAGAAGAAAACCAACATGACAACATAAGAACATGACAATTATAATGGCATGACACCGATATCGCTTATTGTAGATTTATAAGATATCTCATGGAGGTATTTACCTTCACATACATATGTGCATATACCCAAACATCACACCAAAAAATATGCCAAAACATATACCAAACCATCATATCAACACTGCCTTTCCTCCTTTGGAAACCAATGAAGGATACATAGCCCTCATTTGATCTTCCATCTCCCATGTATATTTAGTGGCCTTAAGGTGCTTCCATGGCACTTTAACCTACTCGATTTCTTGATTTCGGACCATGAGCATATTTTTCTGCTATATACACTACATTTCCAATTGGAATTTTCCTTCTGGCTCCACCTGCTATACATATCATTCAATCACCTGATAAACATATTTAACATAATTCTTAAGCAATGACACATGAAAAACATCATGGAATTTCACTATCAGAGGTAGTGAAATTCGATAGGCTACTAGTCCAATCCTTTCAAAAATCTTGAAAGGTCCACAAAATTGAGGTGCCAACTTGACACATGATCCGATCTGCAAGGAGGTCTTATTGGGCTTCATGCGCAAGTACACTAGTTTCGCAACTTGAATCTCCTTAAACAAATTTTTTTGATTTGTGTAAATTGTATTACTGTCTTGTGTTGCGTTTAGGTTATTCTTGATCAACCACTTTAGTATTCCATATCTGCCAACATGTCCAGTCCAATAAACACCTTGTTAACTATATCACTCCAATTGATGGGATTATTGCAACTCTACCCATACAACAACTCAAACAGACCCATCCTCAATGGTTCCTGGTACCCACTATTGTAAGCAAAATCTACCATTGGAAGATACTCTTGTCACTTTCACTATTGATGCATCACATACATCATTATTAATTAGTTTTAGATAATGCAAAATTTTCTCTCAAGGCTTAGAGAGAGGGTCAGTTTACTCGATATAGGAAATCTAGAAATCTTGAAAAATTCAGGAATTTTTCTCTTAATGAGAATTGGTTCTCTGATGATGATGAGTGCCATTATTTTGATAGGTACCCACAAACCTCCATAAGGCACTCTCATTTGTATTCCTCAGATAAACATTCTGGTGTGTTTTCGCATGTTTTAGATGAGTCCAACACTCAGGAGAACCATAATTATGATAGCAAGTCATTACCATTCGGGAGTTACCTGCAATTGTTTGACACTATCAAAAATTCCTAAGGGTATACGCAGTCTGAAAATGCATACTCAAAATTTAGATGAACATTGGAAGATATAGTTGACTGTGAAATTCCACCACCCTTAATTATATTAGCAGAAGTTGATGACTCTATTCCATCCAGTGGGATCAGTGCTGATGGCAGCTCAAGTTTTTCATTTTTAGCATCAGAGCACCTGAGTAAGGTTATAGGGAGTGTTTATCATGTTTTGGGTAACTCTTTTGTTAGGAAAAATTCTTCAAACTATTCAATGATGGAGATTCCTGTTAGTTTTGGTAGTGCAGATGTCTATTTGATTTATTTCCCTGTCAGCAAGTCTTCAAAAGTAGGAGCGCTGATTAACTTATTTGACTCAGTTAGTGAAGTTTTTGCTTCCTCGAGGAGGAAATCATGTTCTTACAGCCTTAGATAGCAACTTGGGCCATATATTTTTCTGCCTCAATGAGGTTTACACTGCCATCTTTGTATCTCTTGAGAATTCGCAATTATAGTGTTTCTTTGAATGCATATTTGAATTCTTCAACAACATTACATGGTTTAAAATCTATATCTATTAATGATACATTAAGGGGTTCTAATGAAGGGGCAAGTAATGCTTCTCATGGCTCTCAAGTCGACTCACCAAATTACAGTGGGTCTGTTGGGTTCGGTAATTTTATCCCTAAGCGACCCTTAGAGATAGAGATGGAGTCCATGAAATTTTATGATGTTGGAAACTCTATTACCAATGAAAATAGTGAGAATTGTGGAAATCGTGACGGTAGCCCTTTGACCAACATTGCAGCCAATGATCTTCTTGTGTTCAATCATAGTTTTTTAGGTAGCTTCCTTTGTCGTAATGATGGACATGGACACCTGATGAATGTGGGCTTAAAGGAAGAACATGATTCAATTCAAGATTATATAATTATTTGTGATGGTTGTAGTTGGTCATTACCACAATCATCCCCTTATTAAGAATTTATAGAGCATGGGAGGAAACAAGTTAGGGAGCTTCGTGGATAATAGCCTTAATAATAATCACATACATAGTGATGTTAGTGGCCATAACAACATCGAATCCAAAATAAAAAGGTGGTGAACCTTTCTTCTATGGGGTCAAGTCAGGAAACCATTAGGATTCTCAGTAGAGGTTTAGGTTTTGTTGTTTCCCCTAAAGGCTTCCCAAAATAGAGCATTTTTTGTATCATTGAGGAAGGGATTCAAATTTTATGCTTGGATGATAAAGAATCACTTAGAAAAGAATGCTCCCTTATGCTAAGGAAATAAAGAACCCCTAAGAGTAAGATAAACAAAGATGATTTGAATTCTCTTAGAGCCCTTCGCAATAATGAAAAAAGTGTGGTCCTAAAGGCGGACAAGGAAGGAGTAGCAACCATTTTAGATAAGGTTGATTATGTAAGAAACACAAATGATAATCTTTATTATAGAAACTATAAGAAGCTTAAGTCCAACCCCATGCCGAGGGTTTTGAGAGAAGTCAAGAAGGCTGTCATGAACTCTAGTCTGGATGACAATATTAAAAAGAAACTGACCCCTTCATGTGAAGTCATTCAAAGAATTTATGGGCTTCCCAAGATTCATAAAGAGGGAGTTCCCCTTAGACCAATTTCTAATACTATAGGATCACCTACCTATGAATTGGAAAAATATTTTGCCAAAATTCTCAAACCCCTCGTTGGAAACACTGACTCCTTCATTAAGGAATCTAGGGATTTAGTTAAACTTATTAGGGAGGAAAGGGTGGAGGAGAATGACATTTTGGTTAGTTTTGATGTAGTTTAATTATTTACCAAAATTCCATTAGATGAAGCAGTTCAAGTTATTAATGAGTTTACAGATGCAGAAACAACTAAACTTGCAAAAATCTATCAACTTTCTTCAGCTCCCAAGGAGAATTCTATCAGCAGGTATCGGGTGTCACAATGGGATCACCACTCTCACCTATTGTTGTCAACTTATATATGGACAAATTTGAGAAGAAAGCCCTTTCCTCCTCTCCCTTGAAACCATCTTGGTGGAAAATATTTGTAGACGACACCAACATAAAGTGGATTCATGGGAGGGAAAATATTGAGAAATTTTTTAATCACCTTAACTCAATTTCCTTAGATATTAAGTCTACTATGGATATTGAATAAAACAAGAGCATCCCTTCCATGGATTTCCTTGTTATCGTAAAAGATGACGAAACATTGGGGCATCAAGTGTTTAGGAAGAAAACCCATACTGACATCTATCTTCATGTTGAGTCTTACCATCATCTGTCTCAAAAGTTTGGTGTCCTTAATACTCTTGTTGTGAGAGAACCGAGGATATCCTATGAGGAGCACTTTAAAGATGAAATCAATGACTTGACACATGTTTTTTTGGGTTTATGTTATAGAGAAAAAGATATCAGGAAATCCATAAAAAGAGATGAGTGTTTGGTCCTGTCCAAGAAGCGACAAGGACCTCAGGAAAGTTGTGGTAGAGATTTTCTACCATACATCAAGTGTTTTAATGATAAGGTTGCGAAGGTTTCAGGAGGGAATGCCATTTTTGAGAAAATTTCAGCACCAAAAACAATAACATAAAAAATGCGGTCAATTAATGGTAGTATTAGTCACGAGAAACTTAAAGGAATTCACAAATTTGACTCTTCGTGCGGGAAAATTTATATTGGTGAAAATGGGCGCAAAATTCAAAAATGTCTTAAAAAACACAAATATGATATTAAGTATGAGAAATTTCACACCACATCTCTTGCAGATCACTCCTTGAAAACTTAACATCATTTGCGTTTAGAGGATGCCATAATCATTGCGAGCGAGGAACACTATCAAAGAAGGAAAAATAGAGAGGCACTTGAGATTATAAAACATTTGCATAACGTGAACATAGATGGAGGATATGAGGTCAGTGACAGTTGGCAACCTCTAATTCGATAGATGTGCTCCTCCAGTTCGTCTTCATCCTAGGCATAGTTTTGCAGGTTTCTTCTCTTCCAATTTTTTTTTAAGGTTTGGACATTTTTAGATCTAGCATACAATTGATAGAATTATTTACTTTTGATAAATATCCTTATTAAATAATTTTTATTTCTTATTAATAAAAATTAATGAATTAATAATATTGTAACGTCCCCATTTTTTAACCCCACAAATTTTTTTCCTTAACCCTTTTATAATTATACATGGATTTTTTTTCATTTTTGTTTTGTTTAACACACCACAAAAATTATAATTATTGCAGGTTTTTTCCATTGTATTTTAATTAACAAACCACCTCTTCCACTTTGATTTATCTTATAAGTACATTCACCATGAGTACATATATTCATTGCAATTTTTATTTTTTTTTATACTTTGAGCATAATTATGCCTACGTCTCCTATGTTCGAATTTATATATTCTCCAATATATATATACATGTGTTTCAATAATACATATACCCATATGAAATCGAATCACCACATATATTATTTCTTTGTACTTACATCCTTGCCATGCTAGACGTCGACCCTGGTAACGTCATGACATTTAACCCACATATCGTTCGAGCTAAGGTGTGTATTACTCCGCATGGCGTTAGGATGAAATTTGAGGTATGTGGTTATAACTCTGTTTTTTATGGTCTTTACGTCTGGCATAGACCTGGTTGGATGGCGTACGAGCGTATTGTACTCGTCCTACTTTGTAGATCTCTCTCATCTGTGCTAATTGATGGTTTAATTAAAGTCATTTATGACCCTGACACCTTATGTCTCTCGATTCTGGTTTCGAGGAGTTGAGAGCCAACTTGCTTTGCTTTGAAATTAATATAATATCCTATTCATAAATATCTACGTCATTTTAACCATTCGCAACGTCTTTCCGAGTACAATCATAAAGTCTTTTCGAGTAAAAATGTATTCATGTCAGGGATTTCCCTCCGGAGAGTATCGTTGATCTACCTATTTTATTCTGGTTTGATTTTATGTATTCACGCATTCCCAGTTCACATTTACAATGCAGGCTCTATAGCGCTACATGTGTATGGTCGATCTGTGCGGAAGATTAGGGTTTCTTGAGGTATATATGTTTGGTTATATTTTACGAGTAACTTCCTTTCAACTTCAACCGTCAAGGCTCGAGACCTTTTCCTGAGGCCTGTTTGCGGCATCTATGGAGCTGAGTGCGTTTTCCTCTCATGACGAGGAGTTCACCCCAGGTTTGATGAGATTCCAGGTATATTAGAGTTATATTTTTTTTCCTTCTCTTAGTTATACTATTTTTCTAGTCGACTTGTTCTTTCAGTATGATTAAATTATTAACTCAGAGGATTTGAAACCTGGGTTTCTGATTTACACCTTCAGGATGTATATTGTCATTCTCTTTCATAAGGTATCGCGCAATATTTTGACTTTCTCCTTTTTCTCTGATGCAATTTTTCACGTGCTTTTCCCAGGGATGTGTTCGAACCATGCCACAGTCATCGCCCAGATAGCTCGATGATGCGGGAAGACTCCCTTTCATAACCAAAATGGCCCAACACCTTTCAATGGTGAGACAATAGTTTTTGTTACATCCGTTATATCCATTTTAACGTTTTGTGGGATGTTGATGCCTCTCAGCATTATCTTTTCGGAGAGACTATATTAAATCATCACTTCCATTCAATTTCTAGTGGGATATCACTTTGAACGGGATTTCTGACTACCCTAGGTAAGATAGTTCCTATCTTCCTCACTCGATTCGGTTTGTTTTAGGTTGCTATGGATATACGCTCAACATTTTCCTTCAGTAGATTTACTTTACTCTGTTGTCTTGTTACAGGTACCCAAGTCCGATTTGATTTATATGATTCATGCCGGCCTACAAATTTGAATCATCACCATTCGTGAGCGTTCAGAACCATAATGACTCATTCCTATTTTATTTTGTTTCAGGTTGTTATATCAAGGTCTGGAAATTTCCAGATTTGTCATCCTCCTCTTCATTTAGCATTTTCATAGGGTTTATTTTTTTAATGGACTGTGAAATACAAGTTGGGTTGTTTTCTCTCAACCAGCAATGGTTGTACCCATAACACGACCATTGGTCTTTATATGCACGGCTTGTAATATTTGTGAACTCTGGACATTCGTCTACCCAATTTGGGTTCTCAGACCTCGGTTACTCTATAGACAATTAACTCGGCTCTGCCAGTAAGGCTGAGTGTAGGTCAGATTTATTTTTATGTGTTTCTATTGACTTTTTTTTTTTTTTTTTGTTTAAACATCTGTTACTCCTATGGTTCATGCTATGCAACGTTTTTTTTTATTGGGAAGTTAATATTCACTTATATATCTTTGCCTCCTATTACTAATTTTTCTCTTACATGATAAATCGTTCAGATAAACCAAACTCTTTTATGTGTTAGCAATGAGGCCTTCTGCTCCTTCGAATTTAATATGATTTCCACTATACATTAGACTTAATAAAAATTTTGTTACATGCTAATGTCTAGATTTCCTACCAGGGACCAAGGTATTTCTTCTCCATTAAATATTATCCCAATACAGCTTCTATAAATAGACTCTTTCTGACTATTGTTATGATCCATCCTCATATCACATGTACTTCCAGTGTAGGATAATATTTGAAGCAGATCTCTATTATGCTGCTAATTATAGAATGTCTTTGTGAGAATAAATATAGATAAAGACTAATTTAGTACCATATATCAATGACATCTATCTTTATGTCATACAATTTTTATTGATTCTGCAAAGTATAGAGTTCGATACTGGTTATAATTACTTTTAATTTTCCATACAGTGATGTTTACCATATTGCTTTCACTGCTGTACACTAGAGCTTATTTTCCTATTTCTAGCATAATAATTTCACAGTGTATAATGATTTCATTTTGTTATAGAAATGGATCGATACATGCAGGAATTAATTGCTATTGTAATTCTAGTTATGTATAGATGGTGTATTTGCTCTAGAACATCATGGGTTTTTATCCAGTTACCATACAACTCAGATTTTCCTTCATCGATTTCTATTTTAAACATTTGTAGAGCGAAACTCATACTGCTTTCTCCTATGCATACATATAAATCATTTTATTAAATTAGAAGCAGATTAAAGTTAAAATCTCTAATTTGTCTGTGGAGAAATTTGTATCCTTAGATTTAAACCAATACTAGTTTAGAGGTTTTGTTGGATTCTCCTCCACAGATTTCTATTTCTACTACTCTACAGAATTCAGAGGGTTAATTCCTTTAATTTAATTCTATTAAATGTAGAAGCTAACAAATTTAACATCTAACTCACACAATCATGTATCACCAAGTTATACAAAAGGAGTAATAAACCCATGCAAGCTTAGAGACATACCACTATTTCAATTGACCAACCTCCCAACCTTAGTTTCCTTTTGTCTCTCAGAACTCACCCCTGAGCTGAGATCATCTCGTAGAACAGACCAACCTCTGATCTGTTCAGGAATAGCTTATTTAAGCTTT
This sequence comes from Pinus albicaulis, assembly GCA_034641835.2. Classification (NCBI taxonomy): domain Eukaryota; kingdom Viridiplantae; phylum Streptophyta; class Pinopsida; order Pinales; family Pinaceae; genus Pinus; species Pinus albicaulis. The sequence goes on from CM076584.1 coordinate 627,762,682, forward strand.
TTCTCCCCAAATCCTGTTTCTAATTCTGCGTCTAGAATTACAGGATTCTTTTCTTCTTGTTTGCCTAGGCGTCCCATTTTAGGGATTTTTAAAGCTGCTTTCTGCTTTTCCCAGCTTTTTACCTCTTCCCAACTACTCTCCACATCATTCGGGAAACTAGATTTTCCTCAAAATCTAATTTGGATATAAATTCTTTCAAGGATTTTTGAAAGATTTCTGGGAAATATTTTCCTCTATCCATACTCATGGATTTAGCAAGTGATCTCACAATTCTTATTTGGTCAATATGCACAACATTATTTTATTTAAATTTCATAATGAATTACTTAATTACATCCATAAAATACTTATCCATTTTGGGTCCACTCCCCATTAGGATTAAAGTTCAAATGTCTATCTTTGAAAGAAACATAAACTAGGGGTGTTACATATTCCCCCTCTGAAAGCAAACACCATCCTCAGTGTTGATAGCTAACTACTAGAGTTCATTTTTTTCCAAACAAAAATGGATATTGGTCCATCATTTCAGCTTCTCTTTCCCAGGTAGCTTCTTCAGCAGTAAAGTGATTCCACTGCACCTTTACTCTTGCTACCGTCTGATTCCTCAATTCAATTTCTTCCCGCTCCAATATTTGAAGCGGTTCTGGAAGGAACTCCCCTTCTGGCTCCACCTGTATCACATTCCAATCCAAAATGTGAGAAGCATCATGTATATATCTTTTTAATAATGAAACATGAAACACATCATGCACTCTAACATGGGGTGGTAAGGCCAACTTGTAAGCCACTGGTCCCACCCTTTCTAATACTTCAAAAGGACCACAATATCTAGGAGCCAGTTTTGCACAACTTCTAGCATAAAGTGTGTTCTTTTTGGGTTTAATATGAAAATACACATGTTCCCCACCTTTAAATTCTCGATGTACTCTCTTCTTATCAGCATAGTTTTTCTGGCGATCTTGTGCTGTCTTGATGTTTATTTGTATTTGTTTAAAAATTCTTTCCATCTCTTGCAAGGCATCTGGTCCCGGCATTAGTTTATCCTCAGGTTGGCTCCAGCTCAAAGGAGTATGACATTTCCTTCCATAGAGTGCCTCAAATGGACTCATTTTGATAGAAGATTGATAGCTATTATTATAGGCAAATTCAGCTAAATGAAAGTAATCTTCCCACTTTGATGGCCTATCCATCACATACATTCTTAGCATATCCTCCAAAATCTAGTTAGTTTTCTCTGTCTGACCGTCGGTCTGAGCATGATAGGCAGTACTAAAATTCAACTTAGTGCCCATACCTATAAATAGACCTTTCCAAAAGGCTACAGTGAACTTAGCATATCTATCTGAAACAATCATCTTTCGGACCCCATGTAACCTTACTATTTCTTTTAGAAACACATCTGCTAATTAGGCTGTCCCGAAAGTAGATTTCACTGGTATGAAGTGTGCAACTTTTGTTAAAGTGTCTACTACCACCATCACTAAATCGTGTTGATATTTAGTTTTGGGTATTCCTATTATAAAATCTATAGAAACTGTGTCCCATTTCCATTCTGAAATCGACAAAGGATTCAGAAGACTACCAGGATGCTAATGTTCAACTTTAACTAGTTGACACTCCATGCATCTAGCTAAATATTCTGCTACATCTCTTTTCATTCCTAGCCAAAACAACTTCTTTTTCAAAGTTGTTAACATGTTCTGATATCTCGGATGTCCTGCATATGGCTGTTTGTGATATTCTTCTAAAATCTCTATTTTCAAGGACTCTACATTGGGAATATATAACCTATTTTTGTAATAGATTAGACCTTTCTTGTTTTGAGTGTATTCAACCATCTCTTTCTTTAGTATTTTCACCTGGAGTTTCTCATAATTTGGATCCTGGTCTGCTACCTTTTCACTAAATATTCTAATTCAAATTGGGCACTACTTCCAATGTTGTTTATATTTTGACAAGCATTTCTGCTCAAGGCATCGAAAATTTATTTTCTTTCCCTCTGATATGTTTTATTTCCATATCAAATTCACTCAGAAAAGACAACCATCTGGCTTGTCTGGCATTCAAATCAGTTTGGGAAAAGAAATATTTAAGACTAATATGATCAGTCATCATTGTAAATTTCTTTCCAAGAATATAGTGTCACCACATCTTCAAGCCATGAATGACAGTAGCCAACTCCAAATCATAGGCACTATAGTTCTGTTCATGTGTCTTCAGTTTCCTAGACTCATATGTAATAACTGAATTTTCCTGCAAAAGGACTCCTCCGAACCCCTCTCTACAGTCATCTGTACATACAACAAATTCTTTATCCGGATTTGTAATTTTCAATATAGGGGCTGTAGTGAGTTTTAATTTTAATTGTTCAAAACTGGTTTGGCATTTTTCAGTCCACTCAAATTTGACCCCCTTTCTTTGTAGCGAGGTGATGGGATATGCTATGGTAGAAAATCTCTCCACAAATCTGCGATAATAACTTGCAATCCCCATGAATGATCTCACTGTTGAAACATCTGTTAGCACAGGCCATTCTTTAATAGCCTTTATCTTTTCAGGATCCACAACCAACCCTTGTTCAGAAATAATATGACCGAAGTATTGGATCTTATCCTTATAGAATTCACATTTACTGAATTTGGCATATAACTGGTTTTCTTTCAAAGTTTGCAATACTATCCTCAAGTGCTCTTTGTGTTATTCCTCACTTTTTGAGTAAACTAGAATATCATCTATGAACACAAGTACGAATTTATCCAAGTACTTATTTAACACACTGTTCATTAAGCACATAAAGGTGGCAGGGGCATTTTTCAAACCAAAAGGTAGGACTACAAATTCGTAGTGACCATACCTGGTTTGAAAGGTTGTTTTTCTTATGTCTTTTTCTTTAATTCTGAGCTCGTGATAACCAATCCTTAAGCTAATCTTTGAAAATACTGAAGCTCCTCTCACTTGGTCAAAAATATCATCAATTCTGGGTAAAGGGTATCTGTTTTTAATGATCAACTTATTCAGTTGACGATAATCAATGCACATCCTAAAGGTTCCATCCTTCTTTTTCACAAATAGAACCGATGCTCCCTAAGGAGACACACTCGGTCGGATATAGCACTTATCCACCAATTCTTCTAATTGTGTTTTCAGTTCCATGAGTTCGGGGGGACTCATTCGATAAGGGGCTCAGGAAACAGGTGTTTCTCCCGGCACAAAATCGATTAAAAAGTCAATCTCTCTTTTGGGAGGAAGATGAGGAATCTCATCTGGAAAAACTTCCTTAAACTCTCCTACTACTGGTAAAGCATCCAGCAGATTTTCTTCAGTTTTATGTTCTGTCTCTTCTACATGTACTGCATAGACTTGGTATCCTTTCCTAGCTATTCGTTTTAATTGTAGTGCTGATATTTGTCTTACAGAGATAAGTTTTGGTTTTCCCTTGAGAATAAAAGGTTTCCCCTCTTCATCTACACAATGCAGGGTCTTATCCCAACTGTTCATCATGGCCTTCTTCTTTTCCAGCCAGTCCATTCCTATCAGCAAGTCATATGAACCTAATGGCATAATTTTTAAATTCACTTCTGTTTGAAAATCATTTAATTTGATTGTTGTTTGAGGTAACCTATGAGTCACTTTCCTCTTGGTTCTAGTGGCTAATAGACCAGCGAAGACTGCTGAAATTTTCAGTTTTGAGGTTGCATTTTTCTACAATTTTTGGACTAACGTAACTCAAAGAAGCACCTGGATCAATCAAAACTGTAACAGATTGGTTAGAAATCTAACCCTCCATTTCAACCATGGTAGCTTGATGCTCTGCTTGTCGATTCTCCAAGGCTGCACTGATAGTAGGTATATTTCATGCTATGTCATTTACTGTGGTCGCTTCTTGGTCTCTCAAAATCATCTGAATGTTTATGTGGGGACAATCCCTCAATAGATGAGGTTCTCCACAACCCCAACATTTCAGAGGCTCCCTCATTTTAACTATGCATTCTTTTTTATTTCCTTCATATAGTTGTTTGGAACCAATTTGAGACTGAGCTGTTTGGCTTTCTTTTGGTTTATTAAACTTTTTCCTCTGATGGTCTCTACATAAATTCCTTAAGTAAGCTGGTTTCTATTTCTTTCCTTTAATTTCACCTTTGTTTAGAAAGCCTTTTCCATGCTCAACCTTTCCCTTAAACTACTGATAGCATAATCTAGCCTTCCTCACTGCCTCGTCCATAGTTTTTGGGTTATCAAGATTGATCTTCTCTTTGTATACAGCAGGCAAACAGTTCAAAAACCTTTGCACCTTTGCCTTCTCTTCCCTAACGTAAAGGACATATCTCAACAGATTTGTAAACTTAGTGACAAACTCATCAATAGTAAGTTGTCCCAGTCTAAGCTCATGAAATTCTTTTGCTTTATCATCATAGTAACGTTCATTTAAGTAGCGATTTTTGAAATTAACCTGGAAATCTTCCAAAGTAACTGTATTTTCATCAATGGCATGAACCATTTTCGTCTCCTCCCACCACTAGGTAGCCTTACCTTGTAGCTGGTAGACAGCTAATTTGGCCTTTAGATTGCTTTCATATTCATAGACCTGGAAATACTTAATCATGTTCAGCAACTAGGCTTTAGCATCTTCCTCCTTCTCCCCATCATAGGAGGGAGGTTTGATATTTCGGAATTCCCCCTGTAATTCCTTTTTCTGTTTATACTGATGCCTAACAGCATCATCATCCTCAGACTCATCAGTCTTCCTCTTTCCGAAACCTTCACCTTCTTGGCTGTTCCGTGAAGTTAATTCTCTGATGAGCTTTTCCTGCTCCTCACTGGCTAATGACAATCTGTCATTCTGGCTTCTTAGCTCAGCCATTTCTCGTTGCAAACTGTGCAACATAGCCATCACCAGAGTGTTGGGATCTCTTGTATTATCTTCATCACGTAGATCGACATAAATTTCCTCACCTTTTGCCATTTTAGCACCACTTTACACTACACAACACAGATCAGTAGTGACAAAAATTTATAATAACAATTACAATGAGCACATAACATCAGTGAGCACAAAAACAACAGCCCAGTTTTGTATAACATGAGCTCTGATGCCATTTGTAACGTCCCCGTTTTTTAACACCACCAAATTTTTTTCTTAACCCCTTTATAATTATGCATGGATTTTTTTTTTCATTTCTTTTTGTTTAACACACCACAAAAATTATAATTATTGCAGGTTTTCCCCATTGTATTTTAATTAACAAACCACCTCTTCCACTTTGATTTATCTTATAAGTACATATATTCATTGCAATTTTTTTTTTTTTAATACTTTGAACATAATTATGCCTACGTCTCCTTTCTTCGAATTTATATATTCTCCAATATATATATACATGTGTTTCAATAATACATATACCCATATAAAATCAAATCACCACATATATTATTGCTTTGTACTTACATCCTTGCCATGCTAGACATCGACCCTCGTAACGTCGTGACATTTAACCCGCATATCGTTCGAGCTAAGGTGTTTATTACTCCGCATGGCGTTAGGATGAAATTTGAGGTATGTGGTTATAACTCTAATTTTTATGGTCTTTACGTCTAGCATATTGTACTTCTCCTACTTTGTAGATCTCTCTCATCTGTGCTAATTGATGGTTTAATTAAAACCATTTATGACCCTGACTCCTTATGTCTCTTGATTCTGGTTTCGAGGATTTGAGAGCCAACTCGCTTCGCCTTGAAATTAATATGATATCCTATTCATAAATATCTATGTTCTTTTAACCATTCGCAACGTCTTTCCGAGTATAATCATAACGTCCTTTCGAGTAAAAACGTATTCATGTCAGGGATTTCCCTCCGGGGAGTATCATTGATCTACCTATTTTATTCTGGTTTGATTTTATGCGTTCATGCATTCTCGGTTCACATTTACAATGCAAGCTCTACAGCTCTACATGTGTATGGTTGATCTGTGTGGAAGCTTAGGGTTTCTTGAGGTATATATGTTTGGTTTTCTTTTACGAGCAACTTCCTTTCGACTTCAACCGTCGACGCTCGGGACCTTTTCCTGAGGCCTGTTATCGGCATCTATGGAGCTGAGTGTGTTTTCATCTCATGAAGAGGAGTTCACCCCAGGTTTGACGAGATTCGAGGTATATTAGAGTTATAATTTTTTTTCCTTCTCTCAGTTATACTAGTTTTCTAGTCGACTTGTTCTTTCAATATGATTAAATTGTTAACTCGGAGGATTTGAAACCTGGGTTTCTGATTTACACCTCTGGGATGTATATTTTCATTCTCTTTCATAAGGTATCGCACAACCTTTTGACTTTCTCCTTTTTCTCTGATGCAATTTTTCACGTGCTTTTCCCAGGGATGCATTCGAACCATGCCACAGTCATTGTCCGGATAGCGCGACGATGTAGGAAGACTCCCTTTCATAACCAGAATGGCCCAATGCATTTCAATGGTGAGACAATAGTTTGTGTTGCATCCATTATATCCATTTTAACATTTTGTGGGATGTTGATGCCTCTCGGCATTCTCTTGTCAGAGAGACTATATTAAATTGTCACTTCCATTCAATATCTATCAGGATATCACTTCCAGTGGGATTTCCGACTACACTAGGTAAGATAGTTCCTATCTTCCTCACTCGATTCGGTTTGTTTTAGGTTGCTATGGATATAAGCTCAACATTTTCCTTCAGTAGATTTACTTTACTCTGTTGTCTGGTTACAGGTACCCAAGTCTGATTTGATTTATATGATTCATGTCAGCCTACGAATTTGAATCATCACCATTCGTGAGTGTTCAGAACCATAATGACTCATTCCTATTTTATTTTGTTTCAGGTTGTTATATCAAGGTCTGGAAATTTCCAGATTTGTCATCCTCCTCTTCATTTAGCATTTTCATAGGGTTTATTTGTTTAATGGACTGTGAAATACAAGTTGTGTTGTTTTCTCTCAACCAGCAATGGCTATACCCATAACACGACCATTGGTCTTTATATGTGTGGCTTGTAATATTTGTGAAATCTGGACATTCGTCTACCCAATTTGGGTTCTCAGACCTCAGTTACTCTATAGACAATTAACTCGGCTTTGCCTGTAAGGCTGAGTGTAGGTCAGATTTATTTTTATGTTTTTTTACTGATTTTTTTTTTTTTTTTGTTTAAACATCTGTTACTCCTATGGTTCATGCTATGCAACTTTTTTTTTATTGGGAAGTTAATATTCACCTATCTATCTTTGCCTCTTATTACTAATTTTTTTGTTACATGATATCTTGTTCAGATAAACTGAAATTTTTGATGTGTTAGCAATGAGGCCTTCTGCTCCTTTGAATTTAATATGATTTCCACTATACATTAGACTTAATAAAATTTTTTTTACGTGCTAATGTCTATATTTCCTACTAGGGACCAAGGTATTTCTTCTCCATTAACTATTATCCCAAGTCAACTACTATAAATAGACACTTTCTGACTATTTTTATGATCTATCCTAATATCACATGCACTTCCAATGTAGGATAATATTTGAAGCAGATCTCTATTATGCTACTAATTATAGAATGTCTTTGTGAGAATAAATATAGATATAGACTAATTTAGTACCATATATCGATGACATCTATCTTTCTATCATACAATTTTTAGTCATTCTGCAAAGTATAGAGTTCGATACTGGTTATAATTACCTTGAATTTTCCATACAGTGATGTTTACCATATTGCTTTCACTACTGTACAGTAGAGCTTATTTTCCTATTTCTAGCATAATAATTTCACAGTGTATAATGATTTCATTTTGTTATAGAAATAGATCGATACATGCAGGAATTAATTGCTAATGTAATTATGGTTATGTATAAATGGTGTATTTGCTCTAGAACATCATGGGTTTTTATCCAGTTACCATACAACTCAGATTTTCCTTGATCGATTACTATTTTAAACATTTGTACAGAAAAAATCATACTTATTTCTCCTATGCATACATATCAATCATTTTATTAAATCAGAAGCAGATTAAAGTTAAAATCTCTAATTTATCTATGGAGAAATTTGTATCCTAAGATTTAAACCAATACTGGTTTAGAGGTTCTGTTGGATTCTCGCCCACAGATTTCTATTTCTACTACTCTACAGAATTCAAAGGGTTAGTTCCTTCAATTTAATTCTGTTAAATGTAGAAGCTAACAAATTTAACATCTAACTCACACAATCATGTATCACCAAGTTATACAAAAGGAGTAATAAACCCATGCAAGCTTAGAGACATACCACTATTTCAATTGACCAACCTCCCAACCTTAGAGTCCTTCTGTCTCCCAGAACTCACCCCCGAGCTGATATCATCTCCTAGAACAGACCAACCTCTGATCTGTTCAAGAATAGCTTATTTAAGTTTTTGCTCCCCAAAGCCTGTTTCTAATTCTGCGTCCAGAATTACATGATTCTTTTCTTCCTATTTGCCTAGGCTTCCCATTTTAGGGATTTTTAAAGCTGCTTTCTACTTTTCCCAACTTTTTACCTCTTCCCAACTACTCTCCACATCATTGGGGAAACTAGATTTTCCTCAAAATCTAATTTGGATATAAATTCTTTCAAGGATTTTTGAAATATTTCTGGGGAAATATTTGCCTCTATCCATCCTCATGGATTTAGCAAGTGATATCACAATTCTCATTTGGTCAATCTGTACAGCATTATTTTATTTAAATTTCATAACGAATTATTTAATTACATCCACAAAATACTTATCCATTTGGGGTCCACTCCCCATTAGGATTTAAGTTCAAATGACTAGCTTTGAAAGAAACATAAACTAGGGGTGTTTACAGATTCAAGTTGAAGTTGCATGGTGGAAGGATTAGAACAATTCATGTTGTTATGTGTATTCTTGCGTTGGCAAGAAATCTGATTTCAATAATAAATGTGGATGATGTAGGTGTAAAATAATGTTTGAGAAATATAACTCCAAGATGGTTTTAGGAGAACTGGTATTTCTGCAGGGATTTCTCATTGAAAATTTGTACAATATTCTCGGTAACACTGTTATTAATGGGTGCAATAATTTTGTGGTTCCCAAAAGTGGAGCAGAAAAAATAGTGGTGTCTGGAGAAAAGATCACGTTATGGCATAAAAGGCTTGGGAATATTGGAGATAAGGACTTTAGAATATTTCATGGCAATGTTATGGTAGAAGGTGTGTCTAATTAGTCTTTGGATTTTAATTTTTGTCAACATTGTCTATATGGGAAGAAGAATCGGTTGAGTTTCCCCTCTGATGCTAAGAGGGCGAAAGGGATATTAGAGCTTGTGTGCAGTGATTTGTTTGAACCTATGTTGGTTGAATAATTGTCTACATTTATGTACTATGTCTATTTTATAGATTACTTCTAAAGTAATACATGGATATATTTCCTTGGGAAGAAATCGGAAGTCTTTGGCATTGTTAAAGAATTTAAGGCTCTAGTGGAAAATCAGCAAAGAAGAACATCTAGGTGTTGAGGACACATAATGGTGGACAGTTCTATAGGATGTGGGGTATAGCACAACAGAACACTACTCTATAAAAAAATTGGAAAAATGGAGTTGCAGAAAGAATGAATAGGACGTTGATGGAAAAGGAAATAATCATGCTCAGTGGTGCCATGTTAGGAAAAAAATTCTGGGCAGAGGCATTAGATATTGTATATTACCTTGTTAACAGATCACCTTCATCAACATTGGAGGATAAGAATCCACATGAGGTATGGATTGGTATGAAACCCTCTCTTTCACATATGATGGTATTTTCCCATGATTCATATGTACACGTTCGAAAGAAGAAAAGAACCAAGTTGGATAGTAAATGTGGAAGGTGCATCTTTATTGGGTATAGAGATGGTTGAAAAGGTTATAAGATTTGGAACCCAAAAACAAGGAATTTTGTGTACATCCAAGATGTGGTGTTTAAAGATGTGAAGGATGTTATTAAACATGAATTCCTTCCAAACTAACCTGAGAAGATAGAGTTTTAGCTAAAGGAGGAAGAATCAGAGTCTACAGCAGAACATGAATAAGAAGAGGAAGAGCCACAAACTTCAGTTTTTAGGAGATCAGTTCGAGATAAAAGGTAGCTAGAAAGGTATAGTCCATCTACTTTTTGTTCAAATTTTTATTTATCAATTAATGATAATGACCCTAGAACTATCAGGGAGGCAGTAGAATCATAGGATAGAAAACTCTAGAAAGAGACTATGGTTGATGAAATGACATCTTTGGACAAAAATTATGCTTTGGATCTTGTGGATTTGCGGGATGGAAGGAAACCCATTGGAAGCAAATGGGTGTTTAATAAGAATATAAATGTAGAAGGCAAGTTGGAGAAATAAAAATATCATTTGGTAGAAAAAGGTTATTCCTACGTGTCGATAATTGATTTTGGTGATATTATTCCTTCCTTTGCCAAGTTAGTTTCTATTATATTACTTTTATCTATTGTTGTTTCTTTTGATTTGGAAGTAGAATAGATGGATGTGAATATAAAATTTCTTCACAGGAGTCTGGAAGAAGAGGTATACATGAAGCAACCTGAAGGATATGTGGTAAAGGGTAAGAAATAACTTGTATGAAGGTTAAAAAAGTCTATGTATGAGTTAAAATTATCACCAAGGATGTGGTATCTAAAATTTGATACATATATATGGGTGCTTGGCTTCAAAAGAAGAAAATTGGATCACTGTGTGTAGTTTAAATTAATTCTTGGTCATGTTATTTATTTGGTATTGTAGGTGGATGATATGTTATTGATTAGAAATAACAAAGAAATTATCGACGATTTGAAAACTGAATTTTACTTAAAATTCGACATGAAGTAGGCTTGGTGCTGCAAACTATATTTTGGGAATGGAAATTAAATGAGATTGGGTAAAGTGGAAGCTCTAGTTAAACCTGTCATGTCCCTCAAATTCACACCTGTAGAATTTCTTTTTTTTTCTTTTTCCAACTATAGGTAATGTATAACTTCACTTATACACTATTTGTTTTATCATTTCACAATACCCTTCTCTTTTCTAAAATATCCAATTTAATTTGGCCACTTGTGGTTTTTAATTAAAACTTATATATTTTATTGTAAAAGCGTGGGTTGTTATTTCAACCCCCAACCTTAACCATAACACTCGTACTAATACGTAGTTACCATCATAACGACATGACTTCAAAAATACTTTGGTTTACATCTCAATACGACCAAGTAACTTATACATTAATGTATACTTCATAGATTGTTTGCTTGGTCTTCTTTCACTCACACTTGAAATACGAATCACTATGGGTTTGATTATAATACACATCACTATGGTTTCATATATGTATTTCTTGTGCGAAATTCTATATATACTCATCGTTCAGTTTTTGGTGGTTGTTTGTAGTGTTGTAACCATTACATCTTATCATAGTTTCATTGCTATACATGAGAACTCGATGGCGTATCTAAGTAAGGCTATGGCCTTAGTCCTTACTAGTGCTTATTTAATCACCATTTTAATCATTACGTATTGACAACGGGATCTTCATTAACTCCTCCTACGGTTTACTATGTACTTCCGATGACTTTCGTTTGGAAGAATTAAATGAGGCGTGGTTTTTCCTATGCTTTCGTATATTTCTTGATACGAATGTGCACTGTGAATCGTTTTGAAAATCTTAACAACTGTGCATCGACGTTCTTGAAATTTTATTGAGTTAATTGTCTCCCTGGTCATTTTCTGGGTGTGGGCATCGCCCTCCATGTGGATGGCGGAACTTTGAGATAATTTATGGTTTAGCTGTGTTATAAGTTCGGTTTTTTTCCAATCTACAGATTTCATTTGGCACTGTTAAAAATTTCGCTCAGAGAAGGCCGAGTCTCCCAGAATCACTTCTGCGTTCACTTATACTAGACAACGTCAATTCTTCTAGCACCAGAAGATTCATCGTTCGGGTAAAATTCATGGTCAAATCCTTCTCAGATCTCGGGAAATGACACATAATGCTCTTCAAATTTTTAATTTGTTTTACACTGGTATACTGACCTCCTCGTTCTTCATGTTCTTGTTTTCATTCAAGAATTTGGTGATGATCTCTTAATTTGTATTTTGGCATGCTAACTACTTGTATTGAGTACTGTGTATTAGAAATCTGGAAATGAAAGTGCATAATGTTTATTGAGTTTTTGTTTTGGTCAATATATATTTAATCTTCATTGTTTGGGCCTGCATCTGTATGATATCTTCTCATAGTGGGAGAGGTCAATTCACTGGGTTTCTATATGAGATGACCTCACGTCACCTATTTAATAGCAACTGTAGTTTTGTTTCGTTTTGATGTTCTGATGTCATTCCACCCAGGTCGACGCGTTTATAATTTTTTTTCTTGTCTCAATTTTCCCAGGTTCCCTCTTCCGAGGTTTTGAGATTTCTCTCACTTGTGGTTGAGAGATTTCATTTCAAATTTGTGTCCAGTCTTGTTTTGTATTAGTTCATACACGACTGTGAGCTTATAATCGACATTTTGTATTATATGTAGAGGTTCATGATATACACACTTTATTCTCCTGCACCGAGTTAATTTTCACTTCTGAGGTAATACCTTGTAAATTATTGCATTTTCGAATGGTTAGGTTTCTATACAGGTAACTAATTCGTCTTAGTATCTCCCAGACAACCATCAGAAGGGACCGGTTTCTTCCTAGAGGCCTTTCTTTTTTTTGGGTAAGTAGAACTCTAGTTCGCTGTCGCAACCTCTTATAAATGCCTTTCTCCATTTATATTCATACCCGTTAACTTATTTCTCGCAATGCTATTGCAAGTAAGCTATTTACCTCACGCATAGGTTATTGAGGGTTTCATACTCATCCTTGCGATAGGATTCTTATAACAAATTTATTTTGCATGGTCATAGGTCAGCGTCTATCTCTTGTCGGCAATGATGTTTGCCTCCAATTCTTGTTTAATTTAGTTCACAGTTTCCTCACAAGAAAGTACTACCTTCTAGTGTTGGTAGCGTTAATTTCAGCAAGAGGCTGGGACTGTTAACATTATTTCGATGATAGAATTTTCTAAATAATGAGTTCTGGAATGCCATATTTAACTATGTGAGCCTATTTTATAAGTGGCTTCAGTCTTTGCTATATATATATATATATATATATATGCATAATAACTCTCACTCTTAATTTGATTTTTATTATCGTCAACTCCCTAATACATTTTTCTTTAACCTAATGATTTACCTAAGGATAGTGAGGAAAGTAATAAGTTTACTGGCCTTAATTTTTTCTTCTTGTTTCCTCCTCGAGATAATAGGTTAATGGAATATGAGTTTCATTGTCCTAGTAATTGTTTAAATATGAAGTTGCTCACTACCTGAGAACTTTCCAGTTCTATAGAGTTTATATTTTCAGTTGTATTCTATACATACACTAGAGCTCTCTCTGTAGTTTAGGTTTTCATTTTCATAACAATTATACTGTTTTCATATATTTATAATTGTTCTTGTCATAACAACTTCATTCTATGTATTATTTCACTACTCTTCTAACCATTTCATAATGTTGATGGATAAAATGTATGTTAACTTTCACAACTATATTTATTTTATTTTCCAGTTGCATGCATTATGTAAAATTTTACATCTTATTCTAGAATAATTATTCTACCTGGGCCATTCCTATACAAATAATGTTAGTCACACATTATATATGTATATGTTTCTCATAATACAATTTTTTGCAGATTGAATAATCCCAGTTAGCTAGATCTCTTCATTATCTGAAATTTTATAAAGCATTAAAATCTATGCTCTTTCAAATCTATCCTTACTGTAGCATGCAGCTTATAAATAGCCATGTATTTCTATGTTGGAATTCTACAATTCTATACTTTACTCAGTAAATTTAATAATTTCCTTACTACTCACACAATTCAATTTTCTCTAGTGTCCCCTATTATTAATCCAATGGTTAACAGAAGCATATTAAAGTTACAAAATCCTAAATTATGAGGTACTATATATCTCCAGATTTAATCCAAAGGCTGGTTTAGAGCTTCTGGGTGATTTTCCCTCATTTTTCTATTTCCTACAACTATGAAGAACTGAGAGGGTTAAGTCCCTCCTTAACTCTGTAAATGTATGGAACACTACTATAATTCAGAAAACAAAATATACACAGGTAACTACAGTCGGTCACATCAAAATTAAATTTGCAATTGTTCATAATTACTGTGAGCATACCACTTGGGTAATTGACCAGTCCTCCCAATCGTAGAGTCCCTCTATCTCCAGAACTCACCCCCAAGCTGAGACCACCTCCAGAACAGACCAACCTCTAATATGTTCAGGAATAGCTTATTTAAGCTTTTTCTCCCCAAATCCTGTTTCTAATTATGCGTCCAGAATATCAGGATGCTTTCCTTCCTATTTGCCTAGGCTTCCCTATTTAGGGACTTTTGAAGCTGCTTTATGTTTTTCCCAGCTTTTTACCTCTTCCCAACTACTCTCCACATCATTGGGGAAACTAGATTTTCCTCAAAATCTAATTTCGAAATAAATTCTTTCAAGGATTTTTTTGAAATATTTTTGGGGAATTATTTTCCTCTATCCAACCTCTTGGATTTAGCAAGTGATCTCACAATTGTCATTGGTCAATCTGCACAGCATTAGTTTATTTAATTTCCAAAATAAAATATTTAATTACATTCACAAAGTACTTATCCATTTGGGGTCCACTCCCCTCAGGATTAAAGTTCAAATGTCTAGCTTTGTAAAAATAACATAAACTAGGGGTGTTACAAAACCAGAGTAAGTATGTTGAGACAATATTGTAGAGGTTTAATATGCATGTTAGTAAACTAGTGAAGGGTCCTATTCTTGTAGGTGTAAATTTATCGACTCAACAATGAACCAAGAAATAATAAAGGAAGAGGACATGTGTCGTGTTACATATGTGAGTGCATTTTGTAGCTTTGTGTACATGATGGTTAGAAACAGACCAAAAATTTCACATCCAGTGGGATTATTGATCAGGTTTATGTCAAAATGAGGGAATGAGAATTGAACAACAGTGAAGCATGTTTTCAGGTATTTTTGTTGCACTAGTGATTATGGTTTGTGCTACCAAGGAAGACTAGGATTCGACAAAGTGTTGAACATTAAAGAATTTTTTAATGCAGACTCAGATGGAGATATGAATGAAAGAATATCTACAAGTTGGTATAACTATTTCGAGGAGCAGTCAGTTAGATGAGCAAGCGGTAATATTTACTGGAAATTTTCACTATAGGGGATGAATACTTGGTATCCACTCATGCAAGAAAAGAATCAATTTTCTTGCAAAGAGTTTGTTCAAGTATAAGGTTGGTACAACGAGCTATAAGGATAGACTGTAATAGTAAAAGTGAAATTTTCGATCAAAGAAAACTGCTTATCATTCGAAGACAAAGCACATTGACGTTCAATATCACTTTGTGAGGGATATGGTCAAGGAAAAAAAGGGTGTTTTTAGTAAAGGAAGAAAATTTGAAGAATTTTGCAATTGCATTAATGAAGTCTCTGAGCACTAAGATTTTTTCTTGGTGTAGAGAAACAATGGGTGTTCTAGGGCTATAGAAATGAATAAGCTCTCATGTGATCCCTTGTGTGGAAAGAAAAAAATAAGTGGGATAATATTTTTTATGTGCTATATTCTTTCCATGAATATCCTCACGTGTTCTGTGTTTTGTCGAGAGTAGCGGGTGGTTGGGTCAGAGGGTTGGCTCCCCTGCACACGGTCTGGGGTATCACACTATTTTTTTTTTTTTTATGCAAAACCATAGATGGTGGGAGGCCCTAGCCATGTTTTTTTCATGGTAATTTCACAAGGTTTTTGGCATCATGGTTTTTTTTCCATGATATTTTGTAGATCCGAAGGGGAACTATAATTATGTTCTAATCGAAGGTTAGTGGATTGGGGTTTGTGAATGCTTCGACATGTATATATGTATTGTAACATTGAAAGGAATATAATGAAAAATCAATATAGTAGTCTTGGTTTTGGGATCCATGGGAAACTATCTTTGTATATTTCTTTTATGTTCTTGTCATTGTATATTATTAATTTTTAAGAATTGATTTGAGGTGATTTTTGTGCAGGGTTAAAACCTACATTTACACATGCATCATCAATTTTTCTTACATAAATGAAATTTTTGGCCAATGTAGGAATATGGATAACACTAGGAAATTTTCTAATCCTTCCACCTCTCTAAACACCACATCTCCTCTATACACATGATTTTATCTTGGAAAACCAAAACTAGGAAAAACTAGTCAATAGATCTAGTATTTTCTTGACAAAACCTAAATAATCAAGTATCCACTACTCACCTCCAAGACCATTATAATGGAGTATCCACAAACCTTTTAAAGACCAAAGCATATAATGAGGGGCATGAAGACCACTATTATTGACCTAACTCTTTGAGAACAAAGTTACCAACTGAACATAACTTGACTAGGTTATCATTTTTAGATAGGTCCCACATAGTGCTAATTTTTATGGTTGCTTTAAAAAGTGGTGAGTCAACATTGAATTTTTCCGTTTCAGAGTTAAATTTTTTTTTTTCAACCATGGCATTGAAAACCAAACATCATAACTACAAAAAAAATGAAAAAACATATTGAAAAGAAAAAGGGATGATGCAACATCTCCCTTTTTTTATTTACGGTTAAAATTCAAACATTTTAAACCATGGCATAAGATATCAAATATATTGATTACAAAAATACCAAAACTAACCCCTAAATTTATCTATTTTTTCTTTCAAATGTTTTTCTTTATAGATATCTTTTCAAATTTACGTAATATTTATTTAATCTTTTTGTTTTTTGAAGTTACACTTACAAACCAATTGAAATTATGGCCTTGACCACTTAAACCTCGAAATAAAAAGACATAAATTCAACTCTAAATCTAGAAGTGACAATACGTAATTTTTGAAACAACTTTTTTTAGAACTTTCCAATAAAGAAAAAGTTGAGACGAAATTGTACATTATTGTTATTATTATTATTATTTAAGTGGGGAAAATAAATAAATAGATAATTCAAATAAATTAATAAAAATGTACAAAAATATGTTAATATTAAAATTAAAATATTTAAAAAATTATAAAAAAGATCAAACTAAAATTTGAATTTAAAAAAGAAAACCAAATTTAAGAAAAAATATAAAATACTCCTTTCTTTTAAGAAATGTTAAAGGGAATTTAGTTTTAAAAAAAAAGAAAACACACACACATTATTACATATTTTATAGGATCTATGTCAAGCATATTTCCGATAAACTATCTAACTACACAGGTATATGTTGGAGTTAATTAAAAAAAACACATGCACAACAGACGCTATGTCACATGTTGATCCTATATGCTATGTAACTACAAATGTATACGTTGCAAATTTTTTATATGATTATGATGGTGATGGTGATGGTGATGATGATGATGATGATCTAACATCTACTAAGACTTATATGGTGAATCTAACATTAAAAAGGTAAGACATTAATTATAGTTCTCTAAATTTTATATCTATGCTAAAAGAGATTAGTTATAGTTATTTAACCTTTCATCTCTATGCTAAAAAAGGAGTGAGAGTTGTACGTTGATATCATGATAGTTTTTCTAAATTAAAATATCCATAATGTTAATTCATGAAAGATATTTTGAAAATTATATAAAATAAAAATATAGCATGGAAAATCTAAGAGAATTTTACATCTTCAACACTCCTAGGGTCACAACAATGAAAAAATATTTATTGTCATTATGATTTGAAAAATGACCAAAACTAGTTTCTCTACGAATCTCATGAGGATTATCTCTAATCATGGAAAGTTTCATTTTATTCTTAATGTTGGTCAATATAGAGAGACAATTTTGGTTTTCGAGATTGGGTTTGATCATCTCCTTATAATATCTTAGCAATTTTTTCCCCTCTAGCTCTTTATCTCCCCACAATTTCTTGTTAAATTGGGAATTAACAATATTTTAATATTATCGAAATTATATAAAATAATCTCCTCCTTTATTCCAGACTCATCTAGCAAATAATTGTAATCCTTACGCCACCCTCACTTGAGGCGAAGGTGGGGTTTTGACGAGAGTTAAGGAAATTTTAGGAAATATCTTATATCAATGTTGCATAATGCCTTCTTATACATAAGATACCTATTCATAACCATGTTTTAATGGCAGAAAAGCGTTCATCAATGAGGAAAATAAGATAGGAAATGTTTCCTTTAATCTTAAAGATTCATACTATATTATTTAATTTTACTTTAGCTTAAAAAAATATAAAATAGTCATTATGATTTTTTATTTATTTTCAAATTATATAAATACAATATACTATTAGTTTTAAAATTATGAAATAATTTCCTACAGGGCATAAAATAAATAGTGACGGGGTGTATTGTTAAGGAACTTTGTGATGTGAATGTCATTAGTTATAGACTCCGCAGGGAAAACTCCATCCATGTTTTAATGGTTGGTGTGGCCTACGCCAAGTATGATCTCTATGTAATTTTGATGACTTAGATGCCCCTAAATAAAAAATTCTCAAGCAAAATCTTAAGCATGATGTCATCTCAAGACTCACACATTAACAAACAAACAAAAATTATAAAACACTATTAATTTTCTTTTTATCTAATTATAATTTATTAAAATTTCATATATATATATATATATATATATATATATATATATATATGAACTATACAAAATAATTATATTTATTAAAATATATTTGTACCTATTATTTAAAAATATTCTAATATAGTAATTGTATACACTCCAATGATATGAAATAGTTGGAACTTATAATAATCGGTGTATAGTTTAGAAGTAAAATAAGATGATAATGACGATTCTATATTTACACCAGATAAATTTTCTTTGTGAGATTATGTAACGCCTCCAGTTTACGATTTTTTTTTTTTTTTTTTTTTCCATGTACATTTGAATTCCCTTATTAAGTCCATTATTCTCCTAAAGCTATTCCCATTAAATCCATATATCTCACATATATATGCCCTAGGATAATTGTATATTTTATATACAATATGTATGCATCTTGCATCTATATATAACACATCTATATATATGTCAAGTTCATATATCACATATATATACATAAGATAATTGTATATCTTCTACACAATATGTATACCTCTTAACTCTATAACACATCCATATAGATATCAAGTTCGTATATATCATATATATATATTTTACTCACATAGGCTATTGGTATACCCCATATAGGGCACTCATATCTCGCAAATCCATATATATATATATCGATATGTCAATTAATAAAGTCCGTTCATAATTTGAGTACTACCCTATGTATTTAAACCCATCTCTATATACAATGATAAGTGTAACCCATGTGTATATAATTATATCACTCTATGACATTATGGGAGGGCGCGTTCATTTTTACGCAGCATGTGATAGATATTATACATATATCGATGCTTTTCAAATCAACCGTTAACCTACTGTAGTTTCAACGTGCACCCATAGTGAATATTTGATTTCGCTGGTCATACTTTTGGGCCACGTCGCACCTGGCAGAGTAATATCTCCGGGCTGATGAACCGTCAACTCCATTTCGGCGGTGAATTGGTGATACGTGTCAAGCTTTTACTCGCACCCTGTCATGAATTCTACTGTGTACATTCTTGCGTGATTTGTCTCAGCATATCATTTCCTTTCCAGCTAATTCGGTACGCCAAACCTCAGACCGATTGTCTGCGTTTACAGATTTCTAAACACCAGTACTACATGGGAGCTGTAGGTGTCGCCTCACCCAGGGTTTAGTACATCCAGGTATGTCGGCTATGTATTTTCTAATAATTTACTGGATCTCTTTGCAGGTGAAACGTATCAGTTATGGGAGGAAAGTGCAGTCTACCGCGGCCATGGTCTACGGTAAAATCTACGGTTTGCGATTCTGATGGTTTCCCCAACAAATCTCAGGATCCTACGAGGATTTGCGACAGGGAAATTAGGGTTTGAGTATTCCTTTTTATGCGAGGCCCTTCATTCAGTTTCATGGTCCGACCTTTCCCCTAATTTTCTTTTCTGTTTTCTTTTCTAGCGACAGTCCCTCTATTTCAAGTATGACGCAGACAGAGGGGGGTTCTGCCCTTCCTTCGGACCTCTGTGACAGAGACAACCGAACAATTAGGCGTTTAACTTCTTGGGTAGAGTTTGTTCTTCGAGAGTTCGAATGGATAATTTGTTGTTTTTGATGTCCATGTCCACTGTATGGTTTTAAATCTTTGCGAGCGTGGGGTCTGTTACACCCAGATTTCTTGTGCCATGTTTATCTAGTTCTGTTGTCGATCGAACTCTCCCAAGTTCAATCAAATTGATTTTTAATTTTGGATTGTAGGTTTACGTTTGAACTGTTCAGTTGTCAGACGTCAAAGGTGATTAGGATTCATCAGTTCCTAATTTCGCTGATCGTATCGATCTTGGTTTAGTGGCGATTATAGAATGGATTCACCCGAGGAAAGGGTACCGATTTACCATGTCGGTGGTCCACCTTCCTGAACGCCATTTCTCCGACATTATTTCTATAGTTGTGGTGATGATAATCTACCTTTAGCGTGCAAGCTTTGTCACACGACTGGAGAGATTTAACCTCATGCTTCTGTCGTATAAAAATCAAATCGGTAGGTTGCAGAACTTACTTACAGAATTTAATCCTGTCGTAGTTCGTTAATGGGACTGTGTCAATTCATATTTGATTTAGTTTTCTCTACGAACTCACCCTGTCACGGCCTCGGTTGCTATGGCGGGACAGCAAATTATGGTTGGTTGACCGATGATGGATTTCTACCATAGGGTTTTCCTGTGACCGTCACTTATTTGAAACCCGACCTGACTTGGTTAACCGTATTTTCATGCACCCTTTTTTTTTCTAAAATCATGGATCTACTGGTTTATGGTCGTGGCGCCGTTGTGTGTATTGATCCCGCATATTTATATACAGGTATGCCAGCATTATTAAACCGAACTGTGGTTTTTCTCCCGGCATCGAAGTCGCCATGGTAAGCATCCTATTTGCGTTTACTCTGTTACCTATGGACAGTTATGTTTAACGTTGTCCACCAATATTCTGCGTGCCATGGACTCCACCAGTCGGTACTATTCCCATAGTTTCGTTTTACATATCATGTAGGCAGATTAATTTTGTTTGCCGTCCCTCTGTTACATAGTTTGCCTATACGTATCTCTTTTCATTATATGGACAATGTATTATATATTCCGTTTATAAATTCGTTTCAGCAATTTCGTTGGTGTTATTTCTTCACACGTACAGGGTTTATATATGTAGAATTCATTTTAACAAGACGAGCCATGACGGCCATTACTTTTTCATATATGTTCGCATCTGCGATTCGTACTCAACTTCCTTTGGCATTATATGAACCCATATACATATCAGATGCGTTGGTATAGCCTCTTCATATATCTAGGGTTTATGTTGATAGAGTATTCATATATTGTTACTCGTGCTTTACACTTACCCATATACATATTTTTGTGAAATGAGTACACATGCAATAGCGCAAGAGATTCGTAGAGCATAGATATACCTTGTCACTTCTTGCAAGGGTTTACAGTAATTATAATTTGAACCTTCTCTTTTAGTTATTTCAAGGATTAAAGGTAGAATTGGCAATGATATGTACCTATAGGGAGTGATAAGCACTATTAATCTTGTATAATGATTTCTTTTTTTTGTAAATATCATATACATTTCAGTTCGGTTGCCATACTTTCATATCATACTAATGAGCACATAGTGTCACATGAATAGTTTTATATATATATCCAATAGTCATTATGTCATATAAATGAATGATACTTTAGTCTTTGACTACGATGTTTAACTCAGGAATTGGAGAAGGATTTCATAACATAATGTACTCTATCTGTTGCTATACAGGATACATGGCCTCTGCAGGGTATAATTTCTTTAAGAGCTAGAAAATGTTGACATGTAAAATTCTACATCTTGGATTTTCTTCTATGAAGTCTCTAGATCAACTACTATATTTTTTCACTTGCTCTGAGCATAAAGTTTCACAGTTACCCACATATAGGGTGTAGGAAATTTTCACTTTTTTGCATAAGTTCAAGTATCACAATTTATTATAATTACTTCCAGCAGTTAGTATGTATACCAGTTAACTCTAATACTGCTATTTTGTTTCTTTAGCAGATTCATAAGCACAAAATATCACAATTGGTACCTACCATTAACAAGACAATAATTTACCACCTATAGGAGTTAAGTAACTTCAGATTTAAGCCATCCCTGGTTTAGAGATTCTGAAGTTTCTACTATAGGGATTTTCTGGTCTACAACTAAACAAATCTGGAAGGTGAATACCTAATGATAGATTCTGTTAAATGTAGTACCAAATTTTTTCATTGTCATCAAGTAAAATTTTATATGTAGCCAATTCATACTGTAGTAAAACATAGTAACAATAGTTTCAGACATACCACAAAATCTGCAAAAATGACCAACCTCCCAACCTTAGAATCCTCTTTATCTCCCAGGATTCACCCCCGAGCAGAGATCACCTCCTAGAACAGATCAACCCCTTATCTGCCTAGGAGCAGCTTATTTAAGCTCAAAATTCCCCAAAGCATGTTTCTAATTCTGCGTCCAGAATAGCAGGATGCTTTCTTTCCTGTTTAGCCTAGGCTTCCCATCTTGGGATTCTTTAAAGCTGCTTTAAGCTTTTCCTCAGCTTTTCCAGCTTTTTCTCACCTCTTCCTAACTACTCCTCTTCATTGGGGAAATTTAGATTCCTCCTCAAATCTAAATAAATTTCTTTCAAGGATTTTTTTGAAAGATTTTTGGGGATTTGTTGCCTTATCCATCCTCATGGATTTGGCAAGTGATCTCTAATTCTCTTTTTGGTCAAAATGCACAATCATTTTATTTATTTCCTCAAATAAAATATGCAAATACATTCACACCATATTCATCCCTTGGGGTCCACCCCCTTAGGATTAAAGTTCAAGTGTCTAACTTTAAAAATTCAACACACAAATTGGGGGTATTACATATTCCCCCTCTGAAAATAAACACCGTCCTCGGTGTGCTTATTCAACTACTAGAGTTCATTTAAACAAAAATGGATATCTCTCCATCATTTCAGCTTCCCTTTCCCAAGTGGCTTCTTCAGCAGTAAAGTGCTTCCACTGCACCTTTACTCTGACCACTGTTTTGTTTCTCAATTCAATTTCTTCCCCCTCCAATATTTGAAGCGGTTCTGGTAGAAACTCCCCTTCTGGTTCCACCTGTACAACATTCCAATCAACTATGTGAGAAGCATCATGTACATATCTTTTTAATAATGAAACATGAAATACATTATGCACTCTAACATGGGGTGGTAAGGCCAGCTTGTAAGCCACTGGTCCAACCCTTTCTAAAACTTCAAAAGGCCCACAATATCTAGGTGCAAGTTTTTCACAACTTCCAGCATAAAGTGTGCTCTTTTTGGGTTTGATGCGTAAATACACATGATCCCCCACTTTGAATTCTCGGTGCCCCCTTTTCTTATCAGCATAGCTCTTCTGTCGGTCTTGTGCTATCTTTATATTTTTCTGTATTTGTTTAACAATTCTTTCCATCTCTTGAAGTGCATCTAGTCCCAACACCAGTTTATCCTCTGGTTGACTCCAACTCAAGGGAGTACGACACTTTCTCCCATAGAGTGCCTCAAACGGACTCATCTTATTAGAGGATTGGTAGCTATTATTATAGGCAAACTCAGCTAAATGTAGATACTCTTCCCACTTTGATGGTCTATCCATCACATACATTCGCAACATATCCTCCAAGATTTGATTCGTTCTTTCTGTCTGCACATCTGTTTGAGGGTGATAGGCAGTACTAAAATTCAGCTTAGTACCCATCCCTCCAAACAATCCCTTCCAAAATGATGCTGTAAACTTAGCATCTCGATCTGAGATAATTACTTTGGGAACTCCATGAAGCCTTACTATCTCCTTCAGGAAAACATTAGCTACTTGAGCTGTTCCGAAAGTAGATTTTACTGGTATAAAGTGAGCAGCTTTTGTGAGAGTGTCTACTACTACCATCACAGAATCATGTTGATATTTAGTCTTGGGAAATCCTGTTATAAAATCCATGGACACTGTGTCCCATTTCCATTCTGCAATTGGCAGGGGATTTAAAAGCCCTGCTGGATGTTGATGCTCAACTTTGACCAGTTGACATTCCATACACCTACTTAGATACTCTGCCACATCTCTCTTCATTCCTGGCCAAAATAACTTCTTCTTCAAGGCTGTTAACATCTTTTGATATCCGGGATGTCCTGCATAGGGCTGTTTATGATATTCATCTAGAATTTCTCTTTTCAAGGACTCTATATTTGGAATATACAATCTGTTTTTGTAATAGAGCAGCCCTTGTGGGTTTTTAGTGTAATCTGTTTTATCCCTTGTCTGTAATTTCACCAAAAGGGCTTCATAGTTGGGATCTTGAGTTGCTGCTTTTCCCACCAATTCCTCTATCTCCATCTGGGCACTACTCCCAATGCTGTTTAAATGTTGACAAGCATTTCTACTTAAGGCATCAGCAACTTTATTTTCTTTCCCTTTGATATGTTTTATGTCCATATCAAATTCACTTAGAAAAGACAGCCATCTGGCTTGTCTTGCATTCAGGTCAGTTTGGGAAAAGAAATATTTAAGGCTAATATGATCAGTCATTAATGTGAACTTCTTCCCCAACAGATAGTGCCTCCACATTTTTAAAGCATGAATAACAGCTGCAAATTCCAAATCATATGCACTATAATTCTGTTCATGAGTTTTCAATTTTCTAGACTCATAAGCAATAACTGAATTTTCTTGCAATAGGACTCCTCCTAGCCCCTCTCTGCACGCATCTGTACATACCACAAACTCTTTATCAGGATCAGCAATTTTTAATATAGGAGCTGAAATAAGTTTCTGTTTCAATTGCTCGAAACTGTTTTGACATTTCTCAGTCCACACGAACTTAACACCCTTCCTTTGTAATGAGGTTATGGGATTTGCTATCGCAGAAAATCTCTCCAAAAATCTGCGATAATAGCCTGCAATTCCCATAAATGATCTTACTGTTGAAACATCAGTGGGGACTGGCCATTCTTTAATGGATTTTATCTTTTTAGGGTCAACTGCCAACCCTTTTTCAGAAATTATATGACCCAAATATTGAATTTTATCTTTATAAAATTCACATTTACTGAACTTGGCATATAGCTGATTTTCTTTCAAAGTTTGCAACACTATTCTCAGGTGTTCTTTATGTTCTTCCTCATTTTTGGAGTAGACCAAGATATCATCTATGAACACAAGAACAAATTTGTCCAAATACTTATTCAACACACTGTTCATCAGGCACATAAATGTGGCAGGGGCATTTGTCAATCCAAAAGGTAGGACTACAAATTCGTAATGCCCATATCTGGTTCGAAATGCTGTTTTGCTGATATCTTCTTCTTTAATTCTGAGCTGGTGATACCCAGTCCTTAGGTCTATCTTGGAGAAGATTGAAGCTCCTCTCACTTGATCAAAAAAATCATCAATTCTAGGAAGTGGATATCTATTCTTAATGGTCAACTTATTCAGTTGACGATAGTCAATGCACATCCTAAAAGTTCCATCCTTCTTTTTAACAAATAAAACAGGTGCTCCCCATGGAGACACGCTTGGTCTAATGTAACCCTTATCCAGTAATTCTTGCAGCTGCATCTTCAGCTCCATCAGTTCTGGCGGACTCATCCGATAAGGAGCTCGGGAGATAGGTGTAGCTCCCGGCACCAGATCTATAGAGAAATCAATCTCTCTTTTGGGGGGAAGATGAGGGATTTCCTTGGGAAAAACTTCCTTAAATTCTCGGATGACTGGTATAGCATCTATTAACTCCTCCTCAGTTTGCTGTTCTATTTCTTCTACATGCACTGCATAGATTTGGTATCCTTTTCTAGCAGTTATTTTCAATTGTAAGGCTGATATTTGTCTTACGGAAATGGACTTTGGTTTTCCTTTTAATGTAAAAGGTTTTCCTTCTTCATCCACACAATGTAGGGTTTTATCCCAGCAGTTCATTAGAGCTTTCTTCTTTTCTAGCCAATCCATTCCTATAAGCAGATCATAGGATCCTAATGGCAATATGTTCAAGTTTACTTCTGTTGAAAACCCATTTAATTGTATTTCTGTTTTGGGCAACTTATGAGTGACTTTTCTCTTAGTTCCAGTGGTCAGCTGTACCAACCATGACTGCTGAAATTTTTCAGGTTTAAATTTACATTTTTCTACAATTCCAGGACTAATGTAACTCAAAGAAGCACCTGGATCAATCAAAACAGTAATAGGTATTTCAGAAATCTTACCCTCCATTTCCACCATGGTTGCTTGATGTTCTGCTTGCCGATTTTCCAAGGTTGCACTAATGGTTGGTATGTTTCTGGCTATGTCATTGACTATTGTTGCCTCTCGCTCTCTGCTGATCATATGAATATTTCGATGGGGACAGTCCCTCATCATATGGGGTTCTCCACAGCCCCAACATTTCAGAGGTTCCTTCATTCTAACTGTCCCTTCCTTTTTATTATTCCCTTCTACTGGTTTTGAAACCACTTGAGACTGAGCAGTTTGAATTTCCTTTGGTTTGCTGAACTTTTTCCTTTGATGATCTCTACCAAAATTCCTTAAATATGCTGGTTTTGGTCTTTTTCCTTTAAAATCACCCTTGTTCAGCCAGCTCTTCCCTTGTTCCGCTTTACCTTTAAACTGCTCATAGCATAATCTTTCTTTTCTAACAGCTTCATCCATGGTCTTTGGGTTGTCAAATTCAATTTTCTCCTTGTAAACAGTAGCCAAACAATTTAAAAACCTTTGCACTTTTGCCTTTTCTTCCCTAATGTAAGGAACATACCTCAGTAAATTAGTAAACTTAGTGACAAACTCATCAATAGTGAGCTGCCCTAGCCTAAGTTCATGGAATTCTTTTGCTTTATCGTCATAATAACGTTCATTCAAATAACGATTTTTGAACTTAGTCTGAAAATATTCCCAAGTAACTGTCTTTTCATCAAGGGCATGCACCATTTTTGTCTCTTCCCACCAGAGGGTAGCTTTTCCTTGTAGCTGGTACACAGCTAATCTAGCCTTTAGATTGCTCTCATATTCATAGACTTGGAAATACTTGATCATGTTTAGCAACCAAGCTTCAGCATCCTCCTCCTTCTCCCCATCATAGGAGGGAGGTTTGATCTTTCTAAATTCTCCCTGCAACTCTCTTTTCTGCTTATGTTGATTTCTAGCTGCATCCTCATCCTCAGATTCATCCATCTTTCTTTTCCCCGAACCTTCGCCCTCCTGTCTGTTCCGGGAAGTTAGCTCTCTGATGAGCTTTTCCTGCTCCTTACTGGCTGATGACAACATGTCATTTTGGCTTCTTAATTCAGCCAACTCTCGTTGCATCCGGTGCAACATAGCCAGTACTGGGGCATTGGGATCTGGAGTAGCAAACTCATCCCGCAGATCCACATAAATTCCTTCGCCTTCAGCCATTTCAACTATACACACTTACGACACATATTAGCAAAGTTTATAAACTTCAGAAAACAAAATATGTAATAAGAAGTGAGCACAAAACGACAGCCCAATTTGTTGTAACTAGGGCTCCGATACCATTTGTAACGCCTCCAGTTTACGATTTTATTTTTTTATTTTTTTCCATGTACATTTGAATTCCCTTATTAAGTCCATTATTCTCCTAAAGCTATTCCCATTAAATCCATATATCTCACATATATATGCCCTAGGATAATTGTATATTTTATATACAATATGTATGCATCTTGCATCTATATATAACACATATATATATATGTCAAGTTCATATATCACATATATATACATAAGATAATTGTATATCCTCTACACAATATGTATACCTCTTAACTCTATAACACATCCATATAGATATCAAGTTCGTATATATCATATATATATATTTTACTCACATAGGCTACTGGTATACCCCATATAGGGCACTCATATCTCGCAAATCCATATATATATATATATCGATATGTCAATTAATAAAGTCCGTTCATAATTTGAGTACTACCCTATGAATTTAAACCCATCTCTATATACAATGATACGTGTAACCCATGTGTATATAATTATATCACTCTATGACATTATGGGAGGGCGCGTTCATTTTTACGCAGCATGTGATAGCTATTATACATATATCGATGCTTTTCAAATCAACCGTTAACCTACTGTAGTTTCAAAGTGCACCCATACTGAATATTTGATTTTGATGGTCATACTTTTGGGCCACGTCGCACCTGGCAGAGTAATATCTCCGGGCTGATGAACCGTCAAATCCATTTCGGCGGTGAATTGGTGATACGTGTCAAGCTTTTACTCGCACCCTGTTATGAATTCTACTGTGTACATTCTTGCGTGATTTGTCTCGGCATATCATTTCCTTTCCAGCTAATTCGGTACGCCGAACCTCAGACCGATTGTCTGCGTTTACAGATTTCTAAACACCAGTACTACATGGGACCTGTAGGTGTCGCCTCACCCAGGGTTTAGTACATCCAGGTATGCCGGCTATGTATTTTCTAACAATTTACTGGATCTCTTTGCAGGTGAAACGTATAAGTTATGGGAGGAAAGTGCATTCTACCGCGGCCATGGTCTACGGAAAAATCAACGGTTTGCGATTCTGATGGTTTCCCCAACAAATCTCGGGAACCTACGAGGATTTGCGACAGGGAAATTAGGGTTCGAGTATTCCTTTTTATGCGAGGCCCTTCATTCAGTTTCATGGTCCGACCTTTCCCCTAATTTTCTTTCTGTTTTCTTTTCTATCGACAGTCCCTCTATTTCAAGTATGGCGCAGACAGAGGGGGGTTTTTCCCTTCCTTCGGACCTCTGTGACAGAGACAACCGAACAATTAGGCGTTTAAATTCTTGGGTAGAGTTTGTTCTTCGAGAGTTCGAATGGATAATTTGTTGTTTTTGCTGTCCATGTCCACTGCATGGTTTTAAATCTTTGCGAGCGTGGGGTCTGTTACACCCAGATTTCTTGTGCCATGTTTATCTAGTTCTGCTGTCGATCGAACTCTCCCAAGTTCAATCAAATTGATTTTTAATTTTGGATTGTAGGTTTACGTTTGAACTGTTCAGTTGTCAGACGTCAAAGGTGATTAGGATTCATCAGTTCCTAATTTCGCTGATCGTATCGATCTTGGTTTACTGGCGATTATAGAATGGATTCACCCGAGGAAAGGGTACCGATTTACCATGTCGGTGGTCCACCTTCCTGAACGCCATTTCTCCGCCATTATTTCTATAGTTGTGGTGATGATAATCTACCTTCAGCGCGCAAGCTTTGTCATGCGACTGTAGAGATTTAACCTCATGCTTCTGTCGTATAAAAATCAAATCGGTAGGTTGCAGAACTTACTTACAGAATTTAATCCTGTCGTAGTTCGTTAATGGGACTGTGTCAATTCATATTTGATTTAGTTTTCTCTACGAACTCACCCTGTCACGGCCTCGGTTGCTATGGCGGGACAGCAAATTATGGTTGGTTGACCGATGATGGATTTCTACCATAGGGTTTTCCTGTGACCGTCACTTATTTGAAACCCGACCTGACTTGGTTAACCGTATTTTCATGCACCCTTTTTTTTTCTAAAATCATGGATCTACTGGTTTATGGTCGTGGCGCCGTTGTGTGTATTGATCCCGCATATTTATATACAGGTATGCCAGCATTATTAAACCGAACTGTGGTTTTTCTCCCGGCATCGAAGTCGCCATGGTAAGCATCCTATTTGCGTTTACTCTGTTACCTATGGATAGTTATGTTTAACGTTGTCCACCAATATTCCGCGTGCCATGGACTCCACCAGTCGGTACTATTCCCATAGTTTCGTTTTACATATCATGTAGGCAGATTAATTTTGTTTTCCGTCCCTCTGTTACATAGTTTGCCTATACGTATCTCTTTTCATTATATGGACAATGTATTATATATTCCGTTTATAAATTCGTTTCAGCAATTTCGTTGGTGTTATTTCTTCACACGTACAGGGTTTATATATGTAGAATTCATTTTAACAAGCCGAGCCATGGCGGCCATTACTTTTTCATATATGTTCGCATCTGCGATTCGTACTCAACTTCCTTTGGCATTATATGAACCCATATACATATCAGATGCGTTGGTATAGCCTCTTCTTACATCTAGGGTTTATGTTTATAGAGTAGTCATATATTGATACTCGTTCTTTACACTTACCCATATATATATATATATATTTTTGTGAAATGAGTATATATGCAATAGTTCATTTGAAGAGCTTCGTAGAGCATAGATATAATCTATATACTTATCACTTCTTGCAAGGGTTTAGGGTAAATATAACTTGAACCTTCTATTATAGTTATTTCAAGGGTTAAAGGTAGAATTTGCAATGATATGTACATGTAGGAAGTGATAAGAACTATTACTCTCGTATAATAATTTCTTTTTTTCCTTTTGTAAGTACCATATCAATTTCAGTTCGGTTGCCATACTTTCCTAGCATACTAATGAGCACATAATGTCACATGAGTAGTTATATATATATATTCAATAGTCATTATGTCGTATAACTGAATTATACTTTAGTCTTTGACTATGATGCTTAAATCAGGAATTTGAGATGGATTTCAAAACATAATGTGCTCTATATTTGCTATACAGGATATATTCCCTCTGTAGGATATAATTTCTTTAAGAGTTAGAAAATGTTGACATGTAAAATTCTACATCTTGGATTTACTTCTATGATGTCTCTAGATCACCTACTATAGTTTTTCACTTACTCTGAGCATAAAGTTTCACAGTTACACACATATAGGGTGTAGGAAATCTTCACTTTTTTTTTTGGCATAAGTTCAAGTATCAAAATTCATTATATTTACTTCCAGCAGTTAGTATGTATACCAGGTAACTCTAGTACTGCTATATTGTTTCTCTAGCAGCTTCATAAGCACAAAATATCACAATTTGTGCCTACTATTAACAAAACAATAATTTATCACCTATAGGGGTTAAGTAACTTCAGATTTAAACCATCCTTGGTTTAGAGATTCTGGAGTTTCTACTCTAGGGATTTTCTGGTCTACAACTAAACAAATCTGGAAGGGGAATACCTAATGATAGATTCTGTTAAATGTAGTACCAAAATTTTTTCATTGTCATCAAGTAAAATTTTATATGTAGCCAATTCACACTGTAATAAGACATAATAACAAGAATTTCAGAACATACCACAAAATCTTGCAAAATGACCAAGCTCCCAACCTTAGAGTCCTATTTGTCTCCCAGGACTCACCCCCGAGCAGAGATCACCTCCTAGAACAGATCAACCCCTGATCTGCTTAGGAGCAGCTTATTTAAGCTCATAATTCCCCAAAGCATGTTTCTAATTCTGCGTCCAGAATAGCAGGATGCTTTCTTTCCTGTTTAGCCTAGGCTTCCCATTTTTGGGATACTTTAAAGCTGCTTTAAGCTTTTCCTCAGAGTTTTTCCAGCTTTTTCTCACCTCTTCCCAACTACTCCTCTTCATTGGGGCAATTTAGATTCCTCCTCAAATCTAAATAATTCTTTCAAGGATTTTTGAAAGATTTTTTTGGGGATTTGTTGCCTTATCCATCCTCATGGATTTTGGCAAGTGATCTCACATTCTCCATTTTGAGGTCAAAATGCACATTCATTTTATTTATTTCCTCAAATAAAATATGCAAATGCATTCACACCATACTCATCCTTGGGGTCCACCCCCTTAGGATTAAAGTTCAAATGTCTAACTTTAAAAATTCAGCACAAAATTGGGAAATTTAATTACATTTCATGTTATTATTTGAAGGAATAAAATATATGTTTGACACAATACTAGGTCCAATACCATTAAGAAGTTCTGGTATTTAGAATATCATGGGGAAGAAAATGTACATGCTTTCTCTTCTCTATACTCACGTATGTACGTGGATTTTCTTTCTGAGTTACGTGTATTTCTTAAAAATATTAAATTTAACATCCATAAAATATTAAAATGTAACTAGAGTTTCACTGTAAGGGCTCCTAATAACAAGTAGAAACTAACCAAGGGCTGCTAATTTTGTGCCATGGCTATTACTAGTACCATCCATCAACAAAATCCTTCCAAAATAATAATTTACAGTTTTTCCCTACATCTTCCGGACTTGAAGGGAAAAACTATGATTATCAATGTGGATGAACACCTTTAATGTGGAAAATAGCAACTTGGAAGCCTAAGGATTCTAAAAATAATTCAATAACCTATTATTTTGTAAGAATGAGTGACTACTACAACAATGAGAAGCTTGCAATTATGATAGTGGATCAATCTACATATATCATAAGATAAAAATTGTAATATTGTGAAGTGTAAAAAAAATTATTTTCAGGATTAACTCTATAAA